>OY728147.1:1529411744-1529769244 GCA_963277665.1 Viscum album | reverse complement strand
TAATTAATCATAATTAGGTAATTAATTAATTGTAATTATGTTATTAATTAATCATTATTAGCTAATTAATTAATCATAATTAGCTAATTAATTAATCATAATTACTTAATTAATGAATCATAATTAGTTAATTAATTCATTATAATTAGGTTATTAATTAATGGTAATTAGCTAATGAATAATGATAATTAGTTAATTAAATAATCATAATTAGTTAATTAATTAATCATAATTAGTTAATTAATTAATCATAATTAGTTAATTAATTAATCCTAATTAGTTAATTAATGATTCATAATTAGTTAATTAATGATTCATAATTAGTTAATTAAGTAATCATAATTAGGTAATTAAATAATCATAATTAGGTTATTAATCATAATTAGGTAATTAATTAATCCTAATTAGGTAATTAATTAATCATAATTAGGTAATTAATTAATCATAATTAGGTTATTAATTAATCCAAATTAGGTAATTAATTAATCCTAATTAGGTAAGTAATTAATCATAATTAGGTAATTAATTAATCATAATTAGGTACTTAATTAATCATAATTATGTAATTAATTAATCATAATTAGTTAATTACTTAATCATAATTACGTAATTTGTTAATCATAATTAGGTAATTAGTTAATCATAATTATGTTATTAATTAATCAATATTAGCTACTTAATTAATCATAATTAGCTACTTATTTAATCATAATTAGCTACTTATTTAATTATAATTAGGTACTTAATTATTCATAATTAGCTACTTAAATAATCATAATTAGGTACTTAATTCATCATAATTAGTTAATTAATTAATCATAATTAGGTAAATAGTCAATCATAATTAGGTATATAGTTAATCATAATTAGGTAATTAGTTAATCATAATTAGGTAATTAGTTAATCATAATCAGCTACTTAATTAATCATAATTAGCTACTTAATTAATCATAATTAGCTACTTATTTAATCATAATTAGCTACTTATTTAATCATAATTAGCTACTTATTTAATCATAATTAGGTACTTAATTAATCATAATTATCTAATTAATTAATCATAATTAGTTAATTAGTTAATCATAATTAGGTAATTAGTTAATCATAATTAGCTACTTATTTAATCATAATTAGCTACTTATTTAATCATAATTAGCTACTTATTTAATCATAATTAGGTTATTAATTATTCAATATTATCTACTTAAGTAATCATAATTAGCTACTTATTTAATCATAATTATCTACTTATTTAATCATAATTAGGTACTTAATTAATCATAATTAGGTACTTAATTAATCATAATTATGTAATTAATTAATCATAATTAGTTAATTAGTTAATCATAATTAGGTAATTAGTTAATCATAATTAGCTACTTATTTAATCATAATTAGCTACTTATTTAATCATAATTAGCTACTTATTTAATCATAATTAGCTACTTAATTAATCATAATTAGGTACTTAATTAATCATAATTATGTAATTAATTAATCATAATTATGTAATTAATTAATCATAATTAGTTAATTAGTTAATCATAATTAGGTAATTAGTTAATCATAATTAGGTAATTAGTTAATCATAATTAGCTACTTATTTAATCATAATTAGCTACTTATTTAATCATAATTAGGTACTTAATTAATCATAATTAGGTACTTAATTAGTCATAATTAGGTACTTAATTAATCATAATTAGGTACTTAATTAATCATAATTAGTTAATTAATTAATCCTAATTAGTTAATTAGTTAATCATAATTAGGTAATTAGTTAATCATAATTAGGTTATTAATTAATCAATATTAGCTACTTATTTAATCATAATTAGCTACTTAAATAATCATAATTAGCTACTTATTTAATCATAATTAGGTAATTTGTTAAACATAATTAGGTAATTAGTTAATCTAAATAGGTAATTAGTTAATCTAATTAGTTAATCATAATTAGGTAATTAGTTAATCATAATTAGGTAATTAGTTAATCATAATAAGGTAATTAGTTAATCATAATTAGGTAATTAGTTAACCATAATTAGGTAATTAGTTAACCATAATTAGGTAATTAGTTAACCATATTTAGGAAATTAGTTAACCATAATTAGGTAATTAGTTAACCATAATTATGTAATTAGTTAATCATAATTGTGTATTTACTTAATTATAATCAGTTAATTAATTAATCATAATTAGGTTATTAGCGAAGTAGTTATATTATTCAGCGAATTAGTTATATTAATTAGTGAAGTAGTTATATTAATTAGCGAAGTAGTTATATTAATTAGCCAAGTAGTAGTAAATTGCTTATGGAATATACCTTTGCATTACATTCTAGGTATGATAATGAATTTAGTTTCCAATCTACCTTGACCTCGGTTTGTAATTGAAGTTATGAACTTGAATTTAGTAGTTCAATATATTTTTTGCATATTAAGTGTTAGAGTTATCATGAAATGATTGATCTCTTGAGTAAAGTATCTCCGGGTAGAGGGGCTTTGGGTCGGACCACCTACTTTCCTGGAGGCTTGCCTTGTCTAGGAAAGTGAATGGGGTTGGCTATCTGTCGCTCCGGGCTTACTCATGTGGAGACTTTAAATTTCATATAACTCTATGCTTTTTACGTGACGTGTTCGTGTACCTCATGCATATAATGCATGTGGATATGTATAAATATATTTTACTTCTATTTTTGGGTAAGTAACACAAACTTGTGGGTTGTGTAAATAGTTACACATCAAAATGGTTTGAACATATTGATTTGGTGGAGGGATTAGGATTCCAACCTAAATTACTAGAAGCATACATACATAAATTGATTCTTTAATCAGATTTAATTAATAACAGTGGTTTCTTTTAGATAAAAAAGATGGTCGCCGCTTATATTTATTGTAACAGTCAAATAATTGAGACAAAACAAGGATGTAGTTATAGTATACATCTAGAAGCTGTTGCGATGCTTGGAGGATGTACTACTTTGGAAGATGTGCAAAGGAAAATTCATCGGAGGTTAAAACTTGCGAGGAATCAAGTGATAGAGTCCATCACATTCAGACATCTCCAATTTATAGATAGGTTTTGGCATGTGCCCTATCCGGTAAATGATGATGATGATTGGGAATATATACTTTCATTGGTTATGTATATACCTAAGAATCAAATAATGGAGTTGTATGTCACTATAGCTACAATGGAGGTTCCATCAGCATTGGAAGTTGACCCATCTCAAAGTCATGAGACTATTTCATATGCTCCTTCACATCAGGACGTTCCATCAGCATCGGTAGTTGTTCAATCATTTCCATCAGCCACAGTTTCAATGGATAGTCCTCCACATACTTTAGATGCATTGGTTGATGAATTTGAGGATGATGACAATTTTGAACAAGATGAAGAGGAAGTTGAAGAAGAGGAAGAATAGCATGCGGAAGATCAGTCTGTACCAACTCATGTGAGGTTCAACCGACCATTGAACCATCCTCCACTACTGGCTTCATGGTCGACTGAAGGCATGAATCGCTTGCCGGAATTTGATTATTCAGTTATTACTCCCAGTTCAGAATTTCCAGGAATCATTGGTGGCACAAATCGAGTGTCAGATAACGGTGTTCTGTATATTGGCAGAGAGTTTGAGAGCAAAGAAGCAATGAAAAATGTGATAAAACAATATCACATTGAAATACATTACTCATATGTTGTAGAAGAGTCAAAGAGATCTTACTATTTGATCCGTTGTGAAAAATATGAATCGAACTGTCAAATGCGTCTGCGAGCTATTATTGATAACACTTTTCACAGCTGGCACATCACTAGATTTACTCCACACACTTGTGTGAACCCAAGCTTGGAACGGGAACACTCTTCATTAGATGTTGAGTTTGTTTCAACTATTATTGTTGAAATGATTAGAGCATGTCAAGACGTCCATGTGGTTCTGGTCATTGAGCGAATCAAACTGCTTTTTGGGTATCAAATCTCTTACTGGAAGGCATGGGAAGCACGACAAAAAGCTATTGTGAAAGTGTATGGTGATTGGGATGACTCATATCGAGTTTTACCACAACTGTTGGAGCTTCTATGCCACACTAATCAAATAGTCTATCAGTTACATACTGTTGAATATGTTAACCAACAGAACCAACTTTACCGCTCAATGGTTGTGTTTGATAGATTATTTTGGACATTTTTAGCATGTGTGGCGGCTTTTAGACATTGCAAGCAGTTCATAAAAATTGATGGTACATTTCTGTATGGCAAGTATACAGGAACTTTATTGATTGCCGCAACACAAGAATGAAATCGAGCCCCTCTGCCTATAGCATTTTCAATTGTGGAGAAAGAGAACTTCTCATCATGGAGCTGGTTTCTGGCATGTCTCCGAGAGTTTGTTACGGATGCAGAAGGGATTTGTCTTATTTATGATCGCCACCGTGCAATCAAGGAGGCGATACAGTCTGAGGGTCTTTTGTGGAGACCACCCTATTCCCATCATCGATACTGTATTTGACACATTGCCATCAATTTGCGAAAGAAGTTCAAGAATGAATCGATGAAAAAGGCAATCTTAAAAATTGGTATGAATATCCTTTTCTGTCAAAATGTTTTTGTCATAGTTATTTTCATAACTTTTCAGATGACTGCTTCTATGATAGCATATGAGCCTCAACAACAAAGGATGGAGGAGCGTCTTCAAGATATCCAAAGAGTGAATCCAGAAGTGTATGATTACATGATGTAAATTCCAAAGCAGAAATGGTTGTTGGCATATGATGATGGGAGAAGATATGTTCATATGACGACCAACATCGTAGAATGTATAAATGGAGTTTTCAAGGGAGTTAGAAAACTTCCTATCACAGGTAAATACGAATATTTTAATATATGTTACTCAGAAGAGCTACTATTATAATATAATATTTGTATGATGTCGTAAATCTAAATTTCAGGGTTGGTACAAGAGACATTATATCGTAGTGTAAAGTTCTTTCTGGAACGAGGAAAGAAAGCTGAAGAGGGCTTGAATAGAGGAATGCGCTATGGACACCATTTCAAACGTGAGCTAGATACAGTTCTTCAGGAGGCCGCAACTTACCGTGTAACTGCATTTAATCGTCCAGAGAAAATATTTGAGGTCGCTGAGCCTGGTGATGCTGTGGCATGTAGTAATGGTCGTGTGCGAGTTGTTTTATTGGAGAAGCGTTACTGTGATTGTGGCAACTTTCAGGCACTGAGATATCCATGCGGCCATGTGATTGCTGCATGTGCTTACGTACACGTATCTTGGGAGCAGTTCGTTGATCTGGCTTATCGACTCAAGAGCAGCAACTCCTGCTACAGTACTCCATGGATGCCAATCGGGGAATATCAGAATTTTCTGCTGCCTGATGACACACCGACGCTTCTACCAAACAACAATAGACTTCGACCTAAAGGGAGGCCAAAGTTGACTCGTATTCGGAATGAGATGGATTGGCCTAGGGAACATTCAGCTGGATGGCGGTGCAGCATACGCCGCCAGGAAGGTCATAAGAAGACACGTTGCCCTAGACACATAGGGCAATCATCTAATGGTTAAAATGAATCACGTACTCTATCAGTTACTGTAAAACATTGTACATGTAATTATTTTTATCATTTCACCATTTTTAATCATATTTGTTGTACTTGTAAATAGGGTAATTTTTGGAAAATGTACCACGATTTCACGTGACATTTTTTGTCGAATGATCAAAATTATATGAGTAGCTTTAAACAAACAACACCAACTCAAAAAAAGGAATGTACCAGTATAAGAAACCAAAACCATTTGAACTATTAAATGAAAATGTCATCAGTTTTTTATAATGAAAGATGAACATACAGTGACAACAAAACAAAAACGAGGAAACTCTGAACGTCTTCACCCCAACACCCCAACACGAGAGACAACAACTAACCCAAAGTTTTTATGCTTATTTCAAAATTATATGATAAATTACATATCTTACATGATAAAAGTCATAACTTACATGAAATTAATGTTTTATTGTTTGCACATTCAGATGGAGCAGCCACTTTTATCTTTACAGGAGACGCACGTGTCGCACGACGTGTTGGCGCGACAACCTGTTAGACATCTTCATGTTCGGAGAGCGCACTGTTTCCATCATGAGGCACCGTCGGCAGCTATTTGTCCATACCTTAGACGTGCAGGCTTTTATGGAGTCGCTATGTGTGACTTCAAGACCATCGACCATCATTTGATAGCTGCGTTGGTTGAGAGATGGCGGCCAGAGACACACACATTTCATCTCCCAGAGGGGGAGATGACTATTACATTAGAGGACGTCGCCTACATGCTGGGGTTACCTATCCATGGAGATGCAGTTATGGGGGCCAGTACTGGCGATTGGGTTGCAGTCATATAGAGGCTGCTAGGCATTGACGTCATCGGAGCACGGGGTGTCCTCCAGGGTTCGCGCTTGCGAATGAGGTGGCTCAATCAGCATTTCGACATCATTCCAGATGTTGTAGACGAGGAGACGCTTCTTCAGCACACACATGCATACATTTTGCGGCTGCTCGGAGGCATGTTGTGCGTCGACTACTCCACCGCTTTGGTACACATGATGTACCTCCCATTACTTGAGGATCTGGATCAGACTGCTACATATAGTTGGGGATCCGCTGTATTAGCACATCTGTACAGATCTCTCTGCACCAGTTGTCAGGCCGATTCACTTCAGATTGCAAGTTGCATGGTGTTAGTACAGATGTGGGCCTGGGAGCGTTTTCCACGCATCGCTCCTCGAGTTGTCGCACCGCTTGCACCGGAGCTACTTCAAGACTGTCCTCAGGGACGATGGTATGTCTACGTCATTAATTTCGGTTATTTAGTACTTTTGTTATTGATTTTTATAAACTTACCGTAGGTTACTCTTTTTTCTCCAGGTGGAGTCAGTCTCAGAAGTTTGCACATACTCTGAGTCATAGTGTTCACAGCTTCAGACAGATATTCGATGCTATAGTGCCGGCTGATTTAAGATAAACAGTACTTTTTTGTAGGATTTTTTTTTGTTATCACTATTTTAAGTTATTTCAATATAATCTCAGTAAAATTATCATGCTACTATATGACTTATTTTTTGAGTTTACATTTCAGGTTTCATGGACTCCTTATATAGGTTATGTCTACGCATCACTTCCACTATACTGCACATCTTTGGCTGGAGATCATGCTGCAGTGGTGCCACTCATTCACTTCCACATCGTTGAGTGGCACCAGCTAGACCAGGTCATGCGCCAGTTCGGTTTTATACAGCATATCCCTGTGACACCATGACAGTCTACCGAGTTACATTCGATTGTGCTTATAGGTAGACAGACGACAGACTGGAGGCGACATCATGCATCTTATATCCAGCTTTGGGACAGGCGTGGCCGATTCAGTATCTTTCCATAGGGATATATCACATCACACTCCCATTTATCTGATCAGGGGGATTCTGCACACTAGTATCGACATCACACCATCATGCACCTTACACGTCATGGGATTGGCATTAAGCGATTGGTATGTTTACTATGATTCATTAATTTTGTTTAACTCATTTTTGATATTAATTTGATTGTTATTTAATTTGAAGACAGACGCCATTGGTCAGCTTGCACATTCCACACAGCCTCAGGATCATGCATATATTCTACGGGAGGTAGATCATCGGGATGTGGTGGCTCTATTGGATCATCTCTGGTTGATACGTGACAGTTTTTTTGATGAGGAGCCACAGATATATCCTGATCCATATCTTCAGGCAGAAGCACCTGAGGATGACGATGTCCCTGCTATGCCTGCCGAGGAGGATGCACCACCACCACCGCCGCCAGCTGGACGACAGAGACGAGCACATCCGGAGGGGCAGAGGCGACCACATCGACATCCGAGAGCGGCTCCTGTAGATGTCGTCGCACCACTGAGAGACGATCCCGCCTAGCCGACTGATGATTTTGCACAGCAGGGAGACGCTTATATACCGCATATGGCGTCTCTGCAGACTACTATGGACTTCGATCTGGGTGCAGTCACATAGCTTATGGCGGCCCCCTCTCCTCCCGACGAGACCTTCTTCAGTACCCCATTTCTACAATTTATAGGAGCTCAGAGCCATATGTCACCCCACATGATTTTGGGGCATCCTCACATGATTTTCGTCAGTCCTCTACACAGCATCATGGGGAGGCACCAGAAGCACCGGAAGAGGAGGAACCTGCAGAGAGGATACCAGAGTGACACGGACGTCGGACGCGGAGAGGACGTGACATTCAGACACCGCGTTGTGGTACCGGGGGGCATCGTCATTGATGTTTTTGGATGTAATGTTGTATATATTAAAAAACTTATTCACTATGATAAGTAATTGTTGTTTAAGTCGAATAACAAGAAAATAAAAAATATAGAAAATATAACTTATTTCAATTAACTATTAAATTATAAAGTACAGGTACAATATAAAAAAAATTTGTCACAACGACTTAACCATTAATAATTAATAATTATAATGACAAATAATAATTAATAATTATATTAATAACTAATTAATTATTGTATATCAAATAATAATGTGTTATAGATGTTCAAAGTCACATAGTTGAAACATTTTTAAGTTTCAACTAGGTGGTTTGGAAAGCCTATAAAATATTTTCTGTCGACATTTTGTACTTATTTTTTTTATTTTCATCTATTTAGTATATGTTTAATCCATGTTTTAAGTTTCATTCATACTGGTCATATGGATTATGTTTTATAGACGTTTAAAGTCACATAGTTGAAACATTTTTAAGTTTCAACTAGGTGGTTTTGAAAGCCTATAAAATATTTTCTGTCGACATTTTTTACTTAATTTTTTATTTTCATCTATTTAGTATATGTTTAATCCATGTTTTAAGTTTCATTCATACTGGTCATATGGATTATGTTTTATAGACGTTCAAAGTCACATAGTTGAAACATTTTTAAGTTACGAATAGGTGGTTTTGAAAGACTATAAAATATTTTCTGTCGACATTTTTTACGTAATTTTTTTATTTTCATCTATTTAGTATATGTTTAATACATGTTTTAAGTTTCATTCAT
Organism: Viscum album; assembly: GCA_963277665.1. Classification (NCBI taxonomy): domain Eukaryota; kingdom Viridiplantae; phylum Streptophyta; class Magnoliopsida; order Santalales; family Viscaceae; genus Viscum; species Viscum album. Next base: position 1,529,760,126 of record OY728147.1, on the reverse strand, counting down.
ACTGGTCATATGGATTATGTTTTATAGATGTTCAAAGTCACATAGTTGAAACATTTTTAAGTTTCAACTAGGTGGTTTTGAAAGCCTATAAAATATTTTCTGTCGACATTTTTTATGTTTTTTTCCCATCTATTTATATATTTTTAATCAATTTTTTAAGTTTCATTCATATTGGTCATATAGATTATCTTTTATAGCGTTCAAAGTCACATAGTGGAAACATTTTTAAGTTACAACTAGGTGGTTTTGAAAGCCTATAAAATATTTTCTATCGACATTTTTTACGTAATTTTTTTATTTTCATCTATTTATTATATTTTTAAACCATGTTTTAAGTTTCATTCATATTGGTCATTTAGATTATATTTTATAGGCTTTCAAAGTCACATACTTGAAACATTTTTAATTTTCAAGGAGGTGGTATTGAAAGACTATATGTATAACAATATTTCAATTTTTTTATAAATAATTACTTATAACTACGTAAATATATATATGTACAAATATATAATTATAAATATACAAGTATAACTATAATTACAATATAATTCTAATTATAATTATAAATATAATTCTCCACACACACACATTCTTACATATATATATATATATATGAATATTAAATATATTTATAAATAAATTTTAAATATATATGTAACAATATTTTCATAATTATATATTTTAAATATATTCATATTCATATAATTATAAATATTTATATATAAAGATTAGTTTATAATTATATAATTACAAATATATTTTTTATTTAAAAAATATATATAAATAGATTTATATTTATAAATATTTATTTTTAATTATATATATACGTAATTATATTTATACACACACATATAATTTTATATATACATAAATATAATTTCATTATTATATAATTATAAATATAATAATAATTAATTTAACATTTTTAAATACATATTTATAAGATTATTTTTCAAATTTTATTAATTTATTTTGAAATTATTTATTAAAAATAGATGAGGTTGAAAAAAAATTAAAACAACAAAAAAAGAAAACAAAACCATAAAAAAAGGTGGCAAAGCGCTACTTGAAGTGGCGCTAGCCACCCGAATTGTTGAGCGCCACTTGAAGTGGCGCTCAACAAACCCATAATCCTAAATATATTAAACCTAGACCCATTTAAATAAAAAAAAACCCTCCGAACCAAATTTGCCTCGTGCGCCCTCTGCAGCCCCCTTCCATGATCCACCATCCTCCCCTACAGGTCCTGGCCAACCCCGTTCCATGTCCGCTAGCCACACCTGCTGCCCACTCGCCCACTAGGCCTCCACCATCCCTCCGCCAGGCCTTATATAGCCTCTCCCCCTTCTTCCTATTTGCGTAGCCACCAGCCTCACCACCTTCCTCTCTGGCGCTTCCTGGATTGGTGCAACCCTGCTTTCTTCCCACTCGTCTTGCAGCGTACCAACCCTGCCTACCTTCCCAGAGATCCATCTTTCACTGACCTTATCTAGAATGACCTGGATTCCTCGTGCATGTGCAGCCCCAGCCCAGGTCCTCCTTTCCCACCAACCCATCCTACCCTGCCAGAGCTCCACTCGTCTTGCAGCGCCCCAACCCTGTTCCCATCAACCCGCTTCTCCATCCTGTGCACGACGACTTCACCACGGCTCCCTGACCTCCGGCCGTGACCTCCCCCATCGAAGCCCTCTATGGTGCACAACTAAATTTTGAGCAGGCTTAGACCTCTTTGGGTCTTCTGTTGACTTTTTCTACATCCACCGCCGAAGGCAATGTGGGTTTTCTTCGCTTCGGTTCCTTGTCATCATCCAAGGTAAGGGTTCTTTTTTTATCTCCCACTCATTTATTTTTAATGTATGAATTGTGTTTTGATGTTTTGGTATTTTAACTATTGTGTGGATAATTATTTTGGATGCAACCTCAACTTGTCACACATTTTCAAGGTTTCACCACCATCCAAGGTAATGTTCTTCATATGTCGTCTTGCTGCACACATTATTTGTTTTGGGTTGCATTTAGGTCTGTGAATCCTTGGCATTTTGTTAGATATGTGAGGGTCTTCGCCACAATAATTTTGGGTGTCTAATGGTGTTGCATAGATTCAAGATTGTTTCCAATTGCACACACACATTTTCCTAGGTATGGATATATATATAAACATATATATATCTACCTTCTGAGTCTGTGTTTCCTCATGGCACGAGGAACACGTACATCAGTTAAAAAGTGTCCATATATATATATATTGAAGTGCATGCATGAAAAGGAGTTTCTACTTGAGGTAGAAAGCTTTAATTTATAAATATTATTCACACTATTATAAGCATGATACTTTATTAATTATTGTGTTTTTATGCCTTTCCAACAAGATTCAAACTAAATGTTTTTATCTTCATATGGTATTGTTGGGTGTCTTGAGTGGCATTTTCTTATCGAAATTTTTTGTGGAACTTATTGTTTTTGTAGAAATTATTTCTCGCCTCTTTGAATTGGTATTTTTCTCTAAACCTTGGTTTCATAAGAAGTTCTTGTTTTCTAAATGATGTGGGACTCTATGTGTAGCTCATTAAAATGGTTTGAAAAGAAATCCTTGTGAATGTGCCCATTTGGATTTTTTTAAATACAAATGTGATGTTTAAAATTGTTCTGGTGCAATGTTTTCAAAAAAGATTTTAATTATATAAAATTAGAATCCCAATTTTCAACTCCAAGTTTTTATTAATGTGGTTTTGATAACCGAATGATGTAACAGACCGGTTGTAACTTTGTATGTTTAACAAGTATGCACATATATATTTATATATATATATAAGTATGTGTGGCGCTCTTATCTAGGGTAACCCTTTACGGGTGAATGTATAGGAAGCATCCGAATTTGGGGTAAGAAAGTGTGGTGAGATGAGTCACGAGTGTGAGGGACTTCCTACTAACATAGTATTATTATCACCACATGGATTCCTAATCATCTTTTAGGTGATCAAGTTCCGGTTTCTAATCAACCCTGATTAGACGGGTTGGTACCCCTGGATTTTTTTAGTCCTGGAGGGCTTTACAACTGGATTGGTCAGTTAGGGTTGCCAGTTGATTATAAACATAAGAGCTTCATCATACGTCGGTAGGTGGTTCCGAAAGCGAGTACATTCAAGGGTCTTCTGGGGATGTTTAGGATCACCCATGGTTACTGGATTACTTACATTTATTGTTTAATTTTCGTTGCACTGGTTTATTTTCAGTTGAACATTTTCTTGTTTTACTCTAACCCAGCTTTGGTATTTTTGGTCTTGGATTTCATTTTTAAAATGGAAAATAATTTTGGAAATGGTTTGTAGCAGGTGTTGGGTTTTTAAATGTGAACAACATGTGGCATATTTTAAAATTGGAAAAACCTACTTTTATATATGTATTTCAAACTTGTGTTAGTGGACTATTTTGGAAATGAGAGCTGTAGGATTCAATGGTTTATTCTTGGATTCCCTACTGGGAATATTTGTGCTCACACCTATTATATCATTCTAGTTGTAGGTTCAGTTTCTCGTACAGGATCCTGGTTCAGCTGCTCAATGTTGGAGTAGCATGGTTTTCAGTTGGGTGGTGACCTAGGAGGACACAAGGAGGTATGTTCAGCTTTATTTTCATTCCACTTCCAGTTCTTATATTTATCGTCATTTTGTTAATCTGTTTATCTTTTTCCCATGGGAAAAATAGTTCCCAACATTTAAAGTTTGATGCCAGGCACTGGTTTCCAGACCTTGGGGATCGGGAACGCACTTCAGTTCATCTCGCGCACCGGCTCAGGTGACCAGCTCAGGGTTGACCCGGGTTGGTTCATGAGAAAATGGTATCAGAGAAGGCCCTTGTTATTTTGGATTTTTGTTAGAAGGATATTATGACTATCGGTGCTCAGAAGGTAGGTTAAAGGTCGGTGCTTGATCTAAAACTCTCGTGATGAGACCTAAGTTACCAAGGGTAGTCCGGGATTGTCTGTCACTTGTCTTTGGTTGCTTCGGATTGAGGGATGACAATGGGGGTGAATTTTTTCACTTTGCGGCCTCACATGTGTTGGTGACCCATGTGGAGTCCAAGTGACCAATTTAAGGTCCTCTTAGTGTAATTCCTTACATGGGGCATGGCTCATAACTAAGTTGTTGGGTCAGACATATGCACTACTTCCTCATTTAGATGGTTTATATTTTGTTTTGTTTCAATTTCAACTCAGTCGATGTGAGTGCATGTTGAAAATTAAAGTGATTTTGAAAGGAAAAGAGGGGTTTCTACAAAATTTAATTGAAATTAGTAAAGTAGTTTTTTAAATAAAATGTGTATATGTTTGGAAAAACATGGTATATGTTTGGATTTGGTAAGGAAAATAGGTTTTTGAACCTTGGAACTCCATATGGAGGGTCACACATGTGTGGGTATGTACGAAGAGTGTGTGGGGGAACTTTTTCATAGATGATGTGAGTGAGATTGAATGAATGCACATATGACGGTTCATAAGGTGCCATAGGTGAGCTGTATAACTTTAAATAAATAATGGTTTTGGTAAAGTGATTTTTTCTTATTCTTGTATATGTTTGGAATATGGGCATGTTTCCCTAGGCTTGTGTTGTTTATTTGATTGAGTTTTATCTTGATTCCGGTTTGGATGTTATTTTTTGAGTGTTTTGGAGTATTCTACCCAAATAGCCTCCAAAAGTTGTTAATGGGTTATGTCTTGTTCCCAATTCTTTTTGTGTGTTGCTTTCTTATCAATGAAATCAATGTCTATTAGAGGTAGTTGTATAGTTAAAAAAGATAGTGTGTCTTTAGGTTGTTGGGAACTCTTAGGGTAGTTAAGGTCCATACCATCCCAGAGTTATTTGAGGGTTTAGTTATGGACTAGTAAAGGTGAGATGTCTCATCATCACTAGAGTTTTGGGTGTGATTAATTGTGGTAGACTTCCGTGAAGATTCCCCATCTGGAAAGGAGTGTGGACCTATGGAACCTGTCTCCAAGAAACTATCCTTGTATGTACTGGATCCTAGTTCATCAGACCGCTCTCGTGTGCACCACCAGTATGGCCAGTTCAGACATTCTAAGTTGTCATGTTGCATCCCTTTGAAAACATACATCCATCATGGTTGTTCGAATCATCAAACATAAGGAATTATAGGCCAAAAAATGAAAATTCCTGACTATAAGGTAGGAGACCCTTCAGCCATTAGGGCCCTAGCCATAGGTCTCAGGGTGAAGCTTGCGCACAGTCAGGAGTTGCTGAGGGTGTGTGGAACCTCGTTCTAGATAATGTTTTCCGCTATGGGATGGAAATATCCAAAATTTCCTTATTCTATTTTCTTCACTGTCGTAAGCTCATCCTTGTTGTGGTTGAACGAGGAGCTCGTTCCCCCACAATCCAAGTCGTTATATTAGCTCTCAGTGTAGTTTTTGAATTGTTCGATCTCTGTGAATGGTGTAGGAGTGTGAATAGATAGATGATGCATTCCTGTCGTGGGGTGTGGAAAAACAAAATTTTATTTACCTAAGTATAGTATAACAGTTGATCCTAGGTAGTCTCCCAAAGATGAGTGCACACAAAACAAGGTCGTCACGTTCTGTTGGTTTTCATAAAAAGATTGGTTTTAATTAATCTGAATGACTATGAGAGAAACAAACAACAAAAATTGATTGATTTTAACAAATTAAAAAGACGGTGATCGGATTGAGTTCGGCTGGACTTAGTGTTGTGCCATCATGGTTTCCAAATTTTATCTCTTCTTCTTCTTTAAACTGGTAAAAGAGATGTGATGATAATTTTCCTTTATAAAACCTTAGATTGGTCTATCCTCCATCCAATGTGTTTAGGGTTGTAGATGGTCTCTTGATTAATTAGAGAAATCCCAGAACTGGAATTGTTGTTCCCTAATAAACCAAGATTTCTACATACAATCCTATACACGTGCTTGACAACCGTCGAGCAATCACCACCCAACCCTAATCATGTTCCACCGTATACAGATTAGAATTGGGTGGAGGGAGATGTGATCATCGACCAAAGAAATTTATAATTTCAGAATAAAAACCTCAACACAACCGCATTTGGAATTTAATACTGAATTATTAATTGGAACCAGAAGAAGAAAGAAGAACAAATTTTATTCCTTTCAAGCACAAAAACTCAAACACAACACATAGGTCCAGCCTCCCCTCTTTCCGATCACTCAAATGAAACTAACCCTCCATGGATGGGGTAAGAGAGATAATAAAAGAGAGGAGAGACATTTTAAAACAAAAGAAATAAAAGAAAAATCTGAGAAGTTCTTCTCCTTGGTGTCCCGGAAGGTATGTGATGGAGAATGGGATGTGTTGAGGAGGAGGATCTCTCCTCCTTTTATAGGCAGAATTCGACCCCCGAAAGATTGAGCGTTTTAGATGACATTAATGACCTCTTCACACGTTCCACCCTTCATTAATGTTGTGCAAAATTATCTTGGCCTTCTCTCCCCAAACTTTCAGCTCATTTGAAAACCAGATGAAGGAGTTATGAATTTTTCATTCTCGATTTCTATTTCTGGATGAAGCTTCCAGGATGGTTCCTCCAAATGTATGTCGTTTAATGGACTCCTTAATGACTTCCAAACTTCTCCAAATTTCTTTTAGAGTCTGAACTATATGTCCTCGTCATATCCCAGGTGGAAACACATCATTTAGATATTTTTAGGCCGAGTTTGATGTCCATTATGTTGGGTGGGTCCACGCTGCCTGCCCGGAAAAATTACCAACTTCAATGAATTTTTAGACCCTTTAGATGGCCGAATCAGCTCCTGGCCCAGAATCCAAAAATGAAGGAAATAAAATAAGGATTATAAATAGATTTTATTCAGAAAATTTGGAATTTTATTTTTCCATAAATGACCGAAATACCCCTGACTTAAAAATCTGTCAAAAATCCAGATATAGTCATTTTTCACATTTGGGTTCAAAATAACACTAAAACCTAAAAACATGTCAATTACCCATCCAATAACACTTTTGTGAGATTATAAAAAATGATATTCAATATTAATTAATTGAAAATATTTTCTCTATCAATAGACATGTTCTGATTTTGAGTTGGTCTCAGCAATGTTCATTTGGGAGATGTTGGTTTCGTGAAATTTATGGGAGGCGTTGAGTTAATTACTCATCCTCATGTTGTTGGATTGTTCTGTAATATGATTTTCGTTAAGTCTCAGGCTTGTAGTTTGGTCCATGTGGGGAAAATGAATGAGTTTGGTTTGCGAGTTCCCATGTTGCCCCCCCAGGGGTGGTTTGTTCATGATTCGATGGATTTTTTATTAGAGAATTATTGTGGTGGGGAGAAGCATCCCATGTCCTCCCCTTAGTATCGAGTAGTGGTTTTCCATGAATTGGTTAGGTGTGATGTTTTTTGGGAATGGTCACCCTGAGGCTCTCGGTTCTCTATGATTTTGTCTTGGTGGGAACTCAAGTTCTGTCGATTATTGTTTTGGTGAATTTATGGGGTTAGAAAGTGTCTATGGTGGGGAGAACTATCAAACCCCGACCATGTATGCCTATTATTTAATTCTTTTCTTGGTCTTGTGCCTTTGAATAGATTTGGGATTGAGTGTGGGATTGAAATTTTTTAACCTTTCATGTCTTTAGTGGGTCTTGGGCCAGTACGCAATCATCGCACTCCTAACGGTGACTGTGCGTTAGGTCCATGATACTACGCCATTGACTGATTATTATTATTATTTTATTATCTTTTATATATTACTATTTATTTACTTTTATTTTTATTTTATTTTATCCCTTTTTTCTTCCTTGTTTCTTCTATTTTTTTCCAGACGTTTTTCCCTCCTTTTCTACTAGCACACCTGCAGCCTGCTCGCTCCACCAGGCCTCCGCTAGATCCAACTCACCCTATTGCTCATACCTGAGTGCCTGTGCTCCCACCACCCACCAGCCCTCACGCCCATTGCCCAGCACCTCCCTACCTTCTCCGACTCGCCGGCGTCTGGGCCTACCGATAGCCCAGCAGCCAACGCCTCACCCTCATCCCTGCCTACCAACATCCCCAGCGGCAATGGATGCCTTGCCCGCGTCCCAGCCTCCAAACCCTGCATCCCGGTCTCTGCACCCCATGCTACCGGCCTCACCCATCACTCACCCTCGAGCCCTTACATCGAACTCCCCCCATCCCTGTAGCGACCTGCTGTGTCGTCCTCCCCCCGCCTAGCTGCTCCTTCTCACCCAGCAACCCAATGTGTTGGCCACCCTCCCATGGATTTCTTCTCCTGCTACCCTCTCTTTCCGCCACCCACCTCCCACCTCTATCACGCTCCATGCACATCACCTCCCCATCGCGTGTCCTCTGCAGCCCCTACCATGATCTACCATCCTCCTCTGCAGGTCATGGCCAACCTCTCTCCCTATCCGCCAGCCATTCCTGCATCCTGGTTGCCCTCCAGGCCACTTCCAGCTCTCCACTAGCCTCTCCCCATTATTCCTTTTTATGCACCCACCAGCCTCACAACCATTCTCTCTGGCGATTCCCGAATCAGTGCAACCCTACTCTCAACCCACTCGTCTTGCAGTGCACCAAACCATCCAACCTCTCTAGAGCTCTTCCTTGTATAGACCACATCCAGTGTGACATGGCTTCCTCATAAATGCACATCCCTAGCCTGGGTCCTCCTTTTTCTCGTCAGCCAAACTTTTTCCTAGCATGCCTTGTTCCCATTGACCCGCTGCTCCAGCCTGAGTGTGACGACTTCAACCCAAATCATGGACCTCCGCCCGTGACTTCCCCCACTGATTCCCTCCTTTCAACAAAACTCAATTTTGATTATGCGATGAACTCCTTTGGTCTTGTTCTAGATTTTTGCAATATCCACAGCTGAAGGTGAGGTGGTTTCACTTCGCTTAGGTTCATTGTCGTCATCCAAGGTAAGGGTTATTTTTTATCATTCACTTGTTTAATTTTAGTGTCTAAATTGTGTTTTAATGTCCTTGTATTTTAACTATAGTGTTGATAATTATTTTGAATGCAACCTCGGCTTGCTGCGCATTTTCCTGGTTTTACCACCGTCTGAGGAAATGTTCATCATTCGTCGTCTTGTTGTGCACATTATTTTTTTGGGTTTCATTTATGTCTGTAAGTCCCCAGAATTTTGTTGGATGTGCGAGTGTCTTCTCCACACAAATTTTGTGTGTCAGATGTTGTTGTAGGGAGTCGATATTGTTTTCTAGTGCACACACACATTTTCCCAAGTATGAATATATATATATATATATATATATATATATTTATATCTACATTCTGAGTTCATTATTTCTCATTTCACAGGGAACACGTGCATTAGTTTAATGGTTTGGATATAAATATATGGATGTGCATGCAAGCAAGGGAGCTACTGCATTAGTAAGAATGCTTGACATGACCATTTTTGAGGTAGGAGTTCCCATCTATTCTCTACTTCCAAAGCTTTCCATAGGCACTTGCATGATTTTATTTAATTTATAAATATTATTCCCACCTTTATAAGTATTATAGTTTATTAATCATTTTTTATGCTTTGACAACATGGTTGGAACTAAATGTTTTTATCTTCAAATGGTAATGTTGGGTGTCTTGAGTGTCATTTTTTTATTGAAACATTTTGTATATATTAGTGTTTTTGTAGAAATTATTTTGCCTCTCTTTTAATTGGTATTTTTCTCAAAACCTTGGTTTTATAAGTGGTTCTTGTTTCCTAAATTATGTGGGGTCCTCTATGTGGGGATTTAAATTGGTTTGAAAATAAATCCATGTGAATGTGCTCGTGTGGATTTTCTTTAAATACAAAAGTGTTTTCTAGATTTTTTTATAATAGCTTGTGCAATTTTTTCATAATGGTTTTTGATTATGTAAAACTAGAAGGCCAGTTTACAACTCCAAGTGATTAATAAAGTTGTTTTGATAACTGAATGATGTGACGGACCAGTTGGAACTTTGTATGTTTAATAAGTATGAATACATATATATAAGTATGTGTGGCGCACATTTCTAGGGTAACCCTTTATTGGTGAACATATAAGAAGCGTCCATTTTTGGGGTAGGAAAGTGTGGTGAGATGAGTCATGCGTGCAACGGCTCTCCTATATACATAGTATTATTATCACCACCATGGGTTCTTAGGCATCTTTTAGATGATCGAGTGATGGTTTCTTATCAACCCCGATTAGATGGGTTGGTACCCTCGAAATTTTGTTAGGCCTGGTAGGCTTTTCCCCTGGATTGGTCAGTTAAGGAGGCTAGTTGGTTATAGACTTAAGAGATTCACCATACACCGATAGGTGGTTCTAAAACCGAGTATATAAAGGGGTCTTATAGGGTTGTTTAGGATCACCCATTGTTACTAGATTACTTAAATTTCTTGTTTAATTTTCATTTCATTGGTTTACTTCGAGTTGCACATTTACATGTTTTACTTTAGTCCAGCTTTGGTATTTTCTGTTTTGGATTTCACTTATAAAATGGTAAATGATAGTGGAAATGGTGTGTAGCATGTGTTGGGTTTTTAAATGAGAACATCATGTTTTATATTTTAAAGTGGGAAAACCCAAATTTTAAATCTTTATTTCAATCTTTGGTTAGTGGGCTGTTTTGGAAAAGTGAATTGTGGAATTCAGTGTTTTATTCTTGTCATACCTAGTAAGCATTTTGGTTCTCACACTTATTATATCTTTCCAGTTTCAAGTTCAGTTTCTCATACAAGTTCCTGGTTCTACTGCTCAATGTTGGAGTTGTGTGGTTTTGAGTTTGGGGTGACCTAAGAGGTCACAAGAAGATATGTTCAGCTTTATTTTCTTTCCGATGCCAATTTTTATCTTTATCATCAGTTTTTTTTATCTTTTTATCTTTTTATCTTTGGAAAAAACATTCCCAATAGATAAATTTTGATGCCCAACACTGGCTGCTAGCCCGTGGGGATCAGAAACACTCTTCGAGTCATGTCACAGACTTTCTCGGGTGACCAGATCAGGTTCGAACAAGGTTGGTTCATGAAAAAACCATTTAGAGGGGTTTTATATCGCTACCGAATTAAAAAAACCCACCACTAGTCCCCTAATATATTTGAGTGTCAATTTTTTATAGGTTTGTATCCATGAGTAGTTTTGATTATGGTTGTGTTTTATTATATATATTTCATAATGGTTGTTTTTTAATATGAACGTCTTTTATATGAAAATATAATATTTGTTTAAAAAATATTTATCTTTTGAAAATGAATTATTATATTGAACTATATTCAATATTATAGATATTGTTTTCATGATATTAAACTTTTTATAGATTGCTTAGTGAAATAATACAAGTATATGCCTTTTCACCCATATTTTTCCTTTGGGTATTTATAGATGTGGTCTTATAGGACCCAAGTAAAGAGGATGGAATAATTTGGTTCACCAATTTATTTAGGTTAACATTTTATTATTTTCAGAATATTTTTGTTGTGATGGATGGTCAGATGGACACCAAGTTGTTTAGTTCATCTTGTTTTAAATTCAGTTTCATCCCATTGGGATTTACAGTCAAAGTATCATGGTTTTGTACTATTTATTATACTATGTGCACCATTTTTTTTATACAATAGATATGATTATTTCATTATGTTTCACATAACCATGTGGAAATTTTTTGTTGGATGACTTATCATGTTAACCAAGGAACGTCCATTAAAAAATTGTTTCAGAGCTATGTTACCCAGCCAAAAATGTTGAGACATATTGAGTTTGGTAGATTGGACCTAGGAAATTTTGAGGCTCATAATGTACATAGTGAGTAGGTTTTTACTCACAACCTTCCATAATTCCCCTTATGTTACCTTGAGTATAATGAATTTATCTTCATTCATTAATTTTTTTAGGTGTTATGGTTTCCTATAATGGATTATGATTCTTATTGATGTGTGTTTGTTTTACTATGAGTAGTAAAATATTTGGGGTGTAGAAAAAAATGAATCATGTAGTGAAGTTCATCTTGATGGCCTAACAAAACGTTTTTTATCTTGGAACACTGGATTGATAAAATTAAAGTGGGTGTGGGAAACATAGAACATGGTTATCAACTACACATCTATGGAACAAATGACTCTGTATCCATTTTATTTCACTTTTTCTAAAACACAATTCAAGGATTATTTGAGTAAGCATTATTTATGAGAAAGTAATAAAGATGGTTCTTGGGATATGTTGATATCATGAATCAGTTTGACTTACAATTATGGAAGTCTTTTATTTTTCATGGATAAAATAACTAGATAATTGTTTAAAAAATAGTATTATAAAAGTGTTTTAAAAAAATAAATCATTATTTCTTTCCAATGAAATGAATATTGGTCTCTAGAAAATGTATTTGGAAATGAAATTTTACTCATGAAAAAAATGGAAAATGTTTCGATTTTAACACTAGTTAAATACTAATCATGAAATAATTTCACACTCTTGATGCATTTTTTGAATAATATTTAAATGAATTGAAAATAATGGATATTTAAACTTGTAATCTTGTGGGAATAATGTTTTTTAAAGTTTAATTTCAATTAAAAATAATAATAATTTTACTTATATGGAAATATAATTCTATATCTTTTTCAGAGCATGAAATATTTGGAGTTTTTGAATGGTGGTTCCATTTGAAGGATTTAAAAAATTGGAAAAATATCTATAGAGTAAGATGAGTCCAAATTAATGCTTTGTTTGAGCATTAAGAGGATTCACCATACAATTTATAAGTTATGAAATGTTCTTCATTTGGATTCTCCCTAATGAAATAGAATTTATTAATGAAACAAATTTTTTTAAACACATTTCATGTGATAATGTCCTAAGAATAGTTGTCACACTAAAAGGTCATAACAATTCCCTTCTATGATGAAAACCTGGAAGTTTTATGAAACTTTTTATGAATATATGTTCTATAACTATATGATATCATTTTAGGGAAATAAATGATATAGGCTATCATGGGTGGAGACTTATAGGACTTTGAGGCACCTTTTTATGAGGTATTCTCTTGGTAATATCTAGAAAGATATTATGAGGATGAGATTTAACAGTAGAAATTTCACATTTATATGTGTCATTGGATGTTCCTATATGTGGATGTGTGTATTGGTCCTTAGAATTTAATATTATTATTAATGAATTTTATGATTTTTATACTTTTATGTATTTTTAAAAACCATGAAGATATAATTTCGTGGTGAGGTAAGATATGTTGGTTGTGTCCTGAGTAATATGACATTAATAAAAAATACGAGGATGTATTTGTACCTTATTTTTAATAAAAGGTGGTATCTGAGGCCCTTTTATTGAAATGAAATATCCTAAAAAAGAAGGGAAATAGTTTTCAATAGGCACATTCTATTTTCAAAAAGTGAAACAAAGAGAAATCAATCACATAGGTTGGTGGCTCCAACATGCAACCGATTTGATTTGAGATATCATTATAAGGTGGTTAAAATACACAGTAAGCATCCATATGAGCTATTATGTCGTTATGGGTGCCTTTTAATGTTTCTAGATGCTAACATTGGTCTTTAGGATGCTTCACATAGTCCCACTGAGAATGTGGCATATGGAGTCACACACTAAGTGTATCTAGAATCTCAGTTAAATATTCTATTATTACATATTATATGATAATTTGAATAAATATTATTCCCATATGTGGTTTAATAATTATTCATGATTTGTGCATCACATTTATTTTATTTTCAGTTATTCAAGTGAATAGAATTTTAGTAAAATATTTAATAAATATTTATTTTCTATTTTACTAAATATAATATTTATTTATCCATTGATGAATAATTTAGTCATAGTTATTTAATAAATAATTATATATTACTGAAGGTCTGATAAATATTATGGAGTAATGGATTACTTGGACTTTAGGTCGTCTGATAAAATAATTAATATTGAATATTATTTGATTTAATAATATTCAATTTTAATTAACAGGTTAAGCACATGTCTAGAAATAATAATAATATTGTTATAAAATCGCATGAGCTTTTTATAGGATTAAGTACATAATTAAGGGAGCTTGTTCAATTATTTTATTGTAACCCTATCTATATATAAACTTAGTGTAACATCCTAGGTAATTATAGAATAATAAATTTCCATATAATTTAATATCTATGAATTAGATATTAAATTTAGTTTAAAGGGGACCCTATGAATAATATAGTACCTAACAGAAAATAATGGTTTTCTCTGAAATATAATGTTGCACACAAGTGTGAGTTATACCAAAAAATTATACAATATTTTTATTTTTATTTTAAATTTTATTCAATGCGTAGTTGTTGTATTAGCGGGAATGAATATAACTAAATATATTATGTTTAAATATTTTTTTCAAAAGTATTTTACTTTCATCTAATAAATTTTATATGCTTAAAATGTTAACAAATCTAGTTCAAAGCACAAAATACTATAATATTTTAAAAGGTTGTTTTAGCACCTTTTGATAGAGAAACCTCTTTAAATATAGTTTTTCACACATTAATATGTTCTATTTTACCCAGTAAACTTCTTATTTGTAAAAGGGACATCTAAATTTACTTTGGTTGAAATTCTGTTATTTTATATAAAATTCATATTTTAATGATTAGTAGAAAAATAGTACATTTTCATTCAAAATTATCTTTTGATAAAATTTACATGTATTGATAGATTATATATTGAATTGGTTTTAAATTATATTTAGATTATGTTTTTATCATTAATTCCAATGTGTTTCATTGAAATTAATTTCAATTTGAAATTTGATATAAACACATGTCAAACGTTTGATGGTTTTTACTTTCAAAAATCCAATTTTATAATTTTGACAAAAGGAATTAATTCTAAATTAATTACTGAAACTTATTTGATTTGAAATTTTATAGATGAAATAAATAGTTGTAATAATAAGGTCCAAAATATTTAAATATTTTCCATTTATTTTAGGAAATGATGAAAAGTAACTACGATAATTTTTATTTACCACGGTTTATGGGAAATCAGATAAATTAGGTTAACAAACAATATGATAACAACAAAAATATTACCCTAACACCATCCAAAATCAAATTGGATGAATAAATGCACACAATTAACACTTGAGGATAAACAAAATTGTTTTATTGTCTTTTCTTCCATGAAGGTTTCATAATTATTATAAAAAAAGTGACAACATGTTACCCTATTATATATTATAAGAATAATAATTTTATTGTAGTGATAAAAAATATGAAACTATGAACATATTTAGTCTCTGTAAATATAATGAAATTATCTAAATCATGTACATTTATTTATAATTTTTAGAGATTAAGAAATTAGCATGATTTTCGACACTATAGTGATACAATAATTATTTTATGAAGAGAAATATAAAATAAATGATATTATAAATAGTAAATAAATATTATATTAAATAATGTATTCCATACATGATTTCTCTATGAATATGGCATGTTATAATACTATTCAATTCTATTTTCAATGTTAAATCTCTTTTTGGATTTTATTTAAATTCCATGAAAAGATTAGTGTAAAAGTTGACTTAATAGAAGTTTTATAAAAATAGTATTTTATTAATTTTTCAAAACATCCTAAAAATATTTTAAAATCCCAAGTGAATATCATAAGGTCTAAATTTTTAATATTTACCCAATTATGAAAAATTTAAACCATATAAGTAAAATTATTAGCCACTTAATATTCAAAATGTTGTTAAGACAATTTAATTTAAAAGTTATTTATTAAGGTTAAACAAAAAGGATAAGTTTTAAAATAAAATAAACACATGTCTAAAAATTATTAGATTAGGGGACTTATAACTATAATCATATTATATTTGAAAAATGCCAATTTTGATCCTTTTTAATTAAAAAATTAATATATATTAATTTAAATATTTAATAGTTTTCAACGGTTCCCCTTCCCTCTCCTATAAAAAGGTACCCACTCTTCTCTAATGATCACACCTTTGAAACCATTTGGTGTAGCCAGGTTCTACCAAAAAAATTTCCTAAAATCCCTAAACTTATCCTTGAAGCCTCCCATATGGCATAAATCCACCCAAGTAATCCTTTTCATATAAACCAAAAGAGGATACCTGAATACTAGGAAACATATTCTCTCATTCATTTAGTTTCATTTCCATTTATCCACCCCCTATAATCTTCTTATTTTATAATTATATAAAATCCCCAGTATCATAAATATATGAGTATTTTTTAATTACAATTTCTTAACCTAGACTTACAGAAACCTCCATTTAATGGGTAACAAACATACTATTTATATGTATGGTGAACTATCGCCTCACGAAATGATGATTATTCAAATTTCACGTACCACATATCATAGTGTACATTATAATGGAAAATATATTTCTATATGATATTTGTTATATTTATATTGTCTATATTCTTATTTAATTTTTATTTAGATAATACCTTTATTCTATCCATGGTGTGTAAATATGATAATTTTATTTGTAGAATTGTGGACTACCTCCACTCAAAGCGATATGACTCATTACCTCTATACATGGAATATATAAAGGATGGTTTTATTATACCTCTGATAAATATATAAAATTAATATAACATTGGAGATATAATTTAATTCTTATTATTTTAATACGACAGTGAAATGAAATTATCATTCATGCCCATGTACACCCTACCATCTCCATGAATGTTGCATTTCATTTCTTACCTCCTAATATTTTGGATTATCCTAAATACATATATATGTGATATATGTGATATTTAAATAATTAATATTATTTTGGTCACAATGGAATTATGACCACATGGATAATTTACATAATAACATGTTCATTTTTTACTCAAGAACCGAATATCAAAAAAACATTTCATATAAACAAAAATAATTATGTAATTAGTATAGTATATTAATAAGTTATATGAAATGATTATTACATATAAAAAAGGTTCTCATGTAATAATAAATTATTCTAAGTTTATTATTTAAGAAAATAAATAACATACGGGACAAATCTGACTCAATGTAAGGGAAGTTTTAATTCAACCTCCATTCATTGAGTTAAATATTCAAGTAATTTGTTTTGTTTTTCAAACAATATGTGTGAATGGCCACAAATTATATTACATTTAAATTATAATTATATTGGATGTATTTATATTTGTTACACAAATTAATGTCAGTGATTTATCCTTAATTAAATGACACGTTCATTGTAAGGGATTTCATATCAATCTCATTTCTTTGAGGAATATCTAGATATTGTGCACCTTTAATATACATTAAGATGTATATATGACCCTTTTGACATGTTATATCATTAAATACTATATTCCTGTGATATTTAAAGTTTTATAATGTTATTCTTCAATTATTTCTATTCACGTGTTTCTTAACTAGTAAGGGACTCTTTAACTAAAACATCATTTTAAATGTTTAAAATATTTATTATTCTAAATATTTAAATGTAATGACCATATTGTCAAAATGGATTTATGGATTTATTTATGTGGACATTAATGTTTTTAAAGATTAAATCTATAACTTATTTTAAATTTTTCCAAGTTCTATGGGACACTTTGATTCAAAAACCACTTTTATAAATGCTTCATATTGGTTTTTGAATATTTTATATTTTTTTAATGTATGTGTTGACAACAAATTCCCCATAACCATAACCGTTATTTATAATTCATATTCTTCTATAAGAATCAATATTATTTTCTTCCCTTTTTTCTGTATTTTAGTATTGAAAATGGTTTCAATGTGGATTGAATTTTTAAATATCTTGAAATAATTTCTTATGATTGAAAATGAAATTTTATTTGTTAGATGTTGATAAATTAAATATTTTATGTGTTATGATTATATTGTGATACATAGACATTTAATGGATGGTTACCTGATAAACCAAATGTGGGTGGTTATGTCATAAACCAAATATAGGTAGATCACTTCATGGTCCTTAAAAATTAGAAGTATCTAGAAATTCCCCCATGTTTCTATGGTCGATGCAACTAAAGAGTATATCTATGACATACGAACCACTAGAATTATCATTCTAATGATTTTATTCAGGTTTTAAATGCTACCAAGACCATGAAAAAGGGTTAAATAGATTGAAGTTGGTACAGTCCTCCTAGGATGCTCCATTAGACATGCCTCTATACCTGAAAGTGCTTACTAACCCAGCAGAATAGCTGCAGCCGCATCGCAATCCACCGCATCTAGTTATAGTCAGTCCTCTTCAAGTTCATAGTTTCCTGATAGTTGTTTTGGGAGAGATAAAATATAATATGTAGGACATTAATCTTAGTACACAGAATTCATTGGTTTATCTAGTATCACCCATGAGTCCTACCAAAAACCGACCCCGTGGGGGTAGAAATGTGTGTTTGGAATGGACGTACAACGTGTGGAAGCACCTTGATAGTATACCATCATGCCTATCGATCCTTAATGACATATTGGTTTTAGTATTTATGTGTGATGATCTCATAGAGGCCTTGAATATCCCTCTGTAGTTTGATGTAAAGGTAGAATACAAAAAATCCTACTATTTATGGGAGGCCAAGAATGAATAATTTTGGTCTATCAAATCATTATCTTGTGAGGATGAAAGTCATATCATGAAGGAATACATTCGACCATTGTAAATCATGGGATATTTTAATGGAATGGTAATACACCTCTACCAAGTAGACACATGTTCTAGGAAAATCGTATCCCATCGTGAATGCTTCACAATTTGGGACTCACTAAAACTTTCTTGATCCCCTCTTACATGATGATTTAGGGTTAAAACATAACCAAGAAGAGACCATGTGGAAAGATTAATTTGAATACCCAATTTAGTATCCTAGTATAAAAGTATAAATTCACGTTTTTCTCAAAGTATATTTCCTATAATGCATTAATGGGTAGGTCATAGATTCATTTACATGAAGCAGTCCCCTTATCGTATCACCAATTCCTCGAGTACTCCAATAATGATTAAGTGGTAATTAATTGGGGTTACATGTCTCCCTTAGACCCATTTGAAGCCATCTATCATGATTTTGGATCTTATAGGATAATGTAAAATCAGGTTCATTCAAACAATTTTGACCATACAACCACTACAGCCAATCTATGGATAGACAAGGAAGATTCTTTCATCTTCTAGATTCTCTTAATAGAATCCATGATGACATACTTGGAATATTTCTTAATTTTTTCTAAGTGTTAGGGATTCCTTGCCTCTATGTAAAAATAATTTTCAATGATTACATCAATCTATTAAATGGGGAAGTTTAGGGTGATACGTGAAATCCCCACCCCAGTAATTTACTAGGGTGTACTACCTATGACCACCATTCCATGACGCTTATGTCAGTTTCATAAAGCCATTTTGGATTGAAGGAAACTGTCCTGCAACCATTCATTCAACCTCAATATTGAGTCCCATGGATGAAGGCTAGGTGGATTTGTCTATAAAGCCTTTATATTTATAGTTTCACTAGATCGTCAGTCTCCCAGGGGGTTCCACATCTACCCTACCTAACACCACTGATCCCCTATAATGAGTCAGACTAGATGAATCATTTCCCCTAGATTCTCTAGCCTCATATTATGAAGATTATTTCTATTTCACTCTTCCTATATTTGAACAGGGTGTCTCCATCTCCATCTATGAGCTAATTCCAGTAAACCATGGGGAAAATGTAGATTTGAAGCCAATGTTTTTCATTGAATCCATGCCTCCATAATAATATAATAAATATTTAGATTTAATAAAGAAACACCATTCAGTGTTTTCATGAATATATTATGAGTTTCCATGACAAGAAACATAGTTATTCATTCACCATTATGTTCTCCCAGTGAATCGTTGTGGGTTGAAGCTTCTTCTCATGATAATGAAACCCTCTCATGGTGCAATGGTTGAGGTCGTAGTTGATAATATTTTCAAATAAAAAATTATTACAAAATTTCATTACCCCTTTTGGATATCCATCCTCATCCTATTCAAGAAGAATATCAGACATATCAAAGTCAATATTGAATATTTTGAACTAAACTACCAATGTTAGATGGATGATTTTCCCCTTCGAGTGACCTAATTATTGATCAATTCCACAGCTATTATCTTGGATCTCTCCTTCATGGATGGATACTATAGATACAACAAGATCTATATGGACCCACAAGATTAGGATTAATATACCTTTATAGCACTACATGAAATTTTTTAATCTCAACTAATGCCTCTCAGTATGAGGAAAGGAGTCACTTATTAGTGGTCTATGAAAAGCATCTTCTAACCTATACATGAGATTCTTGTGAAATTATACATGGATGAACAGGTGGTAAAATACCAATAGCGTCAAGACCATATCATAGATCTTGAGAAGGTTTTTAACATCCTTGGTTCCCAAGATATGATTTTGAAACCTTTAAATTGTGTATTTGGTGTTACCTCTGGGTATTTTATTATCTTCATCATTTAATATTGAGGTATTTAGATTTACCTATAGAATACTAAAGCCATCATCCAGAAGCATCCTATGACCAAACTCTGGGAGATCTAGGGTATCCAAGTCCACTTGGAATAACTATGCTTATTCACCATGAATAGGGCTAGAATGTGTAATCTATTTTACATGATCACAAATTAAGATACCTTCTACTAGTGAGATGACGAGTGTTAGTCCTACTTTGAGGAAATTTATTAGTGTCTTCTACATACTCTAGTTATGATTCCACCCATATTAGGGAAGTATATGTTCCCTTCAATGACAACCCTAGAGTGATCCATTGGTTCCCTCCTCACTCAAAAGATCATTAATGGAATATATTTTATTTTATACTATCTCAATCGCATTATCCTTGACCTAGATGCCAGATAATTACCTATTGTGTAGAGTTGACTTGCACTAGTTTTCACATTACATAAGTTGAGAAGCTATCTACAACATCATGAGATATAGTTGTTTTCCTATGTAGATCCACTAAAGTATATTCTAAACTGCCTCATGTTGAAATGATGGGTATCACACTGGTCGATGTTTCTTCAACAATTCTATATCAGGTTCATTCAGCAATAAGTCATCAAGGTTCAAGCATTGTTAGGATTTCCAGACACACATCAGGCTTATAAATAATTACCTATAGATGTTTATTTACTAGATAATGATATCCTCTAATTATACTAGGTTGTTACTTGTTTCCTGATGAATTTGGATGGTGCCTCTTGAAGCCCAATTGGTATAAGGAACAATGATCCCAACATCAACATAGTAGGCTTGGGGATTATCTACACCAATCATGAATAGTCTATTACTCCCTAATCATTATTTAATTAGAAGGATGCACCAATGAGGCATACTAATAGTCTCTCATCACTGATCTCAAGATGAACCTTGAGGATTATGTTCCCCTATTATGAGAGAAGGGAGACTCTGAGTGATCCATTTATAAAATAAATGGTGACTATAAAAAAATGAAACCAAATATTATTAATTTTTTTGAGGGTACTCCTTAGTTAATGGCTCATTTTTCTTATCAACCACATGTGAATCATTTTTCCTAGCCATATAATTGTTGAGTTGATAACTTTTCCTATCATGATTCCACTATTTCATAGGATGAATATCATTTCATATTCATATATAAGGCATATTGAAATTGAATCGCTATTATCATCCTAGATAATGATGATAGATAGCATGTAAACTAGCATACTGATTGTGCTTCTATGTTAGGACACCTAGATCCCCATATAGTAGAACAAAACATTGATCATACAACATATTTCCTAAAATATCTCAATCATTTCACCCTCCTTACGGATAAATCTGATTGTGAGAGAATCTATCAGCATTCATCATAGTTCACAATAGTGTTGGACTAACCTCGATCAAAATCTATAAAAATGTGGGTTTTATGGAATTATCCTCCACTGCATAAAAGGATATGAGATTTACTATGATATAAAGCATTTTCAGGTCGTGTTTTATGGTTCCCATGAGGAGGGATTGTGGCTCCACCACTAGATTTGAAGGTAGGGTTACTTCTGGCCCACCATGGTCTATGAATGTATCGAGTTCTACACGTGGTTCCATGCATGCGAAATTGATTCCAACATTGATTATAGACCCTTTCCCCCCTCCATACTACCATTTAATATTTTCCCTTTTTACTAGGTGGAATTGATGTTGTTGGACCTTATCCAAAGGAAACATCTCACAAATGAAGGATCAATTTGACTGAGATAGGATTATTCTACATATAGAAAGAAGTTATTCATCTTAAAGATTTAAAGGTCTTTCATTGACTTAATTTGTGATCTCCTACATCATTCTTCAATACATAGTCCCTCATTCCATTCTCATTGACAATAGAACCAACTTTCAGTATTCCAAGCTAAAAATACTCTATGTCGTGTATAGTATCTTGTAAAACCATACTCCCCACTATCTTGCATAGAAAAATGGACAGATCAAGGAATTCAACCAAACCCTTCCCAATATTCCGCGGAACTTCGTGGGCCTAAACAAGAAGAGTTGGTTGGACAATCTCTCCAATACCCTATGGTATTATTGGAAAACAACTCAAAATTCCACCTAGGTGTCTCAATATGCCCTTATATATGAAACAGAGGTAGTCCTTACCACTAATTTTTAATTACCATATCTCCAAATATCTATCTATTATTAGAAGTCATAAGAAAGAAAATAATAAGTCAATAGATACGATTTGGAATCCATTAAAGAGAATAAGAACCAGGGTTTTAATAATATATAGAGACACCAGAATAGTATTGCATGAACTTTCAATAAAAAATTTATCCTTCGCACTTTCCTCTAGGGTTTCATGGTATTTGCCCTTAATATTCCAATGGTTCCTATGATGCAACCAAAAAACATGGATCCCATGTGGGAAAGACCTTACATCATTCATAAGGTCCACCCAAATGGAACATACTCTTCGAAAACCATAGAGGAGAGCGTATCACTCCTCTGACCAACCCCATGTTTCTCAAACAATACTTCCTGTGATAAGCTATCATCATCCTAGATGCACAATGATAAACTTCATAGGTGCATCATCCAATCCACACGACAATAAACCTATTACGCAGTCATCAAATCCACACAATAATAAATTGCATTACACCATCATCTTAGCTGAACGACGACGAAATATATTGTGCCATCATCTTAGACACACGAATATTAAATACATAGCACCGTAATACTAGCTATATGAAAGAAACTACATTGCACCATCATCTTAGTTGGATGGTTATAAAATACATAACACTATTGTCTTAATTTGATGATTATAAAATGCATAGTGGAATCATTCTATCTTCAGGATGAAAAGTGCATAGTGACATCAACCTAGATACATGATGATAAACTACACTACAACATCTTCTTACTTGAATGATGATAATATTCAGAGTTCCATAATCCTAGTTACACAATGATAAACTACATGGAACTATCATCCCAATTGAATAACCATAAATGGAATATTTCCCATATTCTAGTTGTATGATGATAAAATATATAACACCAAAAAAATATCCACACAATGGTAAAATGAATAGTTTCGTCATTTAAGTATCAAGATGATAAACGATTGACTGAGATCAAGAAATGTGACCTAAAACTATATGTAAGCCTCCTTAGGAATCCTTATGTAGTATGTGGGACTTCTTATTCCTCATTCTTATTAGGTATATCATTAAACTGCATTTTTTATATTCTATCAGAGTTCTCTGTAATTTAGTCCAAACTATATGACCATAAAATAAGGGCCCATGGTCCAGAAAAAATGATATTAAATTGTTTACACAAATTCCAAGCTTCAAAAATTTAAAATGTATGTGGGTTTTCATAGATATATTTTTTATATTTTTTGGCCACCTTGGACCTAATTCACATTGTGTTTTAACAAATAGGTTACATCACATACACATTTGAAACACTCCCCAATCATGTTCCACAATATATAAACTCAAACAACAACCTAACATCCTCAACACATGATGTTAAACTACGATCCTACCATTAAGAAGTTCATGATATATCATAAACACATAAAATATGATTCATAACCCATGATATGAGCATGGGATTCCTCATAATAATCATGGGATGATTCTATTCCATCACTAGAGAGGATTTTCCACTCTAGAATTGGTTTCTCACCATGGTGTGTTTCCAGAAATATGTTAGTCTTGATTATCATCCATATGATATATGTAGAAAATCAACCACATTTTTTATTTTTACCAAGTTATATGTTACTCAACCATTCATCCCATTTACCTCATTAATGGTATATACATTATGACCATAAACTTTATGCAATCCATTTCAAGGTGTATGTATGATATATGATCCTCTATTGCTCCATGAACATCGTGTTATCCCCCCTACGTGCCACATAGAAGCCCTAAAAATTCATATTTCCACTCCCATACGTCATTAATATAAATAGATCACCACTTTGGTTCTAACCGTATGAATTTAAACTATGCCCAACCTATATCAAGATTGATTCACATGGTCTAGATCCTCCTTGGATCGTTCATGACGATTTTTAAATATCATGCTTCATAAGCATATTTGAATTACACTTTTATCCATGGTCAAAGACGTATGACTTTAAAATTTTTCAATCCACATTAAAAATTTTGTGTGGCTTGATTCCCATCCATTTGGGATATATAGTGATGACCAAACATTTTTTATTCGGGTCCAATCATAAATTCATCAACCCTTATTCCCCTTGGCCCTTGTTATGGTCTGAACTCCACACCATTAAACCGAGTGCCGAAGATCCAAGAATCATGAATCTAAACTATATGAAAGTACTACTTTAAATATTAAATGTGTAATTGGGCCTCAAAGGGCCTTATTCGCATTGGATTTTTCACGTCCTATCACTATGAATACCTATTTGATTGGGCCCCTCTATTTGGTATGAACCCTATGACCTTGAACTAAGATCCTTAGTTAAAGAACAAGGATTTTGAACTATGTGAGGGCCTTCTTGGGAAAGTGTGCTGTGAAATTTGTCTCCCATGTCCCTTATTTATGTTATTTTTATCACTCCATTGTTCCACATTACCAGTTTCAAGAATCCCCTCACCAATGGTCCAAACTCTATGAACCTAACACTAAAAAATTCTAGATATTTGTGACGGGTTATTTGTAATGGGATCTCGTCACAAATAATATTTATCGAAGGGGTCCCCTCGCAAAAATCTCGTTGCAGAAAACATCGTAGCAAAAAATATTATTTGTGACGAGCCCTTCTCAAATAATATTTTTTGCGACGGGAAACTTCACCATCGCAAATAAGTCTCCAATTATATATAATATATATATATATAGATAATTTTTTGCAACGGGCTCATAATCCCATCCAAAATAATTTTTTGTAAATATTTATTTAGACTATTTGCAATGGGAAAGTTCAAATACTTTTTTGCGACAAGTCCCTAATCCTGTCGCAAATAGTTTTTTGTAAAAAAATTATTTAGGCTATTTGCGATGGGAATCCGTCGCCACAGAACCCGTCACAAATAATAAATAATTTTTTTTAAAAAAATTTTAATAAAATTAGGAATATTGATAAATTAGTTTTAATATTATAAAAATAATAAAAAAATAAAAAATATTAAAATACTCAATATTCATAAAAAATTATACAAAAATCAAAAAATATTATTATTATTATTATTATTATTAAAATAAAAAAACAATAAAAATTATAACACTGAAAAAATATATTTAATAATATTATGATGAATGAAACAATAATATTAATATTATTAAAATAATAAAAAAATAAAAAATATTAAAAATTTCAATATTCACAAAAAAATCATAAAATATTAAAAATAAATTATGTAATATTTGCACCGATATAAAAGACAGAAACTGTAAATAGTTCATATTAAAACAATTTTTAATTTCAAATGTTTTTAACAAAAAAATCACTAGGGGGTGGTCTTTTGGAGGAGGTGGAGGAGCTGAAGGAGATGGTGGAGGAAACTCCATCCCTAAACTACGAGTCAGACAACTCATGTACTCCATCTTCTTGTGATGATGCTACTGCCATCGACACATCTCCTCCGTATGCTGCTTCTTCTATTGCTGCTACTGCTTACACATCTCTTCTTGTTGCTTCTGCAAAATCTCTATAAGGTCATTCTTAGCTCAAAACTGCTCTTGATACTGTGAGGAAGAAGTTGATGCCTCTCTATGAGCTCCTCTCGACCTGGATGTCAACATCTCAGCAGTACCTTAATAAGTTCCAGGAGTCACATGAGAGCCGATACCAACTACTCGGCCCTTCTCAAAGCCGTACTGAGCCGCCTGCATCCATGCCAGCTCATCGAAATGGTGGGAACTAGTCTGATCAGTCGCCTCATCCTAAACCTCAACCTATGTCTGAGAGGTCGCAACCTCATATGACTCCTTCAATTCCGATTTGAAATTAAAATTGAGAAATTATTTTATGCAGTTAATTGTCTAACTGAAAAAATGAGACTAACCACAATCTGACGTTGGAGATCACCTCTAATCTCTCTGGTGGATGGATCATTATACATCCTCCGATAAACATCGTACTCTATAATATTAGGATGCTAAATTTCCGATATGAATGTAAAATAAACTATTTATATTTGAAGTTATATAAAATATTTAAAAAAATACTTACCAGATGCTCTCTATGCGTGCTGAATGTGCAGCTACCAGCTCGATGCATCACTTTCTGTCTTCCTGGGTTCTACTGGACCAATGAAGACCTCCTCTAAAATCCACCACCCAACCAATGTGGACATAATCGATCCAAAACCTTAGATGAAATGTACTATGGTCGGTGGGATCTACACGACTAATCAAATACTATCGCTCCTTATTTCTTAATGGCTGTCTTTCTCAAATTGTGCAAAAACTGATGTAAACCCTTACACATAGCCACCTCCCATGCTGTATGGATATCTTCACACATGCTATCATCGATGGGATACTATAAAAACTGTAAATAATTTATAATATCAAGTTATTAATAAAATAAATATAAAAATACAAATTATTTATTTTAGTAATAGCCAATGATTGTACATACTGAGCTTCACATCAATGGGAATCTATTCCCATGTGGTCCATGGCTGAGAAAAATAATTACACAAGATAACACTCCCTTTTCCAACAGCTACCTAAGAAAAACATTGAAAAAAGAAAAAATAATCAAACAATTAGTATATATATAAATTAATTAATGAAAGCGAACTAAAATATACAGGTTTCCATACCTCTGTTTGCATGGATTGAAGCCAAGACATGGACGTCACTCAAGGATAGGTTCAGAAATCATCAATCACGCAAGACCACACCCCCTCCACATACCTTCTGAACCACCATTATGCGTAGGGTCAGATGATCCCACATCCCCCTCATCCAAAGGTATCTCAGCCTCCTCTAACTAACAAATTAGATCAGAGTCCATATGAAACACAAAATGAATGTTGTTTTAATATAGTTGAAAATAACTATTATATATAGATATATATTAGTTATTATCATAATCAGCATTTAACTTTTTCAATGTTCACCTTCATCATCATCTTCATATCTGACGATGTCAATGTCTTCATATTCATCCTCAGAATCATCAATATCCATATGAGTTTCACATTAATCATCTCTTGTCATTTCAAATTCATTTTTAACATCATTAACATCATTGTCACCATCAAACCTTAATTTTGGGGTTTCATCATCGATTTTCATGTTTCTTTGTGAAAAACGATGTATTTTGAGTAGTCTCTTGAAAAGTTTCAATTCCTTCCACTCCAGTGAAACCACATTTATTTTGAGTAAATTTATTTTCCTGAGATTTCATTTTTATTATGCTCCACCAAACACTCAGGTCTCTTGAAATAGAACAATAATTTGCGTAATAAATTTGATGTGCCTGTTGATCCTGTAAAAATGGCTCATTTATTGAAACAAGACTTTTATATTTAATATCGATGATTCTATGAGTTAGATGAACACTAAATCCTCTCTCAGTATCCAACCACTGACATTTAAACATTATTGTGTAATTCGGTCTAAGATAACATAACCCAATAATTTTATCTAGAATACAGTAAAAGTCAAATTCAGTTTCTCTATGATGCGATCCTCTCAAAAAAAAACTCTCTCGTTCATTTTTTTTGATTCCCCATATGCACGTGTATGAAATCTAAAATCATTCACCACATATGCATTATAAGATTTAACCATTTTGGATGCTGGGTTACTCAATATACACAGTCTCTTATCAATTTTATCATCATGTTGAGACACAATAAAATTTTTAAAACAGTTTTCAATATAATAAATAGTAAACTAAATTGATATTAAACCATAAATAATTTATGTTACTAGTTTTTGAAACTGTTGATAATTTTTTTTTGTCTGTGTTCTTCAAGAGCAGCTGCTGTAATTTGTGGAAGTTATTTCAAATAAAATTTTTATATAACCTTAAAATAAAATAACTTTACATACTATAACATAAATTATAGAATAAGTGATAGAATCACTCATAGTAAAAATGTTTTCATTTCTTCACAACTGAGCAGAACATATGTATGAGCTATGTGATGTTCATCGTCTGAAAGCCATCATTCTTGAACTCCACAAAATCCAATATTTGGCTGATTAGAAACTGATAACTGATTTTCCGTTTTATAATTACCATTTCACTCGTTCCATCCCATGTGGTTTTGTTTTGAGGGATATTTAGATTCAAAATAGTGAGAGCAGAAAAATGAAATTTCCTCTTGAAAATAAGCTTCAGCAATTGATCATTCAACAGATGCTTTGTTACGTACTTTTTTCATCAGTTTCTACATGCATCTCTCGAATGGGTACATCCATCGAAACTATATTGGACCTCCAAATTTAGCTTCATGTGGAAAATGTAATATCAGATGTTCTATTGAGTCAAAGAAAGCAGGTGAAAATATTTTTTTCCAGTTTACATATATTTATAGCAACATCTTCTTCTAGTTTTCTTAGCACATCATAGTCTGTTGTCGCTGCACAAATGTCTCGAAAAAAATGAAATGTCTATTATCAAATCCCAAATCATAGAATTCAACAAACCTCTGAATCCAATTGGCATAAGTCTTTCCATTATAACATGTCAGTCATGAATTTTTAATCTGGTAATATGACCATTCTTAAGCCATCTTCCCAAATTGGAAGCATATCTATATGGAAGTCTCAAATCTGCAATCCAATGACAAAATAATAAGTGACTCTCTTTAGACAGTGTATAAAATGATTTTGGCATCATTATCCTTTGTGATATGAGATTTTCAAATAGATCAAGTTCTGTTTGCCTACAAATTTGGGCAAGATCTAATCATGATTTTTAAGTATATTTGGTCTTACCTAGTGTATCCAAAACTAAATGAAATAAATTATCAAAAAATTTCTTCTCAAAATGCACGAAATCCAACATGCGGCAGACCAAAAAATATGACCAATATAGGAGATCTCAAAAAATGGTTTGTTTTATCCAATTATGTTCTTTCCCAAAGCCATGACTTTTCTGTTGGTTTACTATTGGAAAAAATGTGATGGGAGGTAATAAAAATACAACTGATTTTAACTCTGTACATGAGATCATTTTTGTAGGTTCATCCCTTTTAATTGTCACTTTTCTAAAATGAGATTACTTCCTTTGAAAAGGAAGATCAATTGGAAGAAACCTACATTGACTATCAAAATAGCAAGGTTTTTTTCCATTGATGAGCATAAAAGCTTTGTTGTTTTTCATACAGTAAGGACATGATTTTGGACCATGTGTACTCCATCCAGATAACATGCCATATGCTGGAAAGTCACTAATCGTACACATCAATGCAACTTTTAATGTGAAATTTTGTTTTGTAGAAACATCATATGTACTAACACCATTACTCTACAATGCATTTTACTCATCAATGAATGGTTTCAAATAAACATAAATATTCTTTTTTAGATGTCTTGGGATTAATAAGGTCAAAAATATATAGGGCTCCTTCATCCACATCCCTAGAGGTAGTTTTTATGGAGTTATAAAGACTGCCCAAAATTAATACTGACTACCATAAAAACCAAACGGACATAAAATGTCTGTAGAAAGACCCAATCGCACATTTCAGGCTTCTAAACAAAATGACAGATGCATATGATCAAAAGTTTTGCATGAATCACCATCAGATGGATGTTTCAAGCTTTTACTAGTTGAAATATTGGTTTTGTGTCATGAAATCATTGACACTGTGCTACGAGACATAAATAAACATTGCAACTTGGGTGTAAGGGGGAAATATCTCAACTGTTTTATAGGAATCAATCCAGACTTCCCTGGTTAAGCATCTTTATACCTTGATTGTCCACATGTGGGAAAAATATCGAATGACTCATTTTCACCAGAATATAAGATTCAATCATTTTCACATGCATGAATCATCCGATAACGAAGGCATAGATTATGAACCAACCTCTTTCTCTCATAGTAATTTGCAGGAAACACATTTCTTTTATGTAACGGTGTTTAAACCAACGAAAATATCTGATCAAAATAGTTGTTTGACATTGCATTATCTGATTTAATATCCATAAATTTTGTAGCCGCTTCTAATTTTCTTAACTTGCAACCAGGATATAATGCATCCTCAGCAGACCTCAACAACTCATAAAATCCAGATGCTACCAACTCAGGAGTTAAATCAATATCATCATGAGTTTCGGTTTGATGAACATATGGGCCTATAACATCATGTACTAAATTTTGGAACCGTGATGGATATGGAATCATGTTTTTAGTATCTTCTATAGAACTATGTTCACCATGTTGATACCAAAAAACATAATCTGTTTGAAAACCAAATTGCAGGAGATGTCCCCCAACCTTCTAAAATGTGTCAAATGTTCTCAGAGCACATTTTTACGCGGAAAATTAATTGTCCCTTCTGAAACATATTTTGTTTTTATTGATGCAGATGCTAAGAAATCTTCAACACCCTCAATATATATAGGATTTAAACCGGAACCATTTGGATTTCTGTGCTGATTTATCCAACCACGATCATCAAATAATGACTGATGTCGACTTCCTTGTTCCATATTTTTCTACAAAATATAAAATCATTGCTATTTTGGAATAATTTGAATTTATAAAAACACTAACTAAAAAAATAAGGTAAATAATTTCTACTACTTGTTAATAATTACCATTAATTAAGGGCGACACAATTTTCATTGGATTGATGACTACTATTTTGTCCGATGTCTCATTTACTTGCATCTTTATCACAATGAAGAATCTGGTCAGAGGTACGCATATTAATTCTCAAATGCAAGATAATGAATATGAGTATCACCGACCAGATTCATTATTGTGATTTCAGTGTGAGAAAGATGCAAGTAAATTAGCCATCAGACAAAAGAGCCCCCTTTTCCTCGATGAATTGCCTTCTTCCCACTATCACTGCCTAAAAATTTATAAAAAATATGATCCTATGAATTCATATCCAATATCATGCATATGAGATTGAATATGCCTATGTAGCAGCACATTTTTTATAATGTTTTGAGTTAGTGAGAGTTGAGAGGTGAAAAGTCATCGATCAAAAGGAGTGTCGTCAATCCACTGGAAATTGTGCCATGTTCTTAAAATTTATTAAATTTTATTAAATTTTTTTCCTAAGTGTTCCTAACTATTCCTAACTAATTATTACTAATTATTAATAATTATAAATATTTATTACTAATTATTCTTATTTATTACAAACTATTCCTATTTAATACTAACTATTCCTATATATTACTAATTATTCTTATTTATTCATATTTATTACGAACTATTCCAATTTATTACTAACTATTTCTATTTATTACAAATTATTACTATTTATTACTAATTATTACTAATTATTACTAATTATTACTGTTTATTACTAATTATTACTATTTATTACTAACTATTCATATTTATTACTAATTATTCCTATTTATTACTAACTATCACTATTTATTACTAACTATTACTATTTATTACAAACTGTTACTATTTATTATTAATTATTACTTTTTTATTACTAATTATTCCTTTTTATTAATAATTATTCATATTTATTACTAACTATTACTATTTATTCCTACCTATTAATATTTATTTCTACCTATTACTATTTATTCGAATCTATTAATATTTATTCAAAAATATTACTATTTATTCCTAACTATACATATTTATTAACATTTATTACTATTTATTCCTATTTATTCTTATTTACTACTATTTATTATTATTTATTATTAATTATTACTAATAATTAAAAATTATTTCTAATTATTAATAATTATTACTAATCATTCCTAGTTATTCCTAATTATTCCTAATTATTCCTAATTATTCATAATAATTCCTAATTATTCCTAATTATTCATAATTATTCCTAATTCTTAATAATTATTCCTAATTATTCCTAATTATTTCTAATTATTACTAATTATTACTATTTATTACTATTCATTGCTATTTATTACTAATTATTTATATTTATTAATAATTATTTCCATTTATTACTAATTATTGCTAATTATTGTGAATTAATACTAATTATTGATAATTATTACTAATTTTTGCTAATTTTTGCTAATTAGTAGTATTCATTAGTAGTTATTCCTAATAATTAGTATGTATTCCTAATTATTAGTATTTATTACTAATTATTAGTATTTATTTCCAACCATTAAAATTTATTAATAATTATTACAATTTATTAGTAAGTATTACAATTTATTACTAATTATTACAATTTATTACTAATTATTACAATTTATTACTAATTATTAAAATTTATTAATAATTATTACAATTTATTATTAATTATTACAATATATTAGTAATTATTACAATTTATTACTAATTATTACATGTTATTATTATTTATTACAAATTATTACTAATTATTAATAATTAATAATAATTATTACTAATTATTACTAATTATTACTAATTATCTGCATTTATTACTAATTATCTATATTTATTACTAATTATATGTATTTATTCCTAATTATTCTTAATTATTCGTAATTATTACTAATTATTCCCAATTATTACTAATTATTCTTAATTATTACTAATTATTCCTATTTATTTCTATTTATTGCTATTTATTACCAATTATTTTTATTTATTACTAAGTAGTGCTATTTATTACTAATTATGGAAAATTATTGCTAATTATTACTAATTAATGCTATTTATTTCGAATTATTGCTAATTATTCCTAATTATTGCTAGTTATTGCAAATTATTGGTAATTATTCCTAGTTATTAGTATTTATTTTTAATTATTAGTAATTATTTGTATTTATTACTAATTATTACTATTTATTACTAATTATTACAACTTATTACTGATTATTATTATTTATTCCAATTTATTACTAATTATACCTAATTGTTCCTAATTATCACTTATTATTACTTATTATTCATATTTATTACTAATTATTCCTATTTATTGCTATTTATTACTAATTATTGATATTTATTACTAATAATTTCAAATTATTGCTATTTACTGCTGATTATTTCTAATTATTTGTCTTTAATTATTCCTAATTATTAGTATTTATTACTAATTATTAGTTTTTATTACTAATTATTAGTATTTATTACTAATTATTAAAAATTATTACTTATTATTACAATTTGATACTAATAATTACAATGTATTAGAAATTATTACAATTTATTACTAATTATTACTAATTATTACTAATTATTATTAATTATTACAAATTATTACAATTTATTACTAATTATTACAGTTTATTACTAATAATTACAATTTGTTACTAATTATTAGAATTTATATCTAATTATTACAATTTATTACTAATTCATACAATTTATTACTAATTATTACAATTTATTACTAATTATTACCAATTATTAATAATTATTACTAATTATTACTAATTACTTGTATTTTTTTTACTAATTATTACATTTTTTTACTAATTATTAGTATTTATTAATAAATATTACTAATTATTACTAATTTTTACTAATTTTTACTAATTTTTACAATTTATTAGTAATTATTACAGTTTATTACTAATTATTACATTTTATTACTAATTATTACAATTTATTACTTGTTATTACAATTTGTCACTAATTATTATAATTTGTTACTAATTATTAGTAATTATTACAATTGGTTAGTAATTATTAAAATTTATTACTAAATATAACAATTTATTACAATTTATTACAATTTATTACAATTTATTTTTAATTATTACAATTTATTACTAAATAATACGATTTATTACTATTTATTACTCATTATAACTATTGATTACTCGTTATTACTATTTTTATTCATTATTACAATTTATTACAATTTATTTCTAATTATTACAATTTATTACTAATTATTACAATTTATTTCTGATTACTACAATTTATTACTACTAATTACAATTTATAACTAATAATTACAATTTATTACTAATTATTACAATTTATTACTATTTATGACAATTTGTTACTATTTATTACTCATTGTTACTATTTATTACTCGTTATTACTATTTATTACTCATTATTAGTATTTATTATTATTTACTAATAATTATTTATATTTATTACTAATTATTAGTATTTATTATTATTTATTAAAAATTATTATTAATTACTACAAATTAATTATATACATTACTAATTATTGTTAATAATTATTAATTACTACTAATTATTAAAAATTAGTACTAAAAATTTCAATTTATTTGTTAAAATAAATACTCACGACAAAAAAAATTAAATTTAATTTAATTACAACTAATCAACAATAATAAAAATTAACATAGAATATGAAATAAATAAAAAATTAAATAAAATATAAATACCTTTAAGCTGGATTTTCTATTGATGTAAACGGCTTCACAACATCTTCGTGAACAAAGAAATTAACATAGAAAAATTTTCCCACTAAAATCAGAGTTTAGAGAGAAACGTGATCTAAGAATTGTGAGGAATGAGAGGAAAACAGACAGGGTATATATAGGTTAGATTATTTGTGACGGGACTATATGCGATGGGTATCCCGTCGCAAATAGTATCTTTTGCGACGTGACCTGTCGCAAATACCTACGCTCGCATTAATTACTGTCGGCGGTTAAAAAGTTATTTGCGACGGGTCCCGTCAAAAATAGTCCCTACCGACACACCTTTTGGGACTGGACGACTTCTTGTCGCCAAAAGCCATTAACCGCTGTCGGGTATTTGTGACAGGGTCAGTCGCAAATACTTCACTATTTGCAACGGTGGGATCCCACCGTCGCTAATAACCTTCGTGCGGTATGGCACGCTAGTCGCGCCAAACTTTTTGTGACGGGAGACGAAATCCCGTCGCAAATAATTGGTTATTTGCGACGGGTCATTACCCCCATCGCAAATAACCTCTTGGATAGACTTTTTGAGACGGGATTTATTCTCGCCGCAAAAAAATCTTTTTTCCCGTAGTGTAATCTATGAGATGATGGTCTAGAAAATACAACCTTAAGCTGCTTAAATTAAGTCCAAGCATCATGACATTAAACAATATGTGAGATTTTCCTCTAGAATATTTGGTGTAGTGTGAGCCTTATTTTCCTTCATTCATGTCTAGTTTTGAATCAAACACACAACACATATACAATAGAGAAATCCTGCATCGGTCTGTAAAGACCTGTGTTTCTTAACCAGGATAAAATACGAATGTTTTCGAATTTTTATAGGATTATCGATGGGTTGGTTTTTAGAATAATCTCCATAACATTATTCCCAGTGTTAGAACACCTAAATGTATCATTTTTAAACTTGCGTAATTACTCGATAATTTTAGTTGGTGTTCCAATGAGTTTTGGAAGCACCGAATTGGGAAATGTTCACTTTAATGGATCTTCATAGACTGCACTTGGTTGCGGTCCGACCCGTGTCACTTACCCAATTTAATATTTTATTTATTTTAATTAAATAATATTAAATGGGGTTTTTTGTGTCTAAATATATTGAATTGAATAAAAATAATAATGTTATTATTGTTATTATGGTTATTATGGTTCCATAAATTAATTTGATGATTTGAGATTTTAATTTCATGTTAAAAGAGTGTAATATTTAATAGAATTTAATGTCGCTTTTGAGATACTCAAAGATACATTTAATTAAATGAGGGGAATCTGATTAAATGAAGCATTATTATTAAATAGAGGTTTTGGGTTTATCAACGGTTTGAAAAATAGGAATAATGAGATTATTTTTATTTTGGATTTAAGAAGGTAATAATATTTATTAATATGGAAATTAAATTAGGGGTTATGGGATGAATTTTTTATAATTTTAAATATATTGTAATAAATTGGGGGGTTTGGGTTTTAAATAAATGAATGCTAGAATAATAATGATGATGATTTTGTTGTTGTTGTTTTTTTATTACTATTGTTGTTGTTTAGTTAAGTAAATGTTAAAATAATGTAATTAATTGATCAATAAGGAGTTTCATAATTAATTATAAAATGTTTATTAAGAGAATAATAAATGATGATGTGTTTTTAATTAAATGGTGATTTTTTCACTTATTAGATAAGTGTTTATTGTTTATATAATTATAATAAAATGAGTATTAGTTTTTTAATTTTTACATCCAATTAATTAGATTAATTTTAGATGAAAAAGAACAAAAATAAAGGGGGGGCGACCTATAGGTGAGGCGCACGACCTCTTTGTTTTCTTCCTCCTTAGGTGACGCACCAGGCCCGCAACGCACTCACACTCTAGATATTCCATCTCTTTCTCTATGGCACAACCTCTAGCAACGCCTGGCCCCTTCCCCCTAGTGTGCAACCCTCGACCAGACCCCCTCACAATAGCACATGACACTCTCGGGCACAACATGTAGCATGCCACACCCTCTCCCAGACTCCACTTTGTGCATTATGATAACTCTCGAACTATTTAGAAATCTTGTATGTCTCTTCATGGTGAGTCCATCTACGTATAACTCATGATTCACATCGGCCATTTGACTCATCTCTCTCACATTGTTTTCTCGGCTGAAACCCAATGTTTCTGGTTTAATTTGATAATTGTGTCCCTCTATTTTTAGGATATGCGAATGTTGACTCAGGACCCATTAGTCCATAATCAGGAATCCACATAAAAAGGTCATGTGGACGTATACATTTTTCCTTGTCTCGATTGCTTCGGGTAAGGATATGCATTTCCATTGTTTGTGTTCCTCCATCTAATTTAGAGTCTAACAAATTATACGTGTCCCTAGTACTTTATTTGAGGTGTTGCGTCTTTTCATTTCAATTTTGTTATTATATGTTATGTTGCAGTTGGTTTTGATCAATGTAAAGGGTTTTCACACACACACACACACACATATATATATAAGTATATATTTATATACATATAGGTGTGCGTGTGAGGTTGCAGACTAGCTGCGGATTGGTTGTCGTCGTATATCAAGTAGCTGAATATGGTTTTGGTTCCACCACATTGCAGGGTCCCAAATCTCTATCACATTATTTATGTATTATTTTATTCTTTCAATAATTTCAGAGTATGAGTTTCCTTGATTTTTGAACTGCTAAATTTTCATTAAATGATGATTCAAGTTAAACCGGTGGTTAGTGGTAATGGAATATCAAGCATTATTAATGTTGGGTTTTTTTATGTATCCTTTATAAATGGTGAAATTACCATTATTTAGTGTTAAAAATTAATTTCTGTCTATTTAAAATATGTTGAACTTATGGCTTGAATATTAAATGGTTAAACAGGAAACACCCATGGGTCTTCTTTATAAATGAGACCTAAATGTTGTTGGACTTGGACACCCTTTAGTGTGTGTTTTTAACCCATGTCACAGAATATTAATAACGCAATGGATGTTTTATCATTTGGAGAATAGAATTATTTAATGGGGAAGGATGGCTAATTATATAATTAATTGAAAATATAATTATCTAGTCATGAGTTAGAAAAAATTAGGGCATTTCTTTAATATTGAAAATATTTAATATGTTGACATGTTCGGAATATAAATTGGAAACATTTAATAATTAATGTATGTGTTAATTATTACATGATAAATGGTAAATTGTTAATTAATTTATGAACTAGTTAAATAGCTATGATTTAATTAATTTATTGTTGAATTATTTAATTTCCTTGTGTTATGTTAAGATTGTGAATTAATTGACTGTTATTACTACTGGAAAATAATACATTTGGATGCATGTTTATTTTTCATGCTTTATGTTGTTTAGGATGGAGTTGTTTAATAATATGATATACTATTAGAGATTGTTGCTAAATATGTGGGAATTATTCAACATGTTAACTTGTCTTGTTTACGACGTGCATGTTAATTGTTAATGTCTGGGATGAATCTTTGATTGAGTTGTTGTGTTTATAAATGTTAAAGAATTGGGATAATTAAATATTGAGTTAATTATTTAGTTGTCTTGCTAAGAATAACTGATTGTTAACTAATTATTAACTGTTGATACATTGAATGGTTAATTAATTGTTGACGTATTTGACGTGCGATTTATGTTCTTAATTAGTTGTCGAATTAATAAATGGATTGGAATAATTAATTTATGAATTAATTAATGGATGGTTTTCAGGTGTTAGACACGAAATTCAACACCAATGATAAATATATATGTATTATTGATTAAAAGGTTGTGATACAGGGACAAATTCTCTAAAAAATCACAGGGTTCTAGACATGGCATTCTACACCCATCTTGCATGAAAACATTCTTTTATGGGATTGGGATTGATTCTCCCAATACCCATGGGTTGTGATATAAGGACTGACGCTCTAAATACTCATAAGGGTTTTAGACATGATATTCTACACCCATTAATTGACATTCGACTTTGGGTCCAATTGTTCGTACATGAAATGAATTAATTGGTTAATGAAAACTGTTGTGACATTATGATTTGTGAATTTGATCTGAGAAAGGGTCCAGTTCAATGAATTGGGTGAATCACCATTAGTGGATGGACCCATGAGCAAAACACTATTTTTAGTGGATGGGATCAGATATAGTCTATGAAAGATTAAATTGAATATCTTATGATGTGTTATCCAAGACAAAGCACAAGCTCTGATTCGATCTTTACTTTGATTACTTAGATGGTCTTTAGAGACATCTATGGTGAGTGAATTACACTGGGGACGTTGAGCTTACGGTGAATATTGAGATATTCAAAATTTAATATGGATTGAATAATTGATAAATGAAAATGATTGTGTAATGAATATTGTTTATGCCTGGAAAATGTATAATACAAGTTCACACACACGAGCTGAGGGCTGAAGCAGATACTTGGGTAAATAGTTACATTGTACGTTTTACTTTATTTATTCACTATTTCACAAGGTTTAAATTATTTATTAAATTTCAGCATTTGGGTTAGACACTGGTGGTCCCGACCTACTATGATTTATATTTCACACCCTACTCAGGCCGCCACTGTACTGAGGTACTCGAGTAGATTCTGTTTGGTTGTAGTATTATTATGTTGGTATATACTTCTGGGATATGAGAAGAGGTCCAAGCGAAATCTCAGAATTCTCTAGGAGACCGAACTTGGGGATTTGAGTCACGGTTTATCTATTTCGGTACTGGAATGTAAAGAATGTTGTTTTTGATCATTTCATTTTATATCATTAGTATTTTAGTCATTCATCTACTATATAACTGGTTTTGGCCACTTTTATAAAATGAGTAATATTTGTCTTCTCATATTATTTCAATTATGTATTACTACTTCCGCTATTGATTGTTATTTACTCTAATATACCATTGTGAAAATATGATAAGAGGGTATAGTCTCCCCACTGACTATGCCTAGACCCTACCTGTTAGTCAGCTACATCGGGCATATAGGGAGATATGTTTGAGGTCATGTAAAAACGGGCCTGGTCACCGGTTCTGGGGTGAGCTTGGTCGGGACATTACACGGTCTGAGCTTTAAGATAGTAAACTAATAGCCATCCTATGGTATAGGAAACTAGAACTTAAACTATTTTTATTTTTTCAAATATTTATGACCATAAAATTTCTCATCCATTACATTTTGTGTTATACAACTTTTGACATTATCACCTAACATTTTGAATGAATGAAATCAAAATTCAATTCTGCACCATAAAAAATTGGGATGCAGGATGCCCTGAATATGGTATTCCTTGTGAAAACATTGACACAGCTCAAATTTCCTCATCAAAGATGATAACCACTTCCATAATAATTCTCTTACTATACCATGTTCTGGAACTATGTGGGGATTCATTCCCATCCTTATAGTATATTTAGTGATGCTCTATTTTCTCATCACTGGGCTCGACTTGAAATTTGTAAACCCATTAGTCCCTTTCCCCTGTTATGGTCCAAGCATTATGATCATAGACTATATATAGTTAACTATTTGGAATGTACATGGTACGTGATCCTATGGATCATTTCATGTTGGGATTTTCCTCTAGAGTAATATGTATGTACTTTTGGAGTGAAAAATGCCCCTATTATTCCAAGAAAAATGACTTCAAACTACATTCCATATTCCAGGCCATACGAACTTGAATTTAATGCAGTGTCCAAGTCACATGACATTACACTATTAGAAATATCCTAATCACAAATCATTAACCAATACCATGCTTCATACTCACCTTATGCTATTAAATAATGTTTCTATCATCCCCATTGTATGACATAAAACTACAAGGAATCCAAGTCCCTCACCAAAACTTTTGTTTCCTCTATTTATTTTCATCCACCACATCATTCACATTTTTATATTTCATTTGGAATCTATTATGATTCTCCCATATAATATGATTTCCAGCATTGTTTATACCAGTATGCTTACACCAATCTATTCTAGACTCTGGTTGAATAATTATACTAGTTTTCAAATCCATCTGAACAATCCATCCCTCCATTTCCATGCCTTTCGTGCCTTATATATGGATCCTTATCCTCATCTACATATGAAGAGACTCCCTAATGATACGATCATATTCCATACCTATCACCTACCATCCTGCACCAGAACCCCTAAATACATACGAGGAGACTCTCATGTTGGTTTTATGTTTGGAATATGTTCATTGGTTTAACCTCATTTTCTTTTCCCCATTCTAGTATAAGAGATATGGATGATGTATTTTGAATATTTTATATGGTTATCATCCATCATGAGACCAACCTCCTTGTGTTCCAGGTTTTGGGCATCATGACCTACACTCCCCATTCCCCTTTATTTGGGATAAACTCAATTCCATTGGTGTTGTGTCATTCATGCACAAGAGCATATTTGGAAAATAATGTTGGTTGTTCCAAGGTCCTTGTTCTCCATCCAAAGCCTCTCTTATCTGGGACACTCTTAGTGGTCACCCAAAAAAAGCAGACCCTGAGTTCCTGATGACTGTCCAACACTCTCATATGAAGAGAAATCACATTGTTGTCCAATGATTCCCAAACTATTCATTACCCATATGAGATTAGGGATTGGTTGTTAGTTTTCTTATAAATATGGTCGAATTATGATAATAACATAATAAAATATATTTGAGCATTGAAATCAGTAAAACCCTAGTTTCATAAGTTCATCCACATATTAAGTCCACCATTATATAAAAAATTCCTCTACGACTATTTATGAATGATTGAGCACTCAAACACATCTAGTATCTTCTATGTGTCCATTAATAAATGTTTTCAAACATCTAGGTCTTCATTCTCTTAACCAAATTTAGAGAGAACGTCATCATTCTTTACCCATTGTTTCTATTATTATTCTTGTAACTTATCCTCTCTCCACATGATCTCAACATCTGTGGTGTCATAAAGTACATGTTGATGGACCAGAATACTAGTGATATCACCCTCAGTAGCAGTGTCCATCGCGTGTTTACGTACTAGCCCCTCCAAACGTGAGATCTCTTCCACATATTTATAAATTTCATGTGATCCATCATTATAATATTTCTTCTAATGTATATCAATCAAATTACATTCCATGCAATCCCACATAAAGAGAAAATCATGGGAAAGTTCATGAGGTG
Organism: Viscum album; assembly: GCA_963277665.1. Lineage (NCBI taxonomy): Eukaryota > Viridiplantae > Streptophyta > Magnoliopsida > Santalales > Viscaceae > Viscum > Viscum album. The sequence goes on along the minus strand of OY728147.1, from coordinate 1,529,717,872 downwards.
GGAAATAAACCACCACCCTGGTCACTAGACTGGATAACCAATGAAAAAGACATATCACATTTTGTTGAATTTCAGCTATCTAGATGCGAGTGATAATGTTCTTCACATTCCTCCATCACTTGTGGTGAATAGACCAGTTCTTCACAATGAAATCTAATCCATAATCCCAAAAATCATCCTGTTTCATAGGATCTTGAGGAAGAAAAATTGCTAAAATAATTTCTGATAGATCCTCCATGTTCATTTCATCAAATGTGAGTGGATAAAAAATTGATCCTTAAACAATAATGAGTGGCATGATAACTATCGAAGGGAATAATACTTTGTAAACATGTCTTATGGTGGTATAAAATTTTTCTTCTCCTTTTGGTATCATAGAGGTTTAAATTTTTGTCCCAGTTGCACTGGATACTCTATTTGGTGGCATAAACATAGATTCGGCTAATGTAGTCTGTATTTTTGGAAATTACAATGTAGGTTCACCCAATGCAGCCTCCTCAGTCACCTAAGCTACAAATTCCATTACTACTTCTCCCAAAACATTTCCAAACCCATTATACACTTCATGTAGCACGATAATAATGGGCTTAGCCACCACAACTCTGTCAGGAATCTCTATTGTCGTCCATATATCGACCCACTCCATAGAGGGTGTTGTCTCGTCAGTCCCCACCAATGGATCATCTATAGTTTTTCCAAAAAACGTTGTCTCTCTAGACATTGTTTCAGGGATAACATTATCTCTTATTTCTACCTCAGTCTCAGGTGTAGCTAATGTGAGTTATGGCCCATGTGGTTGAGTTTCAAGCAATATTTAAACTTCCATTCCAAAATGTGTCACTTGTGTATTGAAATATGATGTTCCTTATTTTTGTATACCTTCCTATATATTTCAACAAGCATAATAACATATTTTTTTGAAAATATCAATTATTTCGTGGATAGAATTATTTATATTGGTGATTATGAGTATTTTAAGTTGTATTCCATACAAGGGAACCAATTGGGAAAGATCACAAAAAAATTCGAATATACACAACGTGTGGTTCTTACAAATGTTGTGTATTGTTTCTACGACCCGAATCAGGAATAATGGATTCATGCCCATGTTTCCCACCAAAGTATACACACCATGATCTTCCCATTTACATATCATGGGTCCTCTATAAGAAATAGTTGTTAGAAGATGAGTGATATTACACACCATGTATAGCGGCGATACATGTCGTGTACTTCTACCTACCAGGCGATGCCATGTTCTATGTCAAGGGAGGTATGGTAGCTCACACACCAGTGTATAAATGAGGGCCAAACCATGTGTACTAGGGTACACACCATCAACATTCTGGTACACACTATTTATTCCTAAAAACTATAAAAGGAGGGATGTCCCTTCAATTTCAATAGGATTCATTCCAAACCATACCAAGGGAGAAAATTCAGACAAAGCCCAAGGAATGTGGCGAAGAAAGGATGTGCTTTTACTACCTCCTCGTAGTTCATTAATCCAAATCTTTTTTAAATTTTAATTCATGTATCATGAGTGGATTAATTATTAGCTATTCCATGTGTTGATAAATTCCCTATGTGATGGTATTGTGGTTATGGGTTGTAATTTATCAACTATTATATTATACTTGTGTTATTCATATTCTCTAATAATTCCTTAATAACAATTTCTATATATCACTAGAAATATCTTATCATACCAAGAGCTAGATTTCCAGGGTTCACATTAGGGATTACGAATATAAACATCCATGAACATTGGATTTTCTTATCATCTCAAAAGGTATACAATTAATTAAATTAAGATAAATTAAATTCCAGACCATGGAATTGGTTTCTATTGATATAAAAAAACTCACCAGACTAAGAGAGAATTGATAAAATCATAACACAAAAAATTGAGTTATTATGAAAAAAATAAGCTAATATGAAAATTAATTAAATAACATCCTTTAAAATCCCTAGCCCTGATGAATTTTCCCAATTTTCATCAAGAATCGAATTTTTCTGTTTTATATATCTTTAATGTAATTTATCATGAAAATAAAATTCAATCATCCCATTATAAAAACCCAAAAATTGACTCCATATTTCAGAAAAAATCACTAAATTAATCACAAACTAGAAGAAACAATTGCCACAACTCCCTCTCTCTATGGATATGTCCCTTAAATGAACTATACTTGTTTGGGTAAATGAATTTGGATTGAAAAAAATAATATTTCGGTAGAAATGATATCAAATTTTTGAAACATTTCTAGGGAGACCATGGGGCGTGTGGGGGAAGAAAACAGGACACTGGGTGGACAATTGCTTATCTTAAAGGGATCATCCCCACCATTTTCACTCAAAAGGTATTTCTTGAAGAAGGTGTTAAGCCCTCTCGACAACCAAATCGATGGTTAAATCCACCCATGAAAGAGGTATTGAAGAAGGATGTAATCATGACCTTAGATATGGGGATAATTAACCCAATCTCTGATATACCATAAGAATTTCCACTACAAGTGGTACCCAAAAGGGGGGGTATCACTATAATCACTAATGATGAAAATGAACTAATCCCAACTAGAATAGTCACAAGATGGAGGGTATGTTTCGATTATCGAAAACTAAATGATTCCACATGAAATGACCACTTCCCACTCCCTTTCATGCATTAAATTCCAGAGCGATTCAGGGGGTAGGAATTCTACCTTTTTTTGGATGGTTATTCTAGATATAACCAAATATCAATTTCCCATGAGGACTATGAAAGAATCATGTTCACATGCCCATATGATAATTTTTCTTATCAGAGGATGTCTTTTGGCATGTCCATCCACATTCCATCACATCATGTTTTCTATCTTCCATGATATGGTAGAAATAATTCTAGAGGTCTTCATGGATGAGTTTTCTGACTATGGTAAATCATTCAAAATTGATTTCAAAATATGGAGCTAATTCTTGAATAGTTTGAACACACCAATCTGGTATTATACTAGGATGAGTGTCACTTCATGGTACAACATGGCATTATCTTATCCAATCAGATTTCTAATAAGGGCATTGAAGATGAATTGACAATGATTGAAATCATCTGACAATTGCCTATTCCCAGATCTATCCCTGAAATTTGATGCTTTCTTGGGCATGTCAGTTTCATCAAGATATTTTTTCATGAATTTTCAAAAAATAGCTCAACCATTAAACAAAAATCTTACAAAGTATGATGTATTTTAATTTGAAGGAATATGTAACAAAACATTCTAAATTCGAAAGAAACAATTACTAAAATTCCCTATCATGATTGCCCCAAATTGGGAGGAGTAGTTTGTGGGTATGTGTGATTCGAGTGACTATGCAGTGACAAAATTTTGGTGGAATATACTCAATCAAATCTCTATACTAATATATTATTCCATCACATCCTTAAATGATTCACATATCAACTACACTAATACTAAGAATAAGATGCTCATCGTGGTTTTAAATTTGATAGGTTTTGACCTAATTTAGTGGTATCCAATGTAATTGTCCACAATTACTAGGAAGCATTGAAATACCTATAGAACAAGAAGGATGAAAAACCAAAAATCATCTATTGGGTGCTTGTTCTATAATAATTGGTGTTAGAGATCCATTATAATAAGATAAGAGAAAATTTTCTGGATGACCATCTCTCTAGGATAGAATTGCCTCATCATGAAAGGAATGATGATAGGGAAATCAAGAAATATTTCTTGGATGATCATCTATTCTCTGTTGGAGTATCACCTCATATGTGGTTTGTTGACATAGCTAATTACTTGTCTATAGGTGTCATTCACCCTGATATGACATTCCCCTAAAAGAGAAGTTATCTATATGATGTGAAAAGATACTTTTGGGAAGACCCTATGGTCTTCTGCTCATGTGTAGATCTGGTGATCTAACACTACATACTGGAAGAATAAATTCTATAAATAATGGAATTCTATCATTCTTCCCTAGCTGGGGTCATCATGGGAAAGAATGAACAATGGGAAAAATTATCCAATATGGGTTTTTTTGGCCAACCATGCACAAGGATGCCAAATGTTTTGTGACATGTTGTGATTGATTCTAACAAACATGAATCTTGGGGCACTGAGATAAAATTCATCCATACCCCATTCATGATATCAAGATCTTTAATGTATGGGGTATTGAATTCATGGAAAATGTTTCTCTATCCTTTGGAATATCGTGCATACTATTTTGTGTGGAATATGTATCAAAATCGGTGGAAGATACTTCCATAACACAAAACACTACAAAGGTCATTGCGGATTTCTATACAAAGTAAATTTTCAGCAGGTTTGGTGTTCCATGAGTGTTGACTAGTGATAATGGAATCCATTTTAACAATGAGTAAATGAGAATTGTGATTCTGAATAATGGGGTGATATTTAACTAGGGGAAATCTTATCATCCCAAATCTAGTGTCTAAGAGAATGTATCAAACCTTGAATTAAAACAGATCATCGAGAATACAGTGGGAGCTTCAGGAAAGGACTAGTCCAAGAATCTTGATTATGCTTTGTGGGCATACAAAACTGCTTTCAAGAAACCTACGGGAATTTCTCCATTCCATTTGATCTATGATAAGGTATCTCATTTACCTATGCAGCTAGAGCATAAAGCTTATTGGGAAGTGAAATCCCTAAACTACAATATCAAGGATATAGAAAAAAATTGCATTTTTCAAATGAGAAAACATGATGAAATTAGGTGGGTGGTGTATGAGAATGTCTGTCTATTTAAGTAGAAGAAAAATAAGTTCCATGACTACATGATCTCTTGGAAATAATTTTAGCCCACTAATGAGGTACTTTTATTTAACTTCCATTTGTGATTGTTCCTAGGTAAACTCAAGTCCCAATGGTCAATCCCTTTCAAATTGATCATGTTTTCCCCCATGGTGTGGTGGAAGTGGCTGGAACAAACTATCAAAAACTGAAGGTAAATGGGAAGCATCTGAAACCCTATTATCAAAGGGAACATATGGTGCGTACACTCTCCACAATATAATTCGATAATAAAAACTCTCAGATAAGGTTGAGCCAATGACATTAAACAAAGGCGCTTCCTGGGAGGCGACCCAGATGTTACATGTCTTGTACCACCTATACACAGGACAAGTACATATCTTTTTAGCATATATTTTTAATTTTATTATATTAATATTAAATAATTTAACCAACATGGATGATGTTGGTGCTAATGGTTAGGTCACTCGCATAAATACGAGTTTTCACTGGTTTGAATCCCTCCATACCTATCTGCAGCACAAGATTCATCCTTTTTATGCTCCTTTGTTACTAAACGGTGTGTGGGGTATTTTTATAAATAATATATGTTTTGGTAAATAAAAGAAAACCCATGATGGAGAAGGACCATCTTGCTAGGGTAGTGAACCATTTCCAAAAGACTCGGGTTCAATTTCTGAAAACTAGCCCATTTCTGTCAGTTTATTTTTATAAAACCACATGACATTCATTTCTATATACATCATGTGCTTCTTGTTTTCAAAGATAAGTCAAATCGTTTTTGAAATAACAAAATGAATGAATGTGATGTTGGTAGATTAGTAGAGTCTTGGGCATGGATTCAAAAAACTCTAGTTTGAACTCGACTAATCCCCCTGCTTCATCCCTTTTATTCAAAATTAAAACAACATGTTGTTCATTTTATTCATACCATGTATAATTATACATTTATTATAAATATTAAAAGTAATTATAAAAGTGAAGCACTACAACCTTTTCTCCGGTGGTTCAGGGCTTATGTTTAGTATGACCGATTGTCGGTTAGAATTAAGCCCCAAGCACCATAATAAAGGTTATAGTTCTCTTTTTCCAATTTTTGAACACACAATGTATATTTCTTGATACATTACATGAATAGATTTATTTTTAGAAATAATATATATATATATATATATTATTAATATTAATTATTACATAGATTATTATAATAATTATATAATATAGGTTATATAAAAAAACCAAATACATGGCGTGTAATCTCTTCTAAAGGTCATGTAATCTGGATGTAATGGTCAGACTCTACTTGACCTCAAGCCCTATAGCACGACCCACTCTCCTACCCCATATTCTTATTCTATATGCCCTCAAACCATTCTAATCTCAATATGTATATTTTGAATGTTTTATAGCGTGATTTCTTATGCATTTTGATCCTTAAACTAGGTAAGCCATTCTAAGCTACTTATTTCACAGATTACATCACATTGAGGTCAACTTCTAGATCATCTAACCAATCAGATTCCCATACAGTACACATGGTGCATGAATAACACACATGATTTACAATCTGTACATTGTCACATATGGCACATTTTCAACTTTAGAATTGTACATGGTGTGTATGTTCGGTACACACCATTTTCCATACCTCCCATGGATATCTAGCCAAGACTGTGTCCTCTAGGACACAACTGCTTATCATGTCACTACACATGATGTGTCTTTTTGGGACATTCCATTTCATTTGACCATTTTTAGGACTCAGTATGGATAGTATACTCATCTTGCAAACCATGTTATGTTAGAAAACAAGTACCCCTTTCCACACGGTGTGTTTATGGTATGATTCCCTACCCTATTATAGCCATTTTTGGCAACCTACATTGGAACCAATCCATGTTTTACTACAATCCACATACAGTTTGTCACATGCCATGTATTTAGTTCATATGACCCTTTCCATCAGGGCATGTCTATCTAGAGTACACATGTTCTTACACAGATCCAATTAAATGTCGTGTACCCTAGATATACAAGTTTTGTTCCCCTATATTTTCTGTTTTCTCTCAATTTTTTTCCTTTTTCTCTTCTATTATTTTGTTTTATTTACTATTCTTCCATGTATGGCTGATAGATATCATGTGAGTGGGAAGCGACCCACTTCATCTACTGAGGGTGAGTGACCTCCCCACTGTCAGATTCATCTTCGACCTTTTGAGCGGATATTTTTTGATTTCCCAATTTTCCATCCACCAGTGTTGGCCGCTCTACCTCTTCTTCTGATGGTGCCTCCCATTGTGACCTCAGTCTATCTGGTCGCTTCTGTGGAACCCCTCCCTTCCCCCGCTGCTTCTGCATCATCTATGCTTGTTGAGAGTTCAGGTGATTCTACTACAGTTTCTAGCTCCACCCCCTCTGAGGTACCCTGCACCTTCGAAGTGGACCAGACTAAGTCGGACCCTCCACACTATACTAGCCAGAAATATGAGCTAGTTCAGGTATCCCCTGCTCCACCTCCTACCACTACGGCAGGACCTGAGGCTCTAGCACTAGCAGTTCCACCACTGCATGCACAGGCTGCTACCCACCCTCCACCACATCCATGCTTGATCATTCTATATGGTCATCCAATTGTAGAGAGATTGGGAAGATTCTCCCTTTAAACTATCCATTTTAGTGGCCGCTACCAGGATGCCAGTATTCCCCAATGTCATTGAATTTTGGAAAAAATTGGGGATCTTCTATGAAATACTCATCTCCTTGTGGCATTACAGGTCAGCACTCTTATATACATGGATTTATTTTTAGAGTTCATAGAAACTTTCAAGTTAAATGGCGCTATCTACCATTATATTACCACATATTATGCTACCCATGTCTGCTTTCAGCAAGGCGGCCTCCCTTTTCCCTCACCATGTAGTATTTTGGTGAAGGGTGTGGCTTCTAAACCCATCATTCCAACCCACCTCATGTTTTTACCCATACTTGTACTGAGCACTCTAGCCTCGTAGCCATTTGGTAGGAGCTGGTTGGGCCAGACCACAGGTTCACTTTCTCATTTTAGAAGAGGATGCTCATCATTGACCCCCTATGTTTCCTTCACTGGTGATTTAGAACCATTCTTTTTTCCTTCCATGAAGATATGGGTGTCATTTCTAGTTGAGTCATGGTGCTCTATACTAGTATTTTTCGACATGAATACCCTGACCTACCATGCCCTACTGTCACTTATTTCTAATATATGATTCATGCCCGTCAGGGCAACATGAATGGCAGTTTCTGTTCTACCTGTCTGAACAACCATTTTAGAGTTTTTTAGGAATATCTCCTTCATGACCCCTTAGGATATCCTCAATGTCTTTACATTCTCATGCGTATTCACGTGAGGTTTGTCGAGCATCAGGGGGATGGCTACAGGCTTGTAAAAGATGCCCCTGCTTCTGCAGGAGCGAGGGATGAATCATCTTCTCCAATTGGTGTTCCTGACAAGGACCCACCAAATCCACCTGCCAATGTTCACTCAACACTCCCCCAAATTATTCTATCCTTCCTTCTTCTTCCACCACCCTATATTCCTCTAAGCCATCCACCTCCCCACCTCCATCTACACCCTCAGTTAACCTCTATACCGTCTTCCTCTTGGATGAGATGGAGAACCACTATGATATATTGGCACATACACTTCGGTGGCTCGATTAAATTTTGGGGCCTCTTCTTCATCAACATGGACTTGCACTACCATAAACCTCTCTTGCTCTAACACAACCCTCTCTTATATAGCCTTCTGATATATAGCCTTCAATGAAAACTCCTACCACTGATTTTGTTCTGGTATCTACTACTGGTCCTACTACTACCTCCAATATTGAGCCTACAATTCCTCATGATCTTCCCACTCAGAGTGCCGAGCCCGTGCCTCTAGTATCCACTACGACTACTTATCCATTGTTGGGTTCTTCTATTGCAGATTATGCCTCTTCTGAGGTGATCTAATAACTAGTTTTTGGAACATTAGTTTGAATTATATATATCTTTTTGGACTCCGATTGTGATGTGATGATTTATGTATCTGTATGTTTGTTTTTCTCTTCCATTGACAGTAACATGTACTCTGGAACGACTCGGGAATCCTTATTTCGATTACTTTCTAATTTTGTCAATTTACCACAAAGAGAGTATTTTTAGTGTTTATTTTTCTTCTATTCATTGGGTTTACTAATTTTTTTCTTCCCTTGTCTTCTACTCTCTATTTCCCCATATTCTATCCTCTTCCATGGTATTTCACTTGGAGGATCCTATGTTGTATTCAGTGTGGTGGAGAGTATTTGATTACACTAGTCTATGGCTTGAACTGATTTAGGTGACGTCATTAATAGTTCAAATATTTTAAACTGTGGATAATGTTTTATTAATTATAATTAAAAATAATAACCACATAAAAATTAATTTTAAAAGTTACATGCTTATTTCAATTTTCAATTTATTTTAAAATGATTTATTGTATAGTTTGATTCTAGATTTAATATCATGGACATTTACATTTATTAGAATGGATAATTTGTACTCATTTCAGGACCTAATTGAGCCCTATATTTTCCCCATTCCAAATAGATATTCTAAGACTATTGAGATGTTCATTATTATTCCATATTTCTTTAGAGATTCATGACATATGAATAACTACCTAAAATTTCTAGTTTTTTTCATTAAAACAAGATGATTTTTGAATCGCATAAAAATGATTGAGGTATTTGATTGTTTTTCATTCCCTTTTGACCTTGAGACCTACCCTACATATAATCATTATCAAACCCTTATATTCCTTGAACATCCTTGATAGGAAGCAACATTACAATCGTATTTTCCCTACCTACCCTAATTATTTTATAATCATGCATGATTATTCACTTGAGATTTATGGAGTGATTTTTTTGCCATTCATGGTATATATTGGTGGGAAACCATTAATTTAAGAGTTGGAGACATTATCACTTGTTCATTTGGGTATAAGGGTTTCCAAAATTAGTATTCATAATATTAACAGTGGTCCCAATTATTAAAAAAATAAAAAATTGAAATATTTAAAATATGGATTAGATTTATTATAACATATTATTGACGGTTTATGGGCTGATATTGTTAAGTGAATATCATGGTGATAATACATTTGAGATATCTTGATTTGGAGTTCATTTTCATTAAGCATTATTTTAAATATCATATATTATTGGTTATAATTTCAGCCTCTTTTTAATGCCTATGATACAAATTTTCATCATTACCTACCAACCCTTAGCCTCAAAAAAATATTAACCTTATTGAAATCCCTATTTATTTTTGTTATTTGAAATAAAAAGTGGAAAATGAGATCACTTGAATGCCTACATATAGAGTACATACAAATAAGATTGAGCATACTACTGATTAACTAATCATGAGTGATGAGTGTGGTATTTTTTGGTGAGGTAAATCAACAAGTGGCTTGTTTATTTATCAAATGTTAAATAATGTAAATGAAAAAGATTGAATTTTATTAATTAAATTATATATGATGCATGATTAGAATATCCATGGAATTGAATTATGTTGTTTTCCTTTAAAAAATTTCACCTATGTATATATAATTTACAACATTAATTAGTTAAATTATTCCATTGTAGAGTATGGATTCTTTTGATTTGATGTTGTGATTTAGCTTGAGGGCAGGAAAATGACAATGTGTGTGGGATTTTGATGTGACTAATTTATGTATACCTTTACATATATTTTAACTAGCATAAAATCTTGTTTTTCACAAAATGTCAATTGTTTTTTGGATAAAATTTTTTATATTGGTGAATATGATGATTTTCAGGTGTTTTATATCCAAGGTCACAAATTGGAAAAGGACACAACAAAAATTACAATATAAACAACATGTACTTATTACACAAGTCATGTATTGTTGCCACGAAATGAATTATGAAAACATGATGCATGCCCATGTTTCAAGAAAAAGTATACTTTCCATGTTCATCCTATATAAATGCAGTGTGTTCCCTTATAGAATCATTTTGTGGAAAATGACTGATATTACATGCACTTTATGGAGGCGTTACAGGGAGTGTACTTCTACCTACCACGTGGCGTTGTATTCCAATTCAAGGGCGGCGCGGTATCACACCCATCAGTGGAGAAAAGAGGGAAAAAACGTTTTGACTAAGGTACACACCACGTTTTTTATGGTACATGATGTGTATCCCTAAAAACTATAAATGCATGGTAGGACCTCCATGTTTGAGAGGATTCATTCCAAACCAGACTAAGGTAGAAAATTAAAGTGATGAACAATGAGAGAAGAGAATAAATGAGGGAATTACAATACCTCCCCAATATTCTTCAATATAAATTTTTCTAAATGTTTAATTTAGGTATCCCGAGTCATTTGGTTATTAGATACTCCATGAGTAGCTAAATTCCTTATGTGGTGGAATTGTGGTTATAGGATTTAATTTATCAACTGTTATATTATACTTGTGTTATTCATTATTCTCTCCTAATTCCTCAATAATACTTTTTATATATCACTAGAAATATTGTATTATACCAAGAATGAGATTTATAGGGATCACCTTGGGGATTACGATTAAGAACAACCATTACCATTGGAAGTTTTTATCATCTCAAAATGGTTACAATTAACTAAATTAAGGGAAATCGAATTCTAGACCAAGGAATTGGTTTCTATTGATAAAAAAACTCACCAAACCAAGGGGAATTTGTTACAATACTAACCAAAATGTTTGAGTTATTATGAACAAAAAAACCTAATAAGAAAATTGATTTAATAACATCCTTTAAAATACACATCCCTGACGCATTCCTTAATTTTTTCATCATGAATCAAATTTTTCAGTTTTTTGTTATCTTTGATGTAATTTATCATGCATTTAAAATAAAATCACCCCATTATTAAAACACCAAAATATACTATAAATTTGAAAATAATTCACTAAATTAATCACAAACTAGAAGAAAAAACACAACAACTCCCCTCCATAGGGATCTATCCCTTACTTTCACTATACATGATTGGGTAAATCAATTTGGATTGTCAAAATTAAAATTTCAGCAGAAACGATGTCAAATTTCCACGAAAGGAGTCAAATATGAGAAGGATGAAGGAGAATACATCATTTTTACACTCCTGTGAGAATATCATGATGAATTAAACATAGTCCTAAAAGAAAATTCCACTTTTATGGCCACTACCTCAGTGTCAAGTGCCAATAATTAACTAAGCACCGCGATAACATTACGAGTGGACCCCACACTCACCCCTTCATCTGTTGAGGCCCTAAAAAAATCAATCCCAGGTTCATCTCAATCCACCCCTCTTCCATGCATTATTCCAATGGAAGTGTAAAAATGATTTAGATAGTAGTTATAAGGACACGGTTAAATCTGTGGTATATAAGATTCGTATATTTACCCATTTAGTATAAATGATTCTCTCTATATGGGATCCTAAATAGGCATCACTTCCCAAAGACACAAATGAATCCTCTATAAATAGAGCACACACATCTAGTTTTGCTGGATACAAATGCATGAGAGATGTGTTTTCCTGCAAAACAATCATCTGGTCAGTAAGTAGGCATGAAATGACAAAGGAATGCTCCATGTATGCCAACTCCACCATGTATCGTTCTGATACCAGGACACGAGGAAGCCACCCTTGGTATGATTGATCCTAATAAGATGCATCCCACATCTATTGATGTCTTTCCATATTCCATGAGGAGATGAGAACTGCATTAAAAAATCTCATATTTCCTAGGATTTGGGAAATTAAGCATCACTGGCGATGTTCACATGGTGCAAACACTTCTTAGAAGCTTGGAAATTTTTTCTATGGACTACCTTATATGGATCCTCTACTTCATGAGTTCGTCTATCCTAGGATGATGGGATAGGTTCTACAGATCCTCTCCCTTTCCCATTTCTTATCTAGGCCCTCGTACTGCTAGACATGATGTAAATTACTTACCCAATGGTTTGACTCTGTGATATAGTGCAATAAAATCAGCTCTCTGCCTCATCCCCATGGTGGAGGGGCCACTCCATCCTTAGCTCAGGAAACCCACTACATCATTATAACCCCATGTTATGTTCTCTCCCAAAAGTGTGTTTTTTTCTATGTAACCCCTTACAGAGTAATGGGTGTAATTAGCTCGTTCCACATATTTCCCTATTAGTGCATAAACATGGCCATACCTACCTCATCAATGATGGGTCAAACTCATTTTGAAACCACGAGAACAACTTTGGGTCATACTATACAAACACCTGAGTTTCCTTGAAAATTGGTACATATTATACATCTTAAAAACTGGATTGACATTGACTCTTACTACTTGTACCACACCACTAATGTCCAACTAAAATGACCTTTATTACTTAGCCCCTATGAAATCATTGCCCACCACCCTCACCTATAGGGATAATGGTTGAAATATGAAGAGCTCTGCCAACCCTTCCTTTCCCAACACTTCCCATATGACAAATATGAATGGGTGACTCCACAGAATGTTTAAGATTACCATATTGAAGTTTCCTCAAGGAGGGGAAATAGGTTTTGGGTACTCATTAACCCCCACGTGTGTGGCCACAGATCTATACATAATGTGAAAAGTCCCCCCCACATAATGACGTCATACCATTTCTGACATGCCGAATAAAATTGTATAAATTCTCCAATAATGGGACTAAAAGGTTGATTCAATTCACTATCACTAGAGTCACTACCTCTATAAATTTTCTTGGTCGCACCCCCATGTGTGAATCCCTCACTGGGAGCATCCAAACACAAATAAGAATCAAAATGAATCCTACCAGTTTGAATACAGTATGGCCCTCAGTCTTTAAATTATACCCCCACAACTGCCACATTATCACTTCCAAAATATTCCAATTGGATCCCCCCATTCACCATTCATATCCCCTAGGACATATACGTGGCCTTTTCAGAATGTTCCATGTTGTATCCTCCCCCTAAGTGGTCTAATTTTGTGATCTATTGAAGAAGTATTCAAACCACTCCTTGAAGGGAACATCTCTAATCCCATGATTATCTTTACCTTTTTGCAGAATGAGATCCATAAGTTCCTTTACTATGACCATAAGTTTCTCTAGGTCCCCCATACATTCTCTGGAGTATATAGACCCAAGTTTTTATTACATGACTTATTACATCATTTTATAGGAAAAAAATAAATTAATAACACAAAAAGGATCCAAAGGTGTATTTTATTTATAAAAATATTATTTAACATAAAATTCAAAAAATAAAACATAAATGTTTAATTGATTTCCTTCTTCTATAGATTCTTTTTGGCCCTCATGTTCTCCTTAGCACAAGTAATCACCTGATTATATACATCAATGAAAGGGGAGAGCTAAAGCCCAAAAATAGGATAGATAATAACATGAATCAATATAGAATAGGGTGATCATAATAATTACCTTCATAGAATAGGAACAAGATCATATTAATGGGAGGAATAATTAATAAAAACCTTGTAATGTGGCAATTCATAAAAATGAAACATCATGTCTTAGTGGTCAACTACCACAGATAATTATGACCAAAGATAGAATTATCTTCATGCATATGTATATTTTTATATTTAGATACATCACATTACCCATTGTATTTGATATCTATATAATTTTGGCATACCTATCACATCATACCATTCACACATTCTATATAATTATGGGTGTACCCGTTACATCATAACATTTACATTATCATGCATGCCACATAGAACATTCATTAATATTAATCATAAAATAACCATGGAAAGGAATGGTTTTAATTTCATGAAGTATAAATTCATGAATAAACATTGTTAATGAAGATGGAAATAATTTTCCTGGTAAAGGAATCATCAATATTGAAGAAGAAACAATATCAAGAGAGGTAAAAGTTGTGTTTTTTTAAAGAAGAGTTCTTTTGGGAAAAATTGATTCACTTATAAACTAAAGTAGATTACATGTATATACAAGAAAAAATAATATAATTCTGATGATATTATATTTAAGGAACATTAAATTAATATACAATCTAAAAATGGAGCGAAAGTGGGAAAACCCAAATGAAGACTACTGGGTTCGAGAATTCCCCATACCTAATGTAAAAATTATTTTTTCACATTATTATATTCTATGGTCACATTATATTAAATAGATAAACTCGAAATAACCTTTTATATTTTAATTTTATTAATTTTTGTTTTATTAAGTTAAGTTATGGTTTTTTGATGACTAATAGAGTTTAATTTCCACATTTGGGAGTGTTTGTTTTCTTAGTTTTCATGATCAATTCACTTGTATAGATGAATGGAAATTAATGTAAAATAAGGAAACATATCAAGAATTGTTATTATATGTTGTTTATGATACATAATATGTTTAAATGATCTTATAAATAATTTTTTTTGTATTTTATGTTGATGAATCATTAGATAAAAGTTAGTGATGATCGTTTTAGGTTAATTTTGGTGGTTTTTAGTCACAATGAACTCGTTTTGCTTTATGATTTTGAATTTTGTATATATGATAGTTCCAAAACAAAGATACGGTTGTAAAATTAATTTTTCAATATTTTTCATCCATTATAATAGTTTTATTAACATCCTTGATGATGTTAAATGAAAATAAAAGTACATCACCCATATTGTTGATAAATTGAAACATCACAGGGGATGATTTCATTTTTAGAATAAAAGAGACAGAGTGAAGTGTTTAATGATGAATATTCCATGAAATTTATAGAATTAAAATATATGTTAGTTACTGGAGTTATAATTCTATTTGGATGAAAGGGTTAGTAGATAAAAAATAGAAAAGAGCATGAAAAGAAATTAAATAAAACGAAATGGGAAAGTACCTCTCCAATTTATCATCCTTGAGAACATCCTTAGTGAAATGTTTTTTGTATTTTTATGAGACCAATGGATCCTGGAAATTGGGGTGGGTCTTGGGAGGGATATTAGGATAAATTTGGTCAATGTTCTAGGTGTGAAAGGTGTGAGGACAAATGGCGGATAGGGTTGTATTTTTAGTGGATGATAGGGGTGTTTTTTTTATAGTTCTATTCATTATTTGGTTTATTTTTTCTCATGACTATGAATTTTTTTAGAATTATCCCTAAATATATTAAAATAATGAAGGATATTTCATGATTAAGGTACCTACATCATCCTAACATCAATAATGAAAAAGAAATTAACATATTTAGCATTTATAATAAATCATCGTATTTTAATATTCATCATCAATTAATGTATTTTAGTATAATTGAAAAAAAATTCCCTAACCATTTTTTCGATGCTTAGAATTAAAAAAATTAAATCTCTTTTTTGAAATAAATTTCCTAGATATACTAAATTCATTGTTTAATTAAAATCACTACTTACTCAAAAAATGCATATTTAATAATTATAACGTATTTTATAACAGTATTAAATATATGTAAGGTATCATAAAATTATCATAAAATTTCAAAAAAAAAAGATTAATTTATGAATACATTTTTTTGAAAAAAATCTCATTTAAATTATTAAATTAATCTTAAAATTTTAATTACATATCTATGACTTAAAAAGATACCAAAACTTAATTAATAACTTTTAAAACAATTGTTTACTTTGATTGTGATATAATTATACCATACATTAGTTTATAAGATGCCTACATTTTATTTATACTTTTACGGGTGAGATTAATATTCATTTGGCCAGATTTCAGTTCATATGCCTCATGTTACTATTCCTATTTTCAAGTTATTATTTCACTAGTATAGTTTCCTTAACTTCAAGATATATATCTTTTTTCTTTTTTTTCATCATTTATAATGTTTTTATTATAGTATATAAGTTATTTTATGTGATTTATAATATAATAAAATACTATAATAAGGTATAAATACCATTCATAAATATTTGGGTCATTACATTCTCCCCTGCCCCCTTTTTAAAATTTCTCCTTAAATATTTTATAACATAAACAAGTGACAGAATTTCAACTTCATAGCCTCATATGGCTCCAAAATTCATTCTTCATACATATGGTTCCTCCAAAACACATTGAAAAAATAGTTTTTCTTATTTCATATAACCCTATCTCCCCAGTCTGATATAATTACTAGTCATTCCATATAAGAGATATCATCTTCTTGTTGTACTAACTCTGAGTTCAGTATATGTGTGGGATATAGTATGTACATTCCTAGGTGTGATACATGGAACACATCATGAATGTGAGCCATAATTTTTGGATGTTAAAGATGATAGTCTATGGATATTATGTAATTATAGATCTCAAAGGAGCCAATGTACCAAGTACATAGCATCCATTTCATTCCAAACCACACGACTCTCTTCTATTGTGATATTAAAAATAATAATTCATCTCTAAAGTTGAACTACAAATCCCTCCAATGTTTTTCAGCATAGATAATTGCAGAATATTAGAACCAATGATATATTAATGCATGTCTAGGAACTTCTCTATTATCTATTGGAAAAGATTAGGTACTAGTTTCTTTATTTCACCAACATCATCCCAAAAGGTTGGAGTTCTATATACCTGTCCATACAAAAAATTATATGGAGTCATCTGAATAATCAATTGGAAGGTATTATTATATGATATGTAAACCAATTAGAGATTTATTATCACATGAACATTTTAATTATAATGAGAAAACTCTTAGAATATCATTCAGTGTTTGAATAGTCTTTCAAATTTGATGCCATTTTGGGAGTGATAGGTCATGATGAAATTTAATTCATTACTCAAATAATGTTAAAGATTTCTCTTGGGTGTTTATATGAACCTAGTATCAAAATTGTAAGTGTGGATACCCAGGTAGTATCACTACTTCCTTCACATGTATCTTCTGAAGTTTTTCACTAGAATGATATTCTCAAATAGGAAAAAAGTTTTCAGTCTTGGTGAGTTGGTCCACCACAACCCATATCACATTATTTCCTTAGGATATCTTCTGGAGACTTGTGATAGAGTCCATAGAGTCATTATCCCATTTCTACATGGGTATAGGAAATTGTTACATCATCCCATCTGACATTGTTTTCAATACATTATCTTGGTTACATATCAAGCCCCATGAGATATACTCTGCTATCTACGTATTCATGTATCCCACCAAAAATGTTTTCAATCATCACGGTACATCTTGGTACTAAAAATATGAATATATAAATTTGATCCATTTTTATTATCCAATATATCCTTCTTTATCCCATGTGATGAAGTCCCCCAAAGACTCATTCTAAACTGAATCACAAAATCATCATCTACATGGAACTCTAGTAGCTTACATATATTTATAGCATTCACCTTCTTTTATAACTTCATATCTTCCCTTTGTAACTCTTTAATATTATATTTGATAGATTGTTAGGAAATAATTTAGGATATTTAGGATATATTATATGTATTTATAATTTCCAAATTCATCATTTTCATATCAATGAATATATGGTCTTTCTCCGTCTCCAACATGGATAGAGTAGTAGATTCCTTTCTGTGAAGAGCATCAGATACCTTGTCTTTCTATCTTGGATTGTAGTGAATAGATAAATCGTACTACTTGATTAGCTCTAAGAATAATATTTATTTCATGTTTTCCTCATTTTATGTTAATAAATTATTTAGGTTCTTTTATTTGGTATATACGTAACACTTCTCACCATAGAGGTAGTGCAGTCCATTTTACAGGAAAAAATAATAGCTTCTAGATCCAGATATTGTAATGGGTAGATATTCTCATATGTCGTAAAATTTTTGTGAGTCTTAGGCTATTATATTATAATTTTTCAAAAGTATACAAGCAGATAAATTCTATGAATCATCAAAATATATCAATGATTTTTTTTCAATTTTTGGTGATGTGAGTACAGGTGTAGTGTTCAGCCTCTTCATTACTTCCTTGAATCTTTCCTCATATTCTTCCATGTATACATCCTTTACACCTTTACCTATTAAAATAGTTAGTGGGATTGAAATTGGTGGGAAATTTCTCACCAAACATCGGTAGTACCCATATAATCCAAGAAAACTATGTAATTCCATGACACAAGAGGGACATGTCCATTACTCAATCATCTTTGTTTTTAAGGTTCCATAGATATTCCCTCACTTGTGATTACCTATCCTAAGAATGTGGATTTCTGTGTAAAAAATACACAGTTTCTAATCCTGGCATACAACTTATCATTTCTCAAAGTCACTAGCACAATACTTAGATGTTCTTCTTCCTTCTTACAATTTGAGTTGATGAAAATATCATCGATAAACACTCCAAATTTTTTTTCAATGTAATATCTAATGAATGTATTCATAAAATTTAGGAATATTTCAAGTGAATTAGTATGTATGAAGGGAAAAAATAGAAACTCATAGTGCCTATACCTTGTATGGAATGTAGTCCACTGAATATATTCTTTCTTAACCATTAGTTGATGGTATCTAGAATAAATATCTACCTTTTAGAAGTACAAATCTTCTCATAACTGATCAAAGAAGTCATAAATACTTTGAAGAGGATACTTGTTCTTTATGGTGGTCATTTTGAGTTCCCAATAATCGATACACAACCTCATTGGTCCATCCATATTCTTGACCAATAGCACTAGCACACCCCAAGGTGATGCACTAGGGTATATGAACCTTTTGACCAAATACTCATGAAGTCTCATCTTTAACACATCTAGTTCGATAGGATCCATATTATAAGGACACATTGAGATGGCAGGAGCTTAGGGTATGGTTTCTATTGAGTACGCTACCTCCTAATCTTGGGTATGCCTGGAAACTCTTCAAGAAATACATCATTGTATTCCCTCATTATAGAAATTTCCCCTTGTTTCATAACTTACTTTTAATCAACCATTTTAGTGAGTTATTCTTCTTCACAATGAATAAATACCCACACCATTAAAGGATTTTTCAAAGGATATTAATGATCTTCCATTCGTATTTAAAGGACCATGGGATGGTTTTGAATAAGAAATGATATTTCCTTTTCCCCACAGTTTATATATGATCTATATAATGTGATCCAATCCATTCCCAATATTGCATATAATTACACCAAGGGAAGTATGATGATATTTTCACGATGAATCCTCCCACAAACACCAGTATAAGAAGATTCCAACACTTGGATTGGAATTATTAAACCATTATTTTTTTACAGATATCCCAACTTCAGTATTTTGGGGTTTTGATTTAATAGATCATTAAAAAATAAATATAAAAATGAATGTGTACAACTTGAATCTAATAAGTCTTTTTAAATTCTTGAGTGAATATGAAGTATACCTTATATGACTTCATTTCCATAATCCACTTCTGTATTAGTGATGTAATAAGCATTCAATTTCTCCAATGGATTTGGTGGTTGATGATGTGTATTACCCATAAGGGATTGATTTTTAGTGCACAAGCATACATAGTTCCTTTTATAACAATATTTGAATCATTGACCCATGGGTGGTTCTCTCATTTCCTCCACCACATTTTTTAGGTTTCTCATTCCTTTTCATCATTCATGAGCTTTGTGGACATTTCTCCCACACTTGACGAATTTTCATGTCCCATTTAGGGATATAACATGATACTTCTTCCTAAATTTTTGACATTTGGATGGTGAGTTTTTGTTATACCATCCTCATTAGATACTCTAACATGAAACTCCATATTTTTTTTATAAACACCATAGTAATGAGACCATTATCCAAACTATATCTCAACTTTGATACCACATCAAAAAACATCTTCATAACTCCCAATGTATTATACTTCTATAGAAGTTTTATGGTTTGGTTTTATACCACTAAATTTTATATCAATTTTTCTATGCTTCTTGATAACAAAACCCAAAGTGTACAGTGAAAGACTTTTTAAATTTTCTTCATAGGTTGGGACAAATTAAACTTAATTTTCATTCATCTCTATGAATTATCTCTCAATATTTGTATGAATAGTTTAAGGGAAGTACTCAAAATGACACCTTGTTATAAATTCTTCCCAGTCCATCTCTTGAATTTCATCCTTTGGATTGGCGTTCTTAATCAACTCTGACAATTGATTTGTATCTACATCCAAATGGTAAATGTCTAGAGTCACCCTCTCCATCTTAGAACAGTGAATCATAGAAAAGATATTATCATTTTAGTTGAACTAATATTCCAGGACAAGTGGATTTGAAGTTCCACTAAATTTCATTGGTCATTTCCAGATGAAATACATGATTTCTAGTTTCCCCCTCTTTAGTGAAGGTGAACGTTCCACATTGTTCAAGTTTTTGTTCATAACCTAACATAGCTGGGTAAACATCAACATTCAATTTTGAACTCCAAATACCAAGGCATTGGGGTTTTCATTTGGGAAATCATTACATTATCCCTCATAAGGGTTGTTGGCCTAGATTCTTCCAGATCTCATCATTTTATAAAAAAAATAGTTAGAATAAGTCATAAGTAATCATGTTAGGAAACATTTATTCGTTTGTATACTTAACTATAAAAAAATATCATATGTTTCCCCATGTTTATAAAATATTATTTTGTTATTATATATACTTAGTATAATATTATGGGATTTATTAATCGTTTTCTAACCCTAATTCCAAAACTAACTAAATTGTGCTATAATACCAACTATAGCGACCCATCTTATTATTACATGACTTATTACATCATTTTATAGAAAAAACATAAAATAATTACAAAAACCAGATACAAATGCTTAGTTTAATGGGAAAATTAGGACCATAACTGTCATTTAAAAAATAAGAGATAAACATTTCTTTATTTTTCATCTTTTCTAGATTCTTATAGACCCTCATGTTCTCCTTATTAAAATTAATCCCATAAGGATATAGATCAATGAAAGGGGTGAGCTAAAATCCCAGTAAAATGATAGATAAGAACATGAATCAATATAACAAGGGGTGAGAAAAATAATTATCATCATCATGTAGTCATACGATAATAATTATGATATAAATCATTAATAAAATTCTTGTAATGTAGATATTCATTAAAATGAAACCTCATGTCTTAGTGGTCATCTACCACACATAGTTGTGAATAAAGATAGCATCATGGTAACACATACATCAATTTTTCCCATGAGATACATCACATTACCAAATGAATTGATATTATCTATAATTATGGGTAAACATGTCACATCATATCATTCACATGAACTATATAATTCAATTCACACCCATCACATCAAAACAGTTATATTATCATGCACGCCACATAGAACATATATCATTATTGATCATAAAGTAACCCATGGAAATGAATAATTATTATTTAATAAAGTATAAACTCATGAATAAACATTGGTAAAGAAAAAGGGAATAATATTATTGGTATATGAATCATTAATTTTGAATAAGATACAATCTCAAGAGAAGTTTGACATGTGTTTTTTTGAAAGAAGAGTTCTTTTTGGAAAGCATTGTGTTCTTCATAAACTCAAGTAGAAAATAGGTATATCCCAAAAAATAAATTATAATTATGAATAAATTATATTTAAGGAACATTAAAGGAATATCTATATAGAAAATTTGGTGAAAGAGGGAAAACCCAATGGAAGAGAGTTGGATTTGAGAATTCACCCTACCTTTTGCTGGAATGATTTCTTCCCTTTAAGATCCCATATAATCACATTAGCTTAATTAATTAACCAATTAAAATCCTTTTATACATGAATTGTATTCATCATGGTTTTATTACATTTATTCATTGTATTTTGGATGAGTTGTAGAGTTTAATTTTAGTAATCTGTGGTGTTTGTTTTCTTAGTTTTCATGAGCGGTTCACTTGTATACATGGAAATAAGTTTGTAAAAAATGTGGATAAATATAAAGAATTTTTATTATATATTATTATTTGTATTACATAATTTTAAATGATCATATAATTAATTTTTTATGGTATGTGGATGAATTATTAGATAATATTTGTTGATAATTATTTTAGGTTAATTTTGCTGGGTTTTTCAATCACAAAGAAGTCATTTCATTTTATTATTTTCAATTATATATATAGGTTAGTTATAGAACCATGAAATGATTTTAACATATATTTTAAAATATTTTTCAACCATTAAAATGTTTTTATTAAAATATTTTAATGTGTTAAATGAAAAAGAAAGTGCATCGCCCAAGATATTAGTAAATTGACATATCCTGGGCAACGATTTCATTTATAGAATAAAAGAGAGAGAGAGGGATGAGTTTAATGATGGATATTCAATTAAAATTATAAAATTAAAATATATGAAAGGTACTAGTGTTTTCATTAAATTTGGATGAGGTGAGGTAAGTAATGAATTATAATCGAAAAGGACATAAAAAGAAATAAAATGAAAAGAATAGTGAATTTACCAGTTGAATTTTTCCTCTTAGAAAACCTCCATAGAGAAATGGTTTTGTCTTTTATATGAGAACAAGGGATCCTGGAATTGGTGGAGGAAGTTGGGAAGAGTATTGGGTATAATCTTAATAAGTCTCAAATCTTCAAAGGTGTGAGGAGAAGATGTGGTGAGAGGTGGTATTTAAGGTAGAGGAGAGGGGTGTTTCCCATTATTTAATTCATTAGTATATTATTTTTTCTCAAGAATATGAATAATTATATAATTATAAATACATATATAAAAATAATGAAGGATGGTTCAAGATTATTGTTCTTCAAACCACCTTACATCAATAATGACTGAAAAATTTATGTATTTAGCACATATCGAAAATTCTCATTTTTACTATTCATCAAAATCTAAAGTATTTTAAAAAGATACAAAAAAATACTTATAACCATTTTTTATGTGAATAATTAAAAAAATGAACTCCATTTTATGATAATAATTTTCTAAATAGGATATATTAATCTTTTAATTAAAATCACTAATTTCTAAAAAAATAAAAACATAAAATTTATAACTACTTTTATAACACCTTGAAATATTACAAAGTGTATCATACCATTATATTAAAATAGTAAGATATAAAAATAATAATTTATGAATACATTTTATCAAAATATATTTTATTTTAAATTATTAAATTAGTCATAAAATTGTAGTTAAATATTTATGATTTACAAAAACACAAAAACATAATTGATAATTTTTAAAACATTTATGTAAATTGATTATGATATAATTATACCATAAATTCATTTATATGATGACTAAATTTTTTTAATACATTCATGGGTGAGTTTAGTATTCATAAAGCCAATTTACTATTGATAAGTGTCATATTACTATTCCTAATGTCATGTTACTATTTCATTAGTATAGGTTATTTAACTTCTCGAAATAATTTTTTTCATTAGTTTATTATTTTATAAATTGTTGTTTTCGTCTCTAAGTGATTTTATGTCATTTATACTACAAGAAATTTCTATAAAAATGTAGAAACTCCATTAATAATGGTTTTTTCTTTAAATACAATGAACAATTCATCACACATTTCCACTAGGATCAGGATTCTGGAAATTCGATGGAGGTCCAAGAGGCTTATGTTGAAATCCCCATGATTTTAATGAATTATATTGGTCCCTAGTGACTATACACTAAAACTATTATGTATTCTTTCCTAATACTAGTAAAAATGGAATAATAAAGCAAATACTTCTTGATATAGTCCTACACGCTTCATCTCTGTATTGAATTATAATTATTGCATGCATGTCCAATTGGATGAGGCCAACTCATATGTGAAGTTACCACCATAGTGAATGCCTTAACTATATTTCCCTCTAATAGGGGGATTCTAGAAAACAACTTTTATGATCATTATAAATAGTGGCAGGTATGCCTCATTCTCTATCTTCTCCCCATAAATATTGCTGATATATTTGTATAGGAATTCTGCCATGATGGGTGAATAGACTTTCCATATAAGGCCTACAGTAGACTTAGTCCTCTGGTACTATCCTAGTATGCCCTAGAATCAATAGACTAGGTCATCCCTGCTCATCGCCAGGATAAAGATTTCATCCCTCAAGAAAAATCCATAAAGCAACAACCTCTTTTACAATGTATATTCCCACATAGCATATGATAGTAGTTTGATTTCTGAATCGTCGTATGAGGAACATTATAAGAACTCCCTAATCATGATTTTTTAATCCTTTACTTCTCTTAGAGTAGAATCTATGTTGAATTCTTGAGAATATTATGATGAAACCATTAGATTCAATACATATGTTTTTTTGATTCTTGCTTGAAAAGGTCATTCGCAAAGCATATTCATGGAGCCTTGTATATGGATCTCTATATCACACAACTCATTTCACAGAAACGTGGTTCAATTTGTTTGGTTCATTAAGTATCATTAATGGAGTAAAGGTCCTAAATTGGGGTTTTTTAAAGAATCGTTCGTAGAAAAAAATTTCCGAGATAAGGACCTTTATGAAAAGAGATCCCAATATTTTTTTTTCAAGAAGGTTTTTTGTTTTTGAGGGCCCCCCCTCTACAATATTTTGGAAAGTGGCTGACCTAAGCTTTACAATAACTTTCATTCCATCGACTATCAAAAGTCTACATCATGAGTGAGCATTTTCAATGACCATCACAATAGAGAATATTGTCGATTTTTAGTGATACTCTCTTATAATCCAACTATCCATTCCTTGTTATCTCCCATTCTAACGTGGGTATTTGTTCGTATTGAAATACATGTCATAGAAATATTAAAGGAATACATATCCAATTCGGAGTATATCTAATAAAAAATGGACAAAAACCAATTAAGATTCTGTTTTACAAAGCTCTTTCTCTTTGAGAATGTACAACACATAGTTCTCATGGAAAAGAGTTCAACTTCATGAACACCCAAAGCCACGATGGTTTAATCGGTTAATTAAAAGACACTTCATGACCATTTAGAGGATTTACAATTTCCATTCTGAGTCCAATATAGTTACACCTATTCACGAAGCAAACAAATCCTATGAAATCCTCTTGAAAGCTTCGTGAACCCCTTCCCTATAAATACCCCCATCATTCCAAACATTGGGGGTGGTTTCCGGTCCCTACAACATTAAAATTTCTCAAAATTTGAATACAACAAAAGAATTGAAAAACAAATAAAAATGGATCATTAACGGTGTCTGAGATTTGAAAAATTTCCCTTTAATGTTTTCTTGAAAGCCTCCACCAATGGTGGAGATGAATTTCTCAAATACAACACTCTGCATGGAAGATGAAGGTCCCTAGGGGTACTTAAGGATTCATGGTTAATTCAAACATCATAAAGCACTCCATTCCTGAGCATCGACTTTATCCCAATGTAGGGTCACCCTATTTCAGGAAGCACACTTCTTCATGAATCCCATAACCTCTACGAAGCACATATTCTTTGCAAATCCCACCTCTACAAGTCCCTATGGTTTATTAAACCTCTATCCATGGCCTCTCAATTATACCTCCCTTATATCGATACCTCTCCACATAGGTTGAGTGTTGAGAGCCCCCTATAATAGTTTAGGACCATTCATATTTCACATTGATTCCCTATGTGACTTATTCCACCTATTCTCAAGGGCCAATACACTTTATCTGAGGCCCAAGTCTCCCAAATACATTTTCCTTCTCCGTATAGTAATGTTAATTCCTTATCCTTCTTAGAAATTAAAATTTAATGTGGACCAAGTGATTGAAAACTCTTCCATGCTGTAATACAATAGCATTTCTCAAACCATCCCCCACCTAAGAGAGCATGATTTATAATAATGTAAGACCAAGGGGTGAGGATTGAGTCCCACATGTCCATGTTGTATGAAATAATATTTCTTAGTACGAACATCCTCATCACCTGAAATTAAAATGTTTCCCAATCCCAAGAAATAATCACAAGATGCTTAGTTTTTAAGAGGCATGGGATGGTATCAACATCCAACTCTCATAAATAATGAGATACTCACCACATGGAAGGAGATCCTCCTCCCTAAAATGAAGCCATCCTTTGGCATCTTCTAGATGTAACCCCACACCAACTCTTGTTGGCACTTATTTTGAAAAAATAGCACCAATTCTATTACTTATTCATGTTTTTCACACTAAGCATGACTCATGTTAGATTAGAGGTTAGTTTCAGCCATAACATTTGACCAATATTAAACATGGTTCTTAACTATAGATATAATACCCAAACTCTATTCAACTGGGTGGCTCCTATGCATAATCCTCAAAAAGTATACACCCTTTGGGCCTCCTGCATAATCATAATCCCAAAAAATCATGAAATAAGTGGTATTTGATTCCTAAATAATTAGGATATGAAGTAAGCCTCCCTAAGGTACAAAAACAACATCCACAACCATAGTCATTCACTCTAGGCCACTTCCTTTTTATTGTGATTCCAGTCACCTTGGAAAAAACAATTCATCTTTATCCCTATGGTATATTAATGTGTAAGCATGCCACCAACTAAAACCAATTGAATTTCCCAGACAAGGGGAAGATTTCATGGACAAACCCCACACTATCCCCTATCGATTATCCTTATGTGATGTGATATTCCCTACCATATTAATTTAAACATCATAGGCTGGTCGTGTCATACGACCATAAACTATCAAATCAAACTATGTGGGATCTGGTCCCTCTCATCAAAATACGGTATGTAGGATTCCTCCCTGTGGTTAAATACAAACCTATAGTAAACCTAGGAAATCCCACCCTGGAATGTATCTCCTTGCTTATTTGAATGGGTGTTTCAGTCAACCTCATTGGTGTAACATCTTTTCATTATGGGATAAACATTATAGATCTGGCTCCATGAGAATTATGATCCATAAATCTTGGCTTCACTTCCATGGGGTATTCTCATCAACCTTCATGGTGTGACATATCACCTTTATGAGAAACCACTCCTTCATCCTACTATATGGGAGTTTTGATCAATCCATTTTTTTTCTCCTCTATGGTGGAGTTCTCACAAACCTCAATTGTGTGACATGTTCCCTTTATAGGAAACAGCTCCTATATCTCCCTCCATGGGTTTTCTAATCCATCCATCGAAGGATCACCTCCATGAGGCGTTCTCAAAAACATTCATGGTGTGACATATTACCATTATTGGATACACCTCCTGGATCAGACTCCACCGGTGTTATTATCAATCCATCCATGGATCACCTCCGTGGAGTGTTTTCATCAACCATTATGGTGTGACATCTTCCCTTTATAGGACACACCACATGGATTTTCCTCCACAAATGTTCTGATCTATCCATATGGGGTTCGACTCTACGAGTCATTCCCACCTACCATTATGGTGTGAAATCTTCCCATTATGGGAAACACCTCCAAGATCCACCTTCATGGGCATTATGATCCATCCATACATGGTTCACATATTTGTGGTGTTCCCATCAACCTTAATTGTGTAATATCCTCCCTTTACAAGACACACCTCTTGGATCTACCTCGATGGGTATTTGGTTCCATCCATTGTGGGTTCGCATCCAAGCGGTGTTCTCACCAACCATAATGGTGTGATATTTTCCCTTTATGAGACACATATTATGGATACACCTGCAAAAGAATTCAGATCTATCCATATAGGGTTTTCGTTTATGAGGAGTTCTCACAAACCTTATTGGTGTGAAATATTCTCTTTATGGGACACACCACATGGATCTTCCTCCATGGGTGTTAGATCCACTAATTTAGAGTTCTCATCTATGAGGTGTTCTTACAAACCTACATTGGGTGACATCATTCCATTATGGGACACACCTCTCAAATTTACCTCCATGAGAATTCAGATCCATCCATTGGTAATCCATTCAGATTATCCCTCCTAGATACACACGTCCTTAATCTAAAACCATGGGGATCCTTGATCAACTAGATTTGTCTCCACAATACATTAAATTCATGCGGTGATCCATCTCATATAAATGTTCTGATACATCTTGACTAGACATTAAACATGTGATCAAAAATACATACCTCATAAAAAATGGGATGCCTAAAGTGAAATCCTTAGAAGCTATATTCAATTTTCATCAAACACCCTGTAATTGACATGGGATTATTTTTTTTCCACGCCTACGATACCACAATCATATGACCTCTTATGGGAAATAATATAGGTGATCAATGTTCCCAGTATCCAGACATGCCTAGATGCCCAAAGTGACACTTCTCATGATAAATGGTTATTTCCCTATCAAGTCCAATTATAATTTCCAAATATAAATAGTGGAATTAATCATCATACACAAAGATACGACATTGGGAATGAATTCACCTAACAAGAATTTACTCTGTAATGGATACATGGATTAAGTGGAGAGTTCCATGGAGGAATCCAAGGAAGGATAATCTGACATCCCATCATCCAATTTTTATCAAGGAGAAAGAATCAAAATTTGAAGCAATGGAAGCCTCTTGATTTTAGAAATATGGAATGTGGGGTAATAATGCATTCCATTTCACATAGTCATGCACAGAGGCACACCATAGTGAAATAATTCTAAACAGTTGTATCCCTGCTCAAACTCAAAGGTCCTTCCCTATCAATATATGCAATATTTCTTCATAATATGGGATGTCCTCATATACTCATGGATGACATGGTAATTCTCTATTATCTCCTTTACTGACTATATACCAATAATAGGTGTCTCACCGATCTCTATCTAGCATATGGTTGATCTATAGGGTCTCCTAGACATTTCCTCATAACGTTCCCCATCAATATTACAATTTTAGTGATTATTGTATGAAAAATATAACAATAGAAAGTGATACTACAAAATCCTATATAAGTCTAGAACACAAGTCCTTAGTATGTCCTCCAACACTTGGATAATGTTCTCAGTCTACCCTTATGTATGGGGTAAGAGGGTGTACTTATCCTCATATCGGTCCTAAATTACTCCTAAAAACCTCTCCAAAACATTGATGCTAAATGTGAATCGTTTTTAGGGGAAACTGTCATGTTCATACCATGAAATCCAACATTAATCTATATGTACATATTACCCACACTCTCTACCAAAATATTCTCACTAAAAGTAAGAAAGTGTGTAGACTTCATGATTTCGTCAACTATCACATAGATAGAATCATGATCCTATATTATCTATAGAGTCCCGACCATGAATTCCATAGATATTTCATCCCAATTCCATAATTAGATATCATGGTAATGTAACAAACTAGTCAAAACTAGGTCCTCAAAATTTCATCTTATGACAGTTGAGGCACTGTGAGATGATCTCAACAATTTGTTGTATCATGTCATGCCACAAAAAATTATATTGATTGTATCTGTACATATTCCAAAAAATGGGATATATAACCATGAGATATGTTTTTAAACCTTGAATCGCCTCTTACCACATCATGATTTGGAC
Source organism: Viscum album (assembly GCA_963277665.1). Lineage (NCBI taxonomy): Eukaryota > Viridiplantae > Streptophyta > Magnoliopsida > Santalales > Viscaceae > Viscum > Viscum album. Next base: position 1,529,687,619 of record OY728147.1, on the reverse strand, counting down.
CACCATCCACCCATAGAAAAGGATTACATGAATCCCTCTTTCAAAAAATATGTCAGGTGAATCTCTAGAAAATAACAATACATGAAATACCACACAATAAAATTTTCCAAAATAGGACACTATCACATGTTGAAGGAGGAGATGATTCAACACCATCGACTAAAGACAAGTAGAACCCTCCTAATAACAGGGGTTAACTATAAAAAATCCAGCTATTCAGAAGCCTATGACACCAAATGATCCTAGGAATTCCAGCTAGGGTCACCTGATATAATGTTTCCCTTTCTCAGAGTATAGACTATCTAAAATTCATATTCCAATGGGACCTCTAATCAGTGTCCCTCTATCAAGTTCAAGACCCTATATGTTAATACATACCTAAGACTATGAAGTTATGAGTGAATCATAAATTTTTATCTCCAAAGATAGTGTCTCCACACCCTTAGGGAAAAGACTACTTCTAAAAACTCTAGGAATTTATTTTTTCATTCTACTCATGGTTTCCCAAATGCCTTGTCTCATATGAGATAAATTCTAATCACATACTCAATAGGTATCCATGAATAACTCCCAAGGAATCGTAATACACTATGTACTACATTAACTCCTCTAGTAGCCTCAAAACATGAGCACTCATCTGCCTCATCCTACACTCCTTGAACTCCCACCAAAACATCTCAATCTTGGGAAATGGACTCCCTTTTCATGATAGGGTGGTAAGAGAGGCTGGAATCCAATATAATTCTACTACAAACAACTTTTAGTTCCATAAAAAACCAAGAAAACTCTACTCCTCAAACACAATCTTGGGTGTCTCCCAAGATATCATTGCATCAAGATTTTTTGGTTCCCTGGCTACGCCATAGTCAAAAAAATACATTCCCAAGGAAGTGATCATCATTAATCTAGAACTGGAACTTCAATAGATCACCATAAATATGGTTCTCCTAAAGAAAATATAGGACCCTCCTTAAGTTCATTTCATTACCCAACATTAATGTTGAGTATATGAGTATGTTTCTGATAAATAAAATCATAAAATAGTTTATGTATTGTTGAAAAATCTACATCATCAAATCCATCATCACGGAGGGGAAATTTTTCACATCAAGAGATATCACCAGGATTTCATAATCTCTAAAGAAACACATGGATGTCAGATTTGGAATATCAACCTCTCAAACTTTTAACTAGTGGTATCCTTATTAGATTTTGATCTCCAAAAAACATATGGAACCTCCAAATTGGTCAAAGATGTCTTAAATCTTTGGAATGTGGTCCTTTTTATTTATCATGGTCTTGTTCAAACGACCATAATCCATAAAAATCGACAATCTCACTTCTTGAATTATCATGAACAACATTGTAGTATCCTAAAGGGACACATTGTGTATAATGGGGACTTTATCTTAATGGTCATTCAACTATAAGCATATCACCCTGATCTCAGTATGGGGTATCGGACATGCTTCAGAATATATCCAAGTGGTATCAGAAAACAAGTTGATAAAAAACTCTATCTCCCACTAGAGAGGAATCCCTTAAACATCATTTGGGAAAACATTCCAAAAATCCTCTATGTCATAAGGAACCTATATTCCAAAAGATCCTACTTCCTGGAGGGATACAACAACCAATTTATGGGTAATATTATACAGCCTCCTGCTCGCAAATCCCACTTTCCTCACATTGACATCCCTCTCACTGATAAAAGAGAATCTAATCCCTTCATTGGGAAGGCATTTTGATTATCTATAGTGATAGGTAATCTGGGATCGAACCATGGAGAAATATTCCACATCCATTATGACATCATATGGTTCCCTTATGATGAAAAAAATGTCCCATGTGAACCTCTGTACACCAAATGATAACTCTCACTACTGAATGATAAGTAATATAGAATAAGTGTTCCCAATTAGAATATAAAGTCAAAGATGCTAAGGCAGTGCCCTTTGATCATCTCACGTGGTGTTGGGTCATTTTACATCCATTTCCTGCAGGTATCTGTGGCCCTAACTACTAGTTCCCTAATCCTGATGTAGGATTTCAAGTGGTGGTGGTGGAAGGATCTCATAGAATCAACCACCACCCACTCCTCATCCTCTAGGAGCTCCACCTTCCCTACTTCCAGCTCCTCCTCCCTAGAGGCGTCCCTTTCCTCACCTAGGAAATCCCTGATCTTGGAATTGCCTAAGCTATGGTGGTCCACCTGCTATTATTCTACTCTACTCTGTGCATCAGGTTAGAAAACCATGCACCTTATGACCTCATCTGTCAAAAGCCTAGCACCACCCCTCTATAAGAATCATTGGTCCTCTACACCTTCCATGTGCCACATAAATATGTTTCTAAGTTCAATCATGGATAGGTCTCTTAGATTGAGATCATATCCAATGGTGCCTACAAGCTACTATAGAAGTCTCAGTCCTATAATACCAAAATATAACTCCAACTACCTTGTGACCCTCTTACATGAATCTATATATCAGTAGTTCCTAATCCAACATCATGGTATAAGTGGGAATTCATAAGTTTACCACACTAGTAAATATCTCAATGTGAAGTCCCTACTCTAACATCCATACATGGTAGTGGCCATAATGGATCATATCGAGGGATTACCATGTAAGGTCTTTAAACCTTGTATCATACATAGACATTATCATCCCTCCCTACTATAGCCCTAGAAACTACTTAATTTGAAAAAGGTTCAATCACAAGGTATATTAATCCTCACAGAACATCTACTATATGTTGGTCTATGATAAGTCGACTAATCGTACATAAGGGTAACAACACTTCTAAAATTCCTAGGTACTCTTTGTAAAATGATAAAAACCCATGTTACCACCAAATCCAATGATTCCTGAATAAACATGTATACATGGACAAGAAACTACATCCAATCCTCCACTCCTTTAGGATCTAGCTTGTCATATATCCTTAGTGTCCTCTAGTGATGAAACTATATGAGTACGCCAAGCTTGTGTGAATCCTCATCTTGCACTATTGGGATAATCTTATTATTTATTAGTGGGTATACCATTACCAATCTACATGGAACAAGGATCTCAAGTGATGTTCCTTGATCTAAGTCTTTGACAATTGTCAGATAATCATAATGATACGAAACTGGTAAAATATCAAAATATTTTTGAGTTTTATTCTTACTAATTTAATGAGAATGCACCACATTTAGAAGAGAATATATATATATATATATATAATAGTGATTTTAATCAAGAAGGGAAGTAAAAGAATCAATCGTATATGATTAATTTACCATTGATAATGGGAACCATTTTATTGGTATGTTGATCCAACAATAGTGTAGTCAAGTTCCTAGTGAATGGATACATTGACCTCTGCACCAACACTAGGTTCCATGACCTGAGAGTTTCACCTAGAACACTTAAAAACTATTTCCTTAAATCCCAAAAAAATCCTCATAAGTGGAATTCTCAATGAAATACCAAATATCAATCCACCATAGAACAAAATATTTAATAACCAAAACAAATGTGGCTTGAGCCTCAACTTCCCCAAGCCCACCTACAAGGGATAGGGGTCAGAGACCAACACCAAGAGTTATATCTTAAATGGGATTTATTTTCATAATGTACCTATATGCACACACTTGAATATCTCAATGCAGAAGTATTGAGGAATAAAAATAAATAGATAGAATACCTTGTGGAATAACCATTCATGAAAAACCTATAGGGTTTATAAGGGTACAATAGTAAAAACAAAAATTAAAGGGAAAAAATAAATTCCCAACTACAAAAATATCCCAACCAAAAGAAATTGGAATGTTAATGTATTGATAGATCCTAGCTCCAGATCTCCAATATCATACCACCATACATGGTTCTATAGACTAGGTATTCTTAAGAATTTATGTAGTCATCATTGACAAATGTTTAATCAAAATAAGACATGAAATGTTTTTGTAAAGCATGTGTATGGTTGAGTATATACTTACCCAATAGGAATCCCAAATGACAAAATGGGGAACAATTAGGAACATCATATGAATAGACAGATAGTAGAAAGCATAACCCAATGTTAGATAGAAAACATCCAACAATATGTACACACACACAGATATCATCTAACCAAAGAATCCCAAATGAGAGAGAATGTGATATCCATATCTCATCTAAACTCATGAAAGTAGTTTAAGTAGTTCTAAAATCTTATTATCAGTCCCCATCCACTTAGATGTTAATCCAATGAATTTTATATGTGGAGTCCCACTCATATCTAATGTGTCACACTGTCATGGAGGAACAATATCTATGTAGAAGAACCACACCCGATACATCATAGGGGTTTCACTCAATAGAAGGAGTACCCACATCCGATCTGATAGGTGGTATAACATGGTGGGTAGGGGATCGATGCCCTAGATTGTGAGGGGGTAACAGTTTCTGAATAGGTTACCCACTCCCTAGTGTCAAATGGAGGAGACATGGTTGATATAAGACCTTCACCCTAGTGTGTCTAAGGGGGACCATATAGTACGTATAGGACTCACAACCCAGTCAATCATGGGGTACCACTCAGTAGGTAGAGGACTCTCTCCCTTGTGTGCCAGGAAGTACCACTCTCTAATGATCATGCCTAATAACCATCATCATTGAAAGACACGTAAATAAGGGTCAAAATCATAACATATCACATCATGTCTCAAAATCTACATGGAATTAAACCATCATGTTCTACACAGAAAAGAATCTAGATAGGATACTCACATTTCATAATCCAAGTAAAAAAATAGATATGATAGTTTGATGATTCCTTGGAAGGAAAGACTGGGAATGTGATGTGTAAGGGGAACCACATGGATGGTGGTCCCACTTTATCACATATACATTTTTTTAAAGGTACACAAGTCGCTAACTGTGTTGCACTACATGGTGTATAGTGGTACTACATGAAATGCCTTAACCACCTAATGTCCTGCAAGTGCTCTCTATCTATATCAGTGTATCTTGAATGTATCTATGTACATTGGAACACAATGTGTACCAGGTCATGACCATATCTAGGTACCCATATAGTGCACACTGAGTCAATAACAAAGGTGTCACATGGAATATTGTGACCCCTTAGGTAATGTGATAATTTTCTCCATGAAACCCTAACCATCATAACAGAGGGTTCAAATGCCAATTGTTCCTCCAAACTACATGGAATGTAGAATACATATAAATAGTGGTTTTTGTCTATTTCCATGACTTGTAGATTCAACCTCCCCATCATGGGTCTCACCTACATGATGCCCAGAATCAAACGTGAAGCCCTCAATTTATGGTTTCCAAACATCCATTATAAAGATATTGGATTATAAAAACATATTGCATATTGCACCTCTACTGTTTTGGAACTAAAATCAACGAAAAGATCACCCATAGTTCTATAATTCATCCCCAAATTGGTCCTTTATATCTTATCTATTCACCTCATGTGAATCAATGTCTACACCGAGAGTCTCATTGAGGTCATTTCAACCTAGAAATGTCTAATGACAACCCTCTAGTCCAATGATGACTAGCATAAAAAAATTATGGGATAAAGGAATAAGAAAAGGGGTTTAATTTTTTTCCAAGAGTTCCTAGAAAATTAACACAAACATAGATATCAAGGGTGATAAAGCTTAATAAGAATTCAAATCTGTACCTGGGCGCCTGCAACGTCTAACAATTGGCTCATATCAAGAAAGAGAGTGATACTTCTCAATCAATTTAAAAAATGGGGAAACATCCAAAAAATATGATTCCTAAATATTTTGGTTTATTTTTCATCAAAGAATTTGATTTCCAATGATTGTGGGTGGGGTGTAGTGTTCGATTCATCTTTATCTTCCTTGATTCTTAGTCTTATCATCATCATATTTTTATGTTCCAATGGACTAGGAATAAGAAACCTTTCAATAGTCCAAAGGTTATACAGCTAACCCTAGAAAATTCTTTGTAATAGTGTAATAATAAAGAATCCAGAATTATGTTAATTATTTAATTAACAAACATAACACATTTCCAACTACCGTAATATCCAAATGTCCCATATTTTCTAGTTTTAGGTCATCCCTAGTCAAACACCACATTTTGGACTGAACCAATGTATAATTGTTATGAACCAAGATTATGTTTATGATTTATACTATTTTTTAGGAAACTAAGTGACTGTGATATAAAAAATAGTTAAAATTTTTATAATATTAACTTCGAGTGCACTAGAACATAAAAATCCCATGACTCCTAAGTGCTTAGATCCCAAACTATGTATAGAAATATTTCAAATTATTATAAGGGAAAAATAGTGTCTCTAAATGTTTTTTGGGAGACAAATGGTCGCATGGAAACTCATTTTTAGCTCATTTTCTTTTAATTTTAGTTTTATCCATTTGGTATTGACTTTGTATGTCTTATGGTTGTGAACTATTTCTTCTATGTTATCTTCTATTTTTTACATTGTGATGATACATGATAAATGTTTTTTACTTCACGTTTTATTTGGAATACCTTCTTGAGAGACTTATCAAGGTAACATGGGAAGGTACAGTACAATGGGATCATCATTAATTTAGTTCAATTCTTTATGTTGGAATAATAGGTAGAAGTAATATATCGGGGATTTATAGTCCTTTATGAATAAGAATTCCTCAAATTTATTATGAATGTGTTTTTTAGAAAAATATTGATTATTTTTATACTAATATGATTGAAATGCACTATTTTTCACCATGGGTTTGTTTTAAATAATTTATATAGGAGAAGAGTGGTCTATAATCATTACAGTTGAGACAGTATAGTCTTATTTATTATATTTTTACATGAGAGACTATATTATATTTCAACCCATTAACCTTGATTTCATGGTTATTCTTTATTTTATGTATTGATTTCTTTTGAAATCTGTTAGTTTTAAAAAATTTTGGTGTGGATCTATTAAAATTTGGATAAAGGGTGAAGATTATGATTTTATGTTTATAGACTTGTTCATTTTGGAATGTTTAAACCCATTTCTTGTTGATTTTATTTGATTGTATCAATATTGAATGGGGTTTGACCTAGGAAGGGAGGGGGCATGTTGGATATTTCCCTACGGTTTTCAAATATGTTGTTGACCTGACAACATTATACTGGGATGCTAGGAATTATTAAATGATTTTATGGTTTAGAATATTTATTAGAAATCTTTGAGGCCTCATAAATAAAATTCATTTCCTTTAACCATATTCAGACCCTAGACATCTTGTGTCTTAGATTCTTTGGATTTATCTCTCTCTATAAGGAATTTAACGATTGGATTATTTTGACCAATCACTTATGATCAACGATTTATTTAAAGATAATTTTACCTTTATTATTATAATTTTTTCCATCTCATAACTGAATGAATTTTTTTTACCGCACCCAGATATTTTATAAAAATTCTCTCTTCAAATAAATTTAATTTTTTCAATATTTTGTAATACAGGAAACGTTATATCTAAATGAACTATAATATAATATACTATTACAACCTAGTTGTCAAATTAGGGAGTTGAATAATTTTAAAATATTATGAATACTAGGTATAATATTTTTATATAAATAAAATATATTTTCAAATAATCACACATTTTTAAGTAAAATATTCATAACCCTCAAAAAAACAATTTCCCTAATTTCGATTTTATTAAATTCGGAAAAAATAAACTTTTAAACATTTTACCAATTTTAGAATCTTTATTTTATTAAATTAAATTAAATTTTTAAATCTTCAAGCCAAAAATGGTTTTTTCTTTAAATTTTTATAATTTTATAATAATTTATTTTTTCAATTAATAGTATAAAATATAGATTATTATAAAAAATGTATTTTCATTTAAATAAATAATAATTTTAAAGTTATTTTAAAATATTAAAAAATGTATATTTGTTAATAAATAATATAAATATTTTATTTTATTCCATTATAAATATTTTTTATGTTATATTTTTTGAGAAAAAATTCTATGCGTATGAAAACTTTTTTTATCAAAAACTAATTTTCATCACATTTTATGGGTTAAATTTTAAATTGAAATATATCACTTTTGTGAATTTAATTTATTAAAATTTATTCCACATTTATAATCTTAATATCAAAATAATTCATTATTCCACTTAAATTTTTATCATAATTAATACTAAAAAAATTAAAAAATTCCCATCGTTGTTATGGTTAAAACAAACCTATTGGGGGAAAAGCCAATAAAAAAGATTTTTTTTTCTAATTAAACATTAAATAATCCTATTTTATTTCCCTATTTTAACCAAATATTATCCCAAAATTTATTATATATTCATTTTGAATCATATTTCTTGAGTATGGCATTTTTGTATTATAATAATCTAAGAAATTTTATGTGTGTCCAATCCCTCACAAACAAATGGACACCCATCATTTTTATTATTAATAACACATCTGATCCCTATTACTCAGCCAAACCTAGTAAAATTCTATTTTACACTTCTAAATACATGAATTTGATATTATATTATTTTTAAAAGGGGATTTCAAGGGTTCTGAAGAATGGATCTATAGGAGGCCTACTGAAGAATAGGTAATCATCTTACATGAACCCTTTTAATTAATTTCTAATTACATATCTTATAAATATATGGTGTTCATATTAACATAGGAAATTTAGTATACTTAATACTATTAATTATTATTATGGTTATTTAACCCCAATTTCTTACCATGATTCCATTAAAAGAGATGTGAAAATATAATTCATGTGTATGTATGGACTACCGCCTCCCGAAAGTGATGTTATCCATTTTTCATTTTCTGATTTACATTGTTAGTAATAAATATATAATTAATAAATATATATAATATATAATATATAATAATTATTATGTAATTTTTTGTTATAATTTACCATTATTTCGACCCATACTTTGAAAAGTGTAAACAACATTCATCTTTGCATACAACTTACCCCCTCCATAAATGGTTTAATTCATTTTTATTTATCCAAATTTTATTGATGAATATTAATATATGTAAATATATAAAAAATTTATGTGATAATTATAACATTTTTAACATTATGACTATTATTTAACCATTCTCAAAGTGAATGGTTCAAAACATCCAAACCAAAATTTTCCTAAAAAACAAAACAATTTACACCCTAAAATGAAAATGTTAGTATTGAATTGTTAATAATGGTTATTTAAATGACATAATTGGATCATATATGAAGCTATATGTGTGTAGTTTATTGTATTATATAATTATAATAAATTTATGTTTATTTTATTATAAGTGAGAGATATTTTAATGAATGTCTAAATTGTGGTAATAGATTTTCATCTCAAATTTATTTATGTGATACCCATGTCATATTCATGAGTTGTTTCATTTATTTTTTTTATAAACTACCCATAAATTTATTCAATAATTCTTATCATGAATATTATATGGATATAAATACCCATATAATTTTATTTCTTTCATGAATTTTTGATTCCCATGTTACCAAAGTTGTAATAGATTTTTGTTACAATCTCATTTTCATTAGGATTTCATATGATAAAGTGTTCAAAGAAGAAATTTTATAAAAGATATCCTAAAAATAATATGAATTTCATTTTACTATGGTTATTTTTAAATAAAATATGTTTTCCATTAATTTTCATCTCTTTAAGAATTGCTAAAACCAAAATAATTTTTTTAGGAAAATATACATTATTTATCTCTTCTATCCAAAATCATATTTTAAATATTTATATAATACTGGAACTATTCATGTAATTTATTATGATAAATTATTATTTTATGATGAAATATTTTCCCTTAATTTTATTTGTAAATAGTTTAAAATATATATTATTTTCATTTTCCAAATGACGTAATTTTAATTTTTTACTAAAAACGTTAAAGGATTAATTATTTTAATATACAAATCATTAATGAAACTTCATACCATCATCACTACTAAATGATTCCAAACTTCCTTTACAATTTTATATGTTTATTTTAAATGACATTTTTTTATACTACTTTTGATAATTTTGGATTTTAAAGGTTTAATTTAAAATTTAAAGGGTATTTTCCTTAAGAAATACTCCAGTGATCTTTTAAATTAATTTTCGTTAATGATAAAATCCTTTAATTATACTTACCCTTAATTAGGATATGTTCTTGGGATTACATCCTTATCATTTCTCTTCATTTTTTATGATTATGTTGATGTGATTATTATAAAGCCTATTTAATTTTCATGGGTTATGTTATGATGAAATGTTGACATCTTTATGAAGATATTTTACATTCCACGAGAACTTATAGTGGATAAATGATTTTTTATCTTGGGTGACACATATGAATTGATTATAATCATGTGAAGGGTGGGCCCTGAAATTATATATCCCTCAAATTCCATGTATAAAGCTATATATATCATTAGATAATAACGATTGGAAAGTGTATTTAACCCATTTCAGTAATAGAATCAGTCCACTATGATTGTATTTGGAGTGAACCATGACTAAGGATATGAGGCTTTGGGTTTTTAAATAAATCCAATATTATTTCATTTTTATTGTGGATTATCTGAGTAAATTATTCAATATGATTATGATTAGGCCAAAAACTTAGGTCTTATGCCAATTCTTATCTCTAATGTCTCATGTTAATAATGATTAAGGTCTTATAAACAACCATTATTTATTTCATGAGTCAATATTATGATATATGACAGATTTTTAATTGTTTTAAAATGTTAAGATGATTTTTTAATTCATTTATGCTCATGTAATGATTAACTGATCATTGATATCTCCCTTATTTAACCTTGTTGAGAATATGAGGTAGCCCTTTATTATGTTTCCTTTCCCGAATCCAAGATAAAGTGATTTATGTACTATATATAATAAGTGTAATAGTTATGAAAAAATATAGGATTATAAATTAGATATTTTATGAACAAGTTTTTTTATCCCTGATTCTGAATATAATAAAATAATACGAATCTAGAATGGATTTTAATTTTATATATTGAATGTTGTTTTAATAAGATTTAATATTATTATAAAAAAATTATAGGTCCCAATAATGTTTTAGTGAGGTTATATGAGTTTTTGTAGAGGTTAAAAGAGGGATTTTATGAATCATGGTTTTGGAGGATCTTATTGGTATCATTGGTGTCTTATCAATATTTTACATAACATTTGATATTGGGATTATAAATCTACATTCATGATGGGGGATCCACAATCTATATATATTATTTATTTGGTAAATTTAAATTAATAAATCTTCATGTTTTTGGGTATGTAATTAGATATAACTTATTATATCTAATTATATGGATTAATGATATTAAACAAGAAATTAAATCACAATATTTTAAATGATTTTCAAAGAATAATTTTTATGTATTTCTACTTGTTACTATATTGGAAATGTTCATATTTTTTTGTTTTTTTACAGTATAAAATATGTTTAATTAGATAAATTAAATGAATATTTTAAATAATTAAATAATAATGAAATATATAATTTAATGAATTTTTAAAATTAGGAGGAGTATACAATTGTAACTCTAAAATTAATAACATGTAAATATTTTTTTGGTTGGATTAATTTATAGAATTGTATTATTATTTTTTAAATATGAATATATTGTTAGTTTTCTATGATAGAAGAGGTTATAATGTGATTTTGTTTTCGTATTAGAGGATATATTAATATTATGTTTTGTTATAGTGGTGGTTTAATGAGGTTGACATAGTATAGAGTTTTTTTTGATGCCACACCCTCAACCCTTGTCAAACGTAGATGGTGTGTTATTTATTACAAAAGTAACTAAATTATGTGTTATTAGATTCCAAATATTATTGTTTAAAATTACTTAATAGACTATATACATAATCATTATATTACAATATGATATATTATATAAATTTAAATACAAAAAACTATTCCCTAATCTTATCTATAATAAAGATAAAATATATTATTCTACTGTAATTCCTTAATAAATCAGAAACATAAAGAAATAGTGGACCCAAATGCTCAGTAATGGATAACTTATAGCAGAATACAACATTTTATAATAATAGAAGAAACAAAATTGCGGGATTAAATAAATAAATGATTCCAAATCAATTAATACATAATCATAGCATAATATATTCATAAAAATGAATTAACATATCACATAGAAAAAATTAGATGATCACAAAATAATGTGACTTATTATAATGCATAACATTTAACATTATAAACATATATTTGAGGCTATATTCCAAGAACTCATACATAAATGGTAAATAATCTCCCATTACATTGGCATAGTTGTCTTATGAGACCTATATTTTCATTGAGTGGCTATATAAATCTATGTCTCACTCATAAAGTCGAATTTAAATTAATTCCATAAAATACTAAAAATATCATTGGTTATAAATCAAATAATATTCAATAATTAAAAACTTAGAAATACTATGAATGTTTTTTCAATTAATCATATCTAATAATATATTAATTTATTGAAAACTATAATATATAGAAAGTGAATAAATTTTCCAAGATAATGAATTTAAAATATTGTCTAGGTGAACTCCCTCGAGTTACAAATTGAATAAATAGGGATTCAAAATGTAGAATAATGTACCCTTACCATGTAAAGTAAATGGAATTTTAATTATCATGTATTTATTAATATTAAGAATAACAATGAGTTTGATAAAATTATTCATGTATTTGTAATGGTAGGACAGTAAATAAATTGTGGATAATTATTTTAATATAGTAATATTTAGTGAAATGTATTTTATATCTATTAGGGATATAAAATTTACTTGAGGAATGACTTTGAGTTCATCGTGAATTGATAGAAATGGTGTGAACTTGTTCCAAAAACACACTTAATATGATTAAAAAAAGAAAAAAGATCCCCCAACTATATCACCATCATACTTATATTCCAAATACCACCTCTTGTTGATAATATATATAATAATAAAAATAATTTATTTTATATAAAGATATTTTGATAATGCAATTTATCAGAATGAGCATTTTTAAGCATAATAATGGATTATGTGTAATGTATAATGTGAGGCCAATGAGATCTATAGGGTATATGATATCATAATAATATAATTTATATTGATATTAAAAAAATATTGGAAAAGTAGAGTAGAAATTTAAAAGGATTCTATAATGTATATTTAATAATAAATTTAAAATAATTGGAAAATAGCTCATATTGTTTGGAAGAAATTAAGGTAAGTGGGGGATATTTTCTTTTTAAAATTTAAATTGAATTGAAAAGGAATACATTGATAATAGAGTACATAAATGTTACAAAAATTTACCCCTTTTCATATCCCCTCGTGAAGGTTTCAAACTATCTATAAACAATTAAATTTAAAATGAATTATAAACCAAACCCTTCTATTTATTTTGAATGAAAAATAAAAGAAATAAAGAAATCATGATTTTAATAGGAACTAAGAAGCAAACAATTACTCCCGTACTTTTGAATTATAATTTATGAAATATATGGTGATAATTTGGGAGAAAATATATGGTTTAACTTTTGTAAAAATTATTACAATTTTGTTACTAAAGTCCATAAAAGTTAATAAATAGAGAAAATGTGTGAGAGAGAAATAAAAAATAAGGGAATATATTCTAATGGAATATAAAATAATGAAAAAAAGGCTTAAGATAAGATATAAAATGATTAAGAAGGAAAAAGAATAAATGATGTAACAAATAACACTTGATGGAGGTTGGTGATAGTCGAAGAAGATCATGCCCATGGATTTTATCCTTTAAATATGTTTTTCAATTCCCATGAATGATGACGATTAAAAATTATTTATGAATAGAATGAGAGAATGAAATCATATATTCACATAAATTTTAAGGATTAAATTATGAACAAGGATCATTTCATGTGATGCACATGATTACTGGGAAAATATTGAACCCCTATCAACCTACTTTTATAGCCATCATAGAGATCCAGGTTCCAAAACATAGAGCAAAGACTTTAAAGACATAAAATAATCATTTATTTAAAAAAATTAATGACTCCTAATATAAGATGTTTGGAGGCCACAGATACCTCATATCCTCCTCTTTGTATAAGGTTGTGTTTCTAGAATAACCTACACACTATCTTCTTTCACTATCTAGCTAGTAACCTATACTGCTTTCCAGTTGTCCTTATGGGAATCTGAATAATCATTCATATTATACAAATAGGATAGTATCAAAAAAAGTTTAATCCTGTTTTTCACTGATGAAAAATCCTAGAATTTGGTCCTTTAATCCAATGTTTATGTCTTCTTAAGTTTAAATTCCGTAATTCCATCATAAATAATAATAAAAACACAATATAAACAAAAAAGATAAATTTTAACAATCAAGGGAGTGTTCACCATCATTAAAAAATTATTCTTCAATATACCATAATTTCCCCATTTTATGATCACTAACACATGATATGGGAATCAAGAAAAGAAAAATAAAAATTATTAATCAAATGAGTTTATGAATTTATCATTAATTTAAATCTCCCTATTTTTATACATTTTAACGTTGTTCTCCCCTTGATGAAAAACCATTTGAAATAAAAATTATTTTTTCTTTTACCCTGATCAAAAAAAATTTAAACTATTGAGATTAAAAAAAATAAAAACAAATATTCAAGGAGAGGGTTAAAGATATATGAAATGAAATAAGAATAGTATTTCAAAACAATATTTACACAATATTTAACTCCCCATTGTAGCATAAAGTTTTACAAACTATAATTATTAAAAATATAAATATATAAAAATAGCTAAACACAAGAATACATATAGGTAACAATTATATTCATTCTTAGTAAATGAATAATTCCTGAATAAAAAATACTTTTTTTAAATAGAACTTTTAAAATAAGTATTTTTAAACCATCTAAATAAAATTAAAATAATTTCAAAAATATTTAAAAGTAAATAAAAAAGAAAATTTATTGAGATATAAAATAGAAAAAAACTTATTTTTATAAGATAAATAAAACATAACACATAAAAAATCAAAATATAGAATAAGAAAACATCCTCATAAAATAGAGAGGAGAAAAAATGATCAATAAAACAACTCCCAATCAAATAAAATTAAATTGAGCATGAAAGATGTAATGTAATTAAGAGATAAAATAGAGATAAAACATTATAAATAACACCATCTAAAAAATTAAATATAAGATATAATATCAATATTGAACTA
This sequence comes from Viscum album, assembly GCA_963277665.1. NCBI lineage: Eukaryota > Viridiplantae > Streptophyta > Magnoliopsida > Santalales > Viscaceae > Viscum > Viscum album. Next base: position 1,529,672,334 of record OY728147.1, on the reverse strand, counting down.
ACAAACTAAATAAGAATTTATAAAAAAGAAAATAAAAATATTTTGAAAAAAACGAATATGGATAAAAAATATATATTTATAAAATTAAAAAAAGATATTTAAAACAAATAAAATAAATTTCATTTTATGAAAAAGAAAAATAATATTAATTCTAAAAATATATATGATAAGGTAAAAGAAAGAAATTGTAAATTGATATATATAAAAGGAAAAGGAAATATATTTTAAAAAGAGATATGAAAAAAATAAGTTTTAAAAATATACGTGGATCTAAAAAAAATATACCCTAATTGATAAAATGTGATAATATCCAAAAACAATGAGAGAGAAAATTAAATTGAATAAACAACCACATAAAAAATATTTTAAAATAATATTTAAGAGATGATTAAAATGAAAGGAAAATATGATATTTTTTCCATGAAGATCTAGTTTCATATCCCAACATCTCATGAAAGGAATGTGCTATAATAATTCTCAAATCAGAAACAAAAAATTATGCTCAGGATGGAAATATATGATCAATAAATTCAAGAGTTCATAAAAAATCCTTTCAAAGGAGGTCAAATCTATTATAGATCAATGATATCTGGTGGAAAATCCCTAAAATAAATAATTTAAAGGATCCTATTAGTACACTTGAGGGAAAGACAATGTTATAACATCATTTAAGAAAGTAATAAAATTTATAAAACCATAGGCTAGTCAATATTTAAGGGCCATAAAAATATAATATTTTTGAGATATTATAGATGAAATATGGATTAATTTTATCATTTCATTTTTGGTGTTTTTTTTCACATTTCATAAATAAGATGGAAAAAATACAAAAAAGTCATTGAAAATTTTATTTTTAGAAATACTATTATAAAATATTGCAGTTTTTGATAAAGTTATATCATCATTAGAAACACCATAACCAAGATTATTTATTTTAACACAATGATAACCAAGGATTGTATTTATTTTTTGGTCACCTTGGAAGAATTTTAAAATATATATTTTACGATCCATTAATTTGATGTTGACAACATCAACATTGGGTTAACATTTTAATTTCGATAACAAATATTTGTTTTATTTTAATAAATATTGTTTATTAAAAATTAAGTTATAATTATATCTATATATTTATAAGAAGAATGAAGTTAAAGATTACCATTTTGTATATTATGAATTTGTAGAATACTGAGAGGATTTTCTATTAGTCACCCTTATGTTTGGATAATGTTCTATACCATATAAATCCCCCTCATATAGTATCCCTAGGGTGTTAGGGTCAAATGAATTAGTCTATGTCACTAAATACCTGATCCAAGTGTTTTTCATTTTTTAAATTCCTCATTATAATATATGTTTGAATACAATAAAATAGATTGTCACATCTAGAAAGAAAATAGTGGTGAAACTAGATGAATTAGAAGACTTATTTTTCTCATCAACAACTTAATTCATCTACACTAGATAGATATAAGACATTCTAGAAATCATGACGATCTTTTATATACTACATGCATGTCAAAAGAATATTATTGGATAGTTGGAGTTTCAATACTTTTAATTCCTAGAATATTCCCCATTACTCCACTTCTAAATCCATATAAACACTGGATTACTTCATTCCATCATAAATAAAAATAAACACACATCATCAAATAGAAAAATGTAAAATAAAATTATAACAATAAGGCCGTTTTCATGATATTTAAAAATATTACTATTTGGGGTATAATGATATCTCCATTTTTATCATAAAAATCAATTGATATATAAATAAAGATAAGGAATAGGGAAAAAATAAAACTTATTTTCCCAATTTTCAATGAATCCAGGTCAACCTATCTGTCATTCTTTGAAATAGTGTTCACACTACTAGATGAATTTTTTTTGAAATAAACATTATTTAATATGTTACATCCGTAATATATTTATCCACTTTTGATATTATCAAGAAATACAATTCAAATAAATATTTTTAGTGATAAATGAAAAGATAGATGAGAAGTTTTTCTGAAAAACATTTACAAAATATTTTACTCCACTTTAAATCAAATAAATTTACACACTATCATGATTTAAAATGTTAGGATATTAAAACAACTATATTGATGATTCCATATAGATAACAATAAGATTAATTATTAAGAAAATAATAACAGATGAACAATAATTCATTCATAAAAATATTACGTTTTGAAAATAATTGTTTTGAAACCGTGTAAAAATAATTTCAAATAATTATAAAATAATTTTAAAAGAGTTATAAAGGTATCATTCCAAGAAATATAAAATTTAAAAAATTGTTTTTATGAATATAAATACATGATATCATAGGTCTAAAAATAACATTGATCTGGAAAAAGACTATTGGATAAGAGATAGGAGAAAAAAATAAGATCATTAAAACAGCTGCCCATAAAATAAAACTCATAGAAAATAAAACAATATTGAATTAAGTAAAGAAATTTTGAGATGAAATAAAGATAAAAAGACAATGTTACCATAATTTAAATTAATTAATAATGATATGATATAATTTTATGATTAAAATAATTGTAAAAAATGGTATGAAAATAGAAAATTAATTTTGAAAATCTTTATTAAAAAATGGAAAAAATATTTAAAAAATATTTGAAAAAAACAAAAGAAAATATATTTTAAAAAATATAAGTGAAAATATATTTTAAAAATATATATAGAAAACAAAAAAATAAATTAAAAAATATTTATGGAGATAGAAAAAAATTAAAAAACTGATTTGTATGCATAAAAATGATACCACAATTGATATTAATTTATTGTTGCAAAAACATTAAGAGAAGTTAAAATGAAGAGAAATAATTGAGGATGGTTTTAATAATAAGATTCAAGGGGGAACTAAAATAAAAGGAAAAAATAACCATTTTCCATAAATTTTAAAATAAATTTCAAACATTATTTAGAAAAAAAGAGCTAGGATCCTGGTCAAATGATGTAAATAAAGATAATAACAAGGTGTAAATTAATGATCAATCACTTTTAGAGGTAAACACCATATTTTAACAAGATAAAAAAATTGGATAGATCTATGTGTTCAGGTAGAAAATCCATACCTAATAATATGTGATGAAGACTTTTGTAACCCTTGAGGGCCCAAAATTTTTGGCAAAATGAATTTGTAATGATAAATTAATGTACACAAATAATTTTTAATAAATATTTATTGACCCAAAAATTCTTATATTTTTTATATAGATTATAAGAAAGATGGATAAATTTAGTCCGTCTATATTTTGAGTTTTAAAATGTTATCATTATATAATATGAATATGTTTTTGACAGTAATTGAAAATTTTATTTTGAGAAACACCCATTACAAAAGTGGAGGTTTTTGATAATGTAGTGATATAATTTGAAAAACAAAACCCATGATTATTTTACCTATCACATTAATAAAAAATAAACACATTATGTTTTTTCATCACATTTTGGTAACATTACAATAGTATTTTGAGATCCTTTATTTTATTACTTAAAATTGAAATATGGGTTGATTTATAAATTAAAAAAATAAATCATTCATTCCTTCTAAATGAATATGTTTTTAAATTATAAATTTTTTTATTTTTTTCCAGGATATTTATAAAAAATACTCATGTTAAGGATAACCATTTGGAATATTGAGAATCCATTGAATATTTGTAATAATTTTTCCTGATGCACAATATGTTTGGATAATATTCTATTCCTCCCACATTCTCTTTATAGAGCCTCTATTGGTTTTTATATTATAATGAATAGAGCCATTGAATTATAGACCAAAACTGATTACTTTTTTACACAATTAAGACCCCCTATAATAGTTTTCATGATTCCATCAAATACTCAGTAGCCTCTACTAGGAAACTGATGATGCTTCTAGAAGAATTTGCATTATAACTACTCTCACCAATTATCTATTGAACCTCTATTGGAAAAATAGTGGAAATGTTTGAAATCTGGTTGATATTATATATGCTACTAGCTAAACGCCATCACTCCGCTAGTTAACCAGTGCTACACTACTAATAATTCCTATAAATTACTCCTTTATTATCAATTTAAAGCTATCTCAAGGATTGATTTATTCCAACCATCAAAACTAATATAAGAACATAATATAATACATAAAAAATTCCAAATAACAAGGTATTCATTGTAATAATTAAAATAATTAGGCTTTGCTCTTAAATAATACACGATTTTTTATGAGGAAAAATTGTTGATATAGATATCCACATAGGGATGAGGGATAAGATTAAAGGAATGAGATAACAAAATTTTCATGAAGCCACATCTCCCCCTTTCTGATAATTTGAAAAAAAATGTTCACCCCTAGATGAAAGAATGCTTAAAAATAACATTATTTTATTATTAAACATTATGGGAGACTTATTGATATTTGAGATTATAAAAAAGGTCTTTTCAAATAAAAAAGATATATTGATATGATAAAATATTATAAAATTATTTTAAAACTTCATTTTAAAAGGATTTAACTTTTCATTAAAGAATGTGTATTTAAAAACTATCATGATTCACAATATAAAGTAAAAAAATAACAACACTCAAAAGACTACATATATAACCATTATATTCTTGCTCAATAAAATAAAAATACATAAACAAAAAATTAAGAAAAATATTATTTTGAAAAATATTATTTTTAAACCCTGAAAAAATATTTTAAAATAATTATACAATTATTTCCATTTAATAATAAATTGTTCAAGACATGATATAGATAATTTAAAAATATTCTTTTAATTTGTAAAATAAAAGATAATATAGGTTTAATCATATTATATATCTAGATAACATTATTATATAAGAGATATGATAAAGGAATAATATCATTAAAATAAATCACTTTAAAATAAAATAGATTGAGAGTGATGGGATATTTAAAGAAGTAATGCATTTGAGAGATGAAACCTAGGTAAAACATTAAAGATAACATAATATAAATTAAAAATCAAAGATAATATATAATCTCAATATTAAAATAAAAAATTGAAAAACCACATTTTTTAGAGAAAATAAAAAACATTTGTAGAAACATTTCAAAAATGAATAGAAAAGAAATTTTATATTATAATTCTAAAAATAAAATAAAATTAAATTTGAAAAATGTATCTAAAAATGTGAGGATTGAAATTTTTAAAAGAAATATTGGAAAGGAAAATAATATAAACTTTATTAATAGTTTTCCTATAAAGATATATGGAAAAGGGAAATGAATTAAACTTTAAAAATATATATGAAAAATGAAAATAAAAGATATTTAAAAAAATAGATTTGGATCCCTAATAATGATAAAATATTTTAGATAATGGGACAAAATCCAAAAAATAAAGACAGATAAACATAAAAAAAAGATAAAAATGCATGAGGAAATATTTTGAAATATGATTCAAGATATGTCTAAAATAAATAGAAAAAATTACCATTTTCAATGATGGTCAAGATTGATACACAATATTCAATCAAGAGGAAAGAGGTAAGAATATAATAACCTATTATATAAGAAATTATTCTCATAGTAGGAAGAGATGAACAATCACTTGAAGTTATAAAAATCCATTTTTAATGAGAGTCCACTCATTGATATATCAATATATATTTTTGGAAAATATTGATTGGAAATCATTTAATAGAGCTTTTTGGTACCCTTGAGGTGCCATTAATGATAGATAATGATTTAAAAATGGGAAATAAATTATTATGAAAACTTTGACTAATAAACAATTAAGGTCACAAAAATTAATAAATTTTTAAATATATTTGATGAAGGATGAATCCATTTAGGCATTACATATCTAGTATTTTTTTCAATCACATTTATATATAAGTTAAAAATGTTTTTGATAATAATTTTGAAAAAATATTACAAGAAACACCCTTTACTAGTGTGGTTGTTTTTAGAGAATATTCGTTATTATTTGAGAAACAAAAATACATGATTATTTATTTTAAAACATTAATAACCAATGACCATAATATGTTTTTTCACATTATATGAATTTTAAAAGAGATATTTTGAGAATATTTATTTCATTTTTGTAAACATAAATATTAGGTTGACTTTTAAATTTCAAAATAAAATTATATAATACTTATTAACGAAGATATTTCTTATTTAGAAATTTATTATATTTTTTTTATAAATATTTCTATAACAATAATAATTTTGATGCTAACAATTTTTAATATTGAGAATTTATGGAAGATGAAGGTGTTTTTTATTGATCCAAAAAATGTTTAGAGGGATATATATTTCTACCAATTCCTCTTTATGTAGTCTCTATAGGGATCTAGGCTCCAATGAATCATGATAATTAATTAAAGACCCAAACTACATATTTTTACCATATTTAGTGCCACCGTAGACTAGCATTCTCGATTCCACTGGATACCTGGTAGCATATGATGGGTAATTGGTGTTTCTACTTGAATTATTTTCATGTGTCCAACACTCACCAGGTATCCTAAGAATATCCATATAGTAACTGGTGAACCTTATGGAAATTTAGATAATATTCCACATGTTATCATATATCCAATATTCTAGTAAACATTCTTGGAATTTTTCTGTTAATGATTGATTTAAAGATGTATATGGTTCAGATTCCTTCCAACCATCATAACTAAAAAACACCAAAAACATTAGAAAAAGCCTGAAAAAAGTTATATCAATAAAATAATAACTATGTAACACCCTAATATTTTTTGAAATATTTTTTCGAATTAATTTATTATTTTTTATATTTTTCATTTTACACAACAATAAAAATATTTTTTTATACTTCTTTATTGGATTATACACAAAACCGAGTTAATCATGAACTACACATGACATAATTTCATTAATTATCTACACAAAAAACCTAGGTTATCTTATTTTACACGTAAGATTGAATTTCTACTATGGATATTGTAACACCTAAGACCGAGTGTTACCATACAATAATATATCATTAAAATATTATTATTTAATATAATAATATATAACATACATAGTAAAATGATGATTATAGGATTAAATTACTAATGGAATTATATTTTTGAATTCATAGGCTACCTATTAATTACAAATGAGTATAGAAACCAAATTAATATTAATGGAATGATTTTATAAAAGACAATTTCTTTGTGAAAAAAATTGATTTATCTTGATAAGTTAAAATAATTACTATAACTGAACGATTTTAATTAAATTTATATATTATATATTAAATAATTTTTTTATATTATTACGATTTATTTTATTAGAATAATATGAGAACAGAAAAAATATTATACATAAAAAACAGAAATTTTTATTAAAGTTGTTTTACCGCCTTTTAGTGGAGAGCTTATTTTGAATCAAATTTTTGAAACCATTATAAATTAAATATTTTTAAATAAACGTTATATTTTAATTTGAAAAGAAAATATATTAGGGTTGATTGTTTGTATTTTTCTGTGAATTTGAAATTTTAGATAAATTATAAACAAATTTTAAATATTAATTCATAAATATTTTTTCATATAATTTATTTATAAAAGTAATTTATATTTTAAATTGGTATTATAGTTTAATTATATCAAGTTTTTATAATTTTTTCAAATTAAGGTTATTAGATGTAATTTTACATTTAAATTTCCTATAAAAATATAGCAAACATTGGAACGTTTTTTTATATTAAAAACCCCCATTGTCATCTCATCTAGGGTGTTAAATTTAAATTAATTTCTGAAAATCTTGTGATTCTAATTTGTAAAAATGGATTCTATATTTGTAATAATAATAATAATTTTTAATTTATAATATGGTCAAATTATTTTTTTATAAAAATCATTAGTGAATGTAATTTAAATAAATTATAACAATTAAGGTTATATTAATCATAACAAGGGACCGAAAATTAATCTTAAGGGCCCGAATAATATAGAAACTTATCCAAAAGACATTTAACGACCCCATTTAGACTATATCATATAGTTTCCTTCATTTTTGCAATAATTGTTTTGAATTACATTGGGAACATATGGGTGGAATTCTATTTCAAAAATTCTGCAAGAGTACCACTCCTCCCCCGCTATAAAAGGCATCTTCTTCTCCAACTTCTATAGCCTCTAAAGAAAAATTGGATTGACTATTATATTCCCAAATAGGACCTATAAATACTTTCCCTAAACCCATATGTTTAACCTTGTAATAAATATTTCCAAGATTTCCCTTGTTTCTAACCAAAAAAAGTTACCCAAAAAGAGGAACCATCCTTCCTCGAGCTATTTTAATTTATGTCCATTATCCCCAAATAATATCTTTATTACATGATTTTATAAAAACATAAGTATAATAAATTTACTGAGTTTTTTATATTATTTTTTCATCCAACACTTACACACACTTTCATTTAAGGGATAACAAACTTACCCTTCTTCTATATGGAGAACAACCGCTTCAGGAAATGATGTTATTTATTTTTCCTTTAACAACTTTCATAGTTCAGAATTGTGATGGAAATTATGTCCATATATGATTTATATGATATTAATTATTTTTTTTATAATGCATACATTTATGCATTCCATTTTATGTAAATATAATAACATTGTTTGTGGACGTTATGACTACTGCCTCCCCAAAGTGATGTGATTCATTAACACATTAAATATAATAATTTAAGAATAGTTTTAGTGAAAATATATGATATATATTACAAAATAATTATTCGTTACTAATATTATATACATTAATATATATATTTCATTTAATTTATTTCAATGTGATGATAAAACAGATAGAGTGCTCATGCATATGTACGGCCTGCTGTCTCCATGAACAGTGTATGGAATTTTTACTATATATATTTTATTCATTATTATAAATTAATAGACACTAAATTTATATTATATTTATATAATTTTTTAAATTATTTAAGTAAATAAATCATGATATAAGTAAGAATATAATGAATAGATAATAAGTAAAAACATGTACGATGAACAAAGCAGATATTTCATGATGTGAATCCTAGACATATAATTTTTAATAATATAATAATAAAATATCATTATAAAATCATATATAGTATCAAATAAGGGAATATGGATATATAAAATATTTAATTTATATTTATATTTATTATACAGGCGGTTTTTAGGACTGTGAGATAGTCAAGACATACGGTAATGGAATTTCATCTCACTTTTTATAACGGTGTTGTATATTCCATGATCACTAATATTTTATTTTACATGGTGTATATAAATACTATGAATGTATTCTATAATTATTATACTTAAATTTAACGGTATTTTAATATCCATTTTATAATCTTTCTTTCATAGTTTTTATGGTTCAAAAGTTGTGAAATCAGTAATGTAATTTTGTTGCAATTTTCATTCTTTGAGACACTTGTTTTATTATAGACCTATGTTATTTTATGATGTTTATATATATTCAAATAAACTTTTATATCATTAATCATATTATTTATATTGATATTTTGGTCTCCATGTAATTTCATTTCCATACACGGGGAGTATAATTCAAGGTTACTAAGTGATGAGAGTTTAATAGAACAATATCATTGTTTATCGATATTATTTATAATGATTACCAATATTGTGTTATATATTTAAGAAATATGTTTAACTTTCATGGTTTATATTCTAATTAATCATTCATTTTTTCACATGGTATTATTTTATGAAAGGATTTTGAAACTAGTCTCATTTCCATAGGTTATTATATAATTACATGTTTATGATTACTATTTCAATTCATAGTTTATGATATGATTCTTTATGATTTTCTAGAACATGTTTTTTTATATTAAATATGATATAGGTGGTAACTATATCTCTCTATAATTAATTTGGAAAGATTTATATCTCATTATAATACTAATATGGTTTTGGGAGTGAACCTTGACTAATAAGATAGCCATCGAAGTGAACCGTGACTACTAAGATGGTATGAAGAGTGAACTTATACTACTATGATGGATATTGGTGTAACCCATGACTAAAAATACGGCATGTGGAGTGATATCATACTACTAATATGTCCTAGTTAGTGATTCCTTGACTATTATGGAAATAATTTAATATTCTTATGTTTCTTCCATAATTCCATGTCATATAAATATGTAAACATTTCAGGGAATATATTTTGTATTTTTTTATGTTTAATTTCTAATGAACTAAAAATATATATTCCATGATTCATGTTTATGATTTTTGATATGTAGGTTATGATAATTGAATGTTTTGTTCATGTTATCAAACCCTTAAGTTCATGTTATTCCTATGTATTTCCTTAATTTACCCATACAGAGAATTCAATGTCACCCATTTTCTTATGTTTCCTTTTCCTAGGTTTTGAATAAAGGTTCTATGTAGAATTACTACGGGGGAATATCATTTTGGGAAACATTGAATATCTTTCACTAAGATAGATGATTTTTGTTGAATATTATAAAGGTAGTAAACTAATACGGTCTATGGGCGTCAATTTTTTAAATGTAATAAGTAATATGAGGATTATTATGTAATTTTAATGCATATAAAGTGAGGGTAACTATAGTTGAGATCATAGAAAATTTTTAGTTAACCTATGGATAATAGGATGATGAAACCTTAGTGAGAACTCGAAGAACATGCCTAAGGATAATTATAAGGACGATGAAAAGTATAGGAAAATGTCATGGAATTTTGGTAATGTATAGAGTGAGTGGTTTCTCAGAAATAAATCCACTTCATATTACTATAAGTGTATTTGTCTCTAGATGTGATTTACCTAGTTATTAGAACATTGAAAATGTCTATCATTCCTAACTTGACATAACTCATTATGTGATTATAATCTTTAATGGATTCCTGGTTTGACAATCTTATAGATATGATTTCTGAATTCACAACCTCTTTTCAAACCATTATGGTAAATTTAAATAGGATTTGGATATAAATAACCAAGTAAAATCTTATGGCTTCATATATTAATGATATCGAGGTCACGATTTAGTCATCCTATAAGTTATTTTTCATGATTATGTGGCTTTTCCCTATGATAAGTTTTACTCACATTATTATTTTGGTTTTTGTAAATAGAGGGAACCAAAGGGAACTGGGTTAACATTAGATGTAATGGGATATTTTTGGATGAGCAGTCAAATGGGTGATCACTGGAAAGAATGGTATTTTGTTTATTCCAAATATGTTATCATGATATATGATTAATAGTGTCCAATTTGGGGATATGCCTAAAACATTGAATAAGAGGAAGTTATAATTTTGTAAATGTTCAAACGGTAATGAAAATAGATAAATGAAAATTCATCTCTTGTAATGTCAAGAAAAAGGGAATTAGAATCCTAATAAATACCTCAAATGTAGGGGAAGGTGTTATCTATGCTAGAAAAAGGGTCATAGAGTGATGAATTGTCATGTAGTTCAACATATTGTCCATGGAGGACATGTGATTTATGAAAATCAATGCCCTGAACTATGAATTTACTTCAAAACCAAGAAGGATATATTCCATGACAATCAGTAAAGTGGAAGGTTTGAAATATTTATATATTTGGATTCCATAATTTTGAATGGCGAACTATATAAGGATTGTTCATTTTATGTTTTTTATAAGGATTTTCAAGAACATGATGGATGATTTTGATGTACAAGAAAAGTGATTTCATCTAAGGTGACATTTTTATTAAATGAAGGTAACCCTGAATTTATTCATAATGTTTAGATACTGATGTTTGGTTAAGATAAGTTGGATATGAATAAGTAAATTGGATGGTATTGATTACCTCATAACCTTTAAAAGTTTTGTTGAAAAATTTGTCTATGATGTGTAAAACATCATGGATTAATGGAATATATCCAATATAACATGGAATAATTAAGCATACATTTTTCCAAAATCTTTTTTGGTAATTAAATTTACTACCATGTTTTAAGAGAATATAATTTGAGTGTATTCCCATGTTTGGAATGTGACAACCAAGAGTTACTTTGTGATATATGGGGGTCATTGTTAAAACTATTTGAATAATTTCTTCAATTTTGTTTTTAAATTTTCATATTTTGGAAGAGTTATACAATTTATCATTTGTAAGATGAGTATGTTAGAATTCAGATGACGTATATATGTATTAAGGGTGTGTTGAAAACCTTTGTTTAATGGATATTTAGTGATTAAAATTATTTCAAGGATATCCATCACATTTATTTTTTAAATTATATAGATGTGTTTTCAGAAAAAGAAAACATGTATGTCGGGTGATTAATTATCAAACCTGAAAAGGTCATGGGTCTTGAACCCATGACTGAAGGATGATAAGGTTTTTACTCCTACCACTAGCCTACACGATGCCCTTGTTAATGTGTAATTTTTTTTCTAAACATTTTTATAGAAAAAATTAACGTTGAATGAGTAGTGTTAATTATTATCTATGGTGATTAATTTGTTAACCAAATTAATTTTAAATAATATTTAGAGCCAAATATTTAGACTTTTCATTCTTTTATAGGCCTTAATATGACTTAAAAGTGTATTTTAGTGCATTAGGAAGAAAATAAAATTTCTGGAAATCCATTTCATGAAGTAATGGATTAATAAAAAATTGATCGAAGCACAAAAGAAGAATGAAATTATGTTTTTTAGAAATATATCCGGTCATTATATTTCCTTTTATATTATGTCAACAATATAATCACTCAATTTTTTTGGAAATGAAATAAAATTGAACTTATACCTTTATTTTTCTTAAACTTATGGCCTTTTAAACCATAAATGATTCAAAAAATTTAGGCACTCTACTTTTAATTGACCATTGACTTATTTTTGATTGATGAACTCAATAAATATCGATGAATATTTACACATTTCCTCCAAGTCCATATTTCACATCCAACCTATGTTCACCTACGTTGGAATCTGGTTATGAGTTACTTTGGATAACCATTATGTTTTCAGCAATCGTTTTCATAAAGGATGTTTTCGTATTCATTTTTTTATGATGTCGGTTTCTATGAATGTTACTTTGAATTATTAAACCTTTGATCACCCAAAACAAATCGATGGAGAAAATCATTTTATGGGGCGTAGAAGGTCACACCCTAATATTTTTTGAACAATTTTTTTCAAATTAATTAATTATTATTTATATTTTTCTTTTCATGCAACAGTAAAAATATTTTTTTATTAGTTTGGATTGAATTATATGCAAAACCATGTTAATTGTGCACAACACATAACATAAATTTTAGATTTCACTACATGCAACACTGAGGTAGTCATGAACCCCTCCACCCAATGATACCCCTCCTAGGGTAGCAATGATTGAATGGAGATAATGAACCCCCAATTCTTACCTCCCGTAGGTCCTGGTTTGGAAACTAGCAGAAAGGGTATGAAGATCACACAATATGGGAGGAACTGCCCTTTATAAGAAACAAGATCGGGAGATAAGTGGAATCATCTCCAACATCTAAAAGACACAAACACACACACACTGATATATATATATATATATAATAGAAACCCAAACTATACAACATGTATGTAAATAGAGAGCTGATAGAAATACAACAAACTCTACAAGTAAATACCCAAAATTAAAGCTATATTAGCGACAAAAAAATCAAGGATCTGAGATTGTAAGGTCCAACACAGTCTGTGAAATCCTCCTAGATACATGAAAAATGTTTTATATATAAAGGGAGAGTATACATGTATACTTAGTAAGAAAACCAATGTCTCTTGTGAAAATGTGGAAGAAGCATACTAATTCCCCTCTTGGAAAAAGGTAGATACAAATTGCACATAAGCATGTATTCTGACAAAATCCAACCTCACTAAGTAATTATCACAATGTAATGCATGTCATGTAATATAATATGATATAAATCACATCAATGATAGGTTATTTAATCTCTCAGATTTCTTCGTATTTTATTTTATTATTATATGGGAATTAATTCGAGACCAGGCTCTGAGACGACATGCAGTTCCGAGGCCCAGTGAGCCTGGAAAAAATGTTTGAATTTAATTAAATAATTAAATAACCCAGGCATGTTATTTTACTGAAAAAGTGGAATAACTCCCAAATGGGTTCTTGGATCATAAATCTGAGGGCAGCGTTGCGTTCAAAACATCGATTTTATCTTAGGCGAGGCCTAACATTGGCTGGTGCAGGTCAGTGGTGAAATCTAGTATTTGGACGTAACCGTAATAAAATATTTAATAAAAATATTTTATTAAATCTTGTTGCATCGGATATATTTTATCTTTTTAAATAGATATTTGTACAGGGTCCAGGGTTACAAACCTAATATCCCTGAAACCCTTGGAGGCTCTGAGAAGCTCGGGGGGAAACCCCCAATGAGGCGAAGACGTTCTTGGAAAATTTCACCGGCGACGATGACACGATGACCAGATCATTGCCAAATAGCGATTCAGATCCGGGTAGGATGTTTGATTTTGATTTTCCTTTCCCCGTTCTTGATTCCTATGATGAACGCGGACTAATCCACGAACAGATTAGCCCGTGGATCGATCGTATTTGCAGGATGGGATTTTTTGGGTATTTTGGAGAAGATCTTCATCATTGAGATTTAATCAGTTGATTATTTTGGTTTTGATCTAATGACGATGAACCGGATCGTCTCGAACAATGATCAAGGTTTTTCCCTCTTGTTTGTTTTGCAATTAAATTCCCTGTTCTTCATGGAGACACCTCGTTCTTCCCCATGCTTGATGTTCTTGGAGGAAATCTATCATTTTGCATTCGTTTGTTGGCGCAATGATCCTAGATTGTAGATCCAACCTCAGGAGGATGGTTCAGAGCTGCGACGAAAATTTCTGAGGATGATTTGGAGTGGATCGAGAAATATGAGTTTCGGGGAATTTTTGTTCGGATGAATCAATGCTTATTTTCCAAGATGATTGAAAGTCTGAAACACCCAGATTTAGTGTTAGGACGATGAAACGAACCTGCGTCTTGAGTTTCATGGAAAAAAGATGACAGAATCGAGATTCGGAGATCCGGATGAGGCGCGAGGAGGAAGAAGACAGTTCTGAAAAAATCCCAACTACACGGCGTGTAGTATGGGCTACACGGCATGTGTTCCTCAGTGGACCACCTGGCATGTAATCCGGGAGTACACGGACACGGTATGGGTATACATCCAAGGACATGGCGTGTATACCCTTCCCCAGCCAGACCTGGCCAGGTACACGAGACACCCCGTGTACTGGTACACGGGCAGGAGACACATACATATACTGTGTATGGGCACATGTCCAGTGTACATGGAGTGAATCATAGCTGCTCGGACACGACATGTAATTCCTACTACACGTCGTGTAGTTTCTTTTTATACGACGAGCCTAATGACCCAGGCCATTGACATGAGCAGTACACAGAGTCAAGAAACACAGCGTGTGATCCTTCTACACGCCGTGTAGTTGAGTTTTACACATCATGGCCGGATGACATGGACCTTTTACACGGGCAGTATCTGGGATCAAAGAACACGACGTTTAACCATATTAAATTCTGCATAACTTATTTTACTTGGCGTAATACATTTGTCGTCTATGACTTGGACTAGCATTCTTAGGGTTCGTACCCTTGGTCTTTCCCCTAAAGGTTTCGGGTGTCATTTCCTATGTACATGAGTATGATCCCTTTAGTAGGACTTTCTAAATAGAGTTGTTGGAACCCCCTCTGCGAGACTTAGAGTCGGATCCTCAATTCATTCCTGGGACCCTATGTAGAGTTCTTGGTATCGATGTGACCTACTTTACTCGGGTGCCGATCCTCTGCTTAACAGATTAGCTCAGACTGAGTTTTTGTAATCACCCCATAGCTATTGGTTGTGATCCTCATATGAGCATCGTATTCTCAAGTTCTTGTGGATTGCATTCTCCTAGAATGATTACTTCATATCTTTCTCTTTAGACATAAGAGTGTGTTCTCCTTGTTACGTTATTAGTGGAATCTTCGAGCTGGATCTTAGTGGTGGTTTCGTGATGGTCGGTCATGTATGAGTATATCTAAATATTCTTGTTGTATGTTCTTTAAACATACACTGTGTAGTGCTGGCTGTATCTTTATTTAGTGGTATTTTTCCCTTGTTGTATTCATTTGTGGTTTCAGGTTGTCTAAATAGGTATTGTTATAATCACCCCTACATGGTCTTTGCCTGCACGTGCCATGTCTTGTGAAGACAAGAAAGTCTTTGACAGTATTCTAGGTGGACCAGGACCTGACGATTCTCATTAAGACCAGACAGGCCGAGGTGTGTTCCTACGGCTACAGATTACAGTCTCAGTACCTTTCTTTACAGGTTGGACTTTGTTACATACTCTCTTTTAGCGAGCTTTTACTTTTTGCATTGGGTTTTACATTACTGTACTTTACTTTCCAGTCGTACTCTGTTGGTTGAGATTTTAGTGTATGCATCCATTTCCATTTATAGTAGTTTTTCCTTTTCAGCTTTTTTGTCTTGGAGATGTGTGTGTGTGTGTGTGTACAGGTTTATAGGCAATGCCTCCCATGTTAGTGACAAGCCTACGTGGTGCTAGTCAGCAGCCCCTGGCCTATTGGAGGCAGGCTTGGGGAGTTGTGGCACAGGCCCCACTGTGAAGGATCGTGACAGGGTGGTATTAGAGGTGTTCGGTTCTACCTTAGGACCGAGAGTCTATGTGTTGGTTTGGGGAAACAATGTTAAGTGTTTCGAGTTCAGATTTTAGGCCAGGGACCCCAGTGTTGGTGCAGGTGGCCAACGTATCCATACACCAAGACTCTGATAACTTTCTTTTCGACTCGGAACACGAGAAAACTAGTTGTAGGGGAAAATAACAGTAGATGCATCATATAAGAATGGGTTGTGGTTTCCATGTCCTTCTTGATTCAGCTCTCCAGATATACTCACTGACTGAGGTGCATCTTGTTTCTTTACAGGATGCCTCCGCGATGTACACCTGCTAGGATCCAGGATCTCGATCACGAGGATGACCACCTCAGTGATATAGCTTCAATACAGAGACCAAATCTATGAGTTTTACCTTTAGGTGGTGTGCTGGTTATCCCAACACCTGTGGAGCAGTGATTAGTGCCTGTTGTACCAGTGGAGGAGGAGCGCAGGCTGAGCGCACTCCACGAGTTTCAGAGACAGAGACCCCTCAGGTTTCGAGGTGAGCCTGACCCTCTAGCAGTAGAGGACTGGCTTGAGGCTATGGCCAGATTCTTCCATTTGGTTAGGACACCAGTAGACCTGATGGTGATCCTGGCGGCGAGTTTTCTGTAATGCTCAGTGGGGAGATGGTGGAGTTTGGTTATCCAGGCCAATGACGAGGTGACTCTTGCATGGTCCGAGTTTGAGAGTCTCTTCAGAGAGAAGTTTTCACCTGTTACCCTGAGAGAAGTACGTATACATGAGCTTCTTCAGCTCTAGCAGGGAACCATGATGGTGGATGACTATTCATCATGGTTTACCGACCACTCACAGTACTCGATGGATATAGTCAGAGATTAGTACTTCAGAGCTTGGAATTTTGATCGGGGCTTGCGTACAGACATCTGATCTAGCTCATCCATATGAGCATTCTTACTGATGATGGGGTGCTCGAGCAGTCTTTGGTGGTCGACAGCTTCTTTGCAGAGCAGAGATATCCAGCAGTTTTCAGTAGTGATCGAGCTGGAGCAGAGACCTTGGCAGTAAGGTGCCGATGTCAGGGACCCAGGCATTAGAGACGTTTTCAGAGGATATCCAAGGACAAGGGATCTGTTGTACAGGGTTCGCAGGGCGTATCCATCCAGCCTCAAGAGAGGCGATGCTACTCTTGTTATGACAGGGGGAATCTTGCTCGAGATTGTCCGACCCGCCATACTACTGGCATGGGAGAAGTGGATGGACCACCGAGGCAGAGGCAACATGTGGAGTAGACAGATCTGCGGGACAAAGAAATGTTAGAGGATCTAGGAGAGCAGCTGGAGTTGGTTGGTGTTTTTACCTTTTACCACCACCACCCCCACGAGGTCCACCCTAGGGCAAAGGAGCTGCTGGAATGAGGCAGGGACAGCTCTAGGCAGTGGATGATTATGACCCAGGTACTTCTGGAATGATTAGAGGTACAATATGTGTATTATCTACTTTGGATGTCATACTGATAGGCATAGGTTCTAGTCATTATTTTCTAGCTTCTTATCTTGTTCGAGACCTTGAGATTCTAGTTGAGTCGTTGACTCAACCCTTATGCTTAGAACTACTGACTGGAGAAGATTCAGAGATCAAAAACCTCGGCATATAGTGTGACCTAACCCTTGGAGGCGAGAGTTTCGGTTGGAACCTCTTGGTGGTAGCGTCGAGGCCTTACGATTTCATTCATGGTATGTATTGGCTATCCAAAGTTCATGCACAGATTGACTATTTTAGGAAAAGGGTGTGGTGTGTCCGCAGTTATGGAACTAGGTTCTCCTTCATTGGTGAAAAGGAGACCCAGACAGCGTAGGATGGACTCATGCATAGGAAAATACATCCGATTTCACATCAGTTGGCTACTATATCCCTTAGCACAACAGATGTTATGAGTTTCCAGTTTCTAGAAGTAGTGGTTGAGTATGAGGATGTCTTTCCGGAGGATGTTCCCGGACTACCTCCCTGCCGAGAGATTGATTTCTGCATTGAGTTGCAACCTGGTACGACACTGATATCAACACCAGCATATCGGATGGCTCCCGCAGAGCTTCATGAGCTGAGAGTGCAGCTATAAGACTTGTAGAGGAAGGGCTTCATGAGACCTAGTGTTTCACCTAGTGCAGCCTCAATGTTGTTTTTAAAGAAGGTAGACGGGAGATTGAGGCTGTGTGTGGATTACTGGTGCTTGAATCAGGTGACCGTGAAGAACCGGTATCCACTACCGAGGATCAATGACCTCTTCGACCAATTAAGAGGGGAACAATGGTTCTGGAAGGTGGACTGACAATCAGGCTATCACCAGTTGCGAGTACGAGATTAAGATATACCTAAGACGACATTCATATGTCGATACGGTCACTATGAGTACTTGGTGATTCCCTTCGGCATGACGAATTCCCCAGTAGTGTTTATAGGGCACATGAATCAGATATTTCAGACCTATCTAGATCGTTTTGTAGTGGTCTTCATTGATGATATACTTGTGTACTCTGCGTCCATGGAGGAGCACACGGGGCACCTGAAGATGCTTCTGGACACACTCTAAGAGCACCAGTTGTACAAGAAACTCTCAAAGTGTCAATTATGGATACAGGAGGTCCACTTTCTGGGACTCGTTATCTCAGGAGATGGTGTAGCAGTTGACCCAGCCAAGGTAGAGGTAGTGTTAGCATAGGATCCACCTCAGAGTGTGATGGAGGTGCGGAGTTTCAATGGGTTGGCATGCTACTATTAGAGATTCATCCTTGATTTCTCTAAGATTTTAGCACCCATGAATGCTTTGACCTGAAAGGGGAATCCTTCCGTGTAGACCGAGAGATGCCAGTAGGATTTTCAGCAGTTGAGACAGAGTCTAACGAGTGCCTCGAACTTGAGACTACCATAATAGGGTGTCGAGTACGTGGTGTTCTGTGACACATTTGGAACTGGGCTTGGTTGTGTCCTAATACAGAGGCATGCGGTAATTTTCTATGGCTCACTTCAGTTGAGTCAACATGAGTAGAACTAAATGACCCATGATCTTGAGTTGGCTGTAGTAGTCATCGCATTGAAGCTATGGTGGCACTACTTGATGGGTGAGCAGTTTACTGTCTACTCTGATCACAAGATCCTCAGATATATCTTTTCTCCGAAGGATCTGAATTTGAGACAGAGTTAGTGGATTGAGTTCCTCCAGGATTATGACTTCGATATCATTTATACTCCTGGGAAAGGAAACGTTGTGGAAGATGCTCTTAGCAAGAATTCCAGTTCGCAGTTGTTGGATGAGGTGATGAGGAAGTTGGACACTTTACAGTTATCCTTTGTGGATAGGTATGAGGGAGCTTCCCTCAGTCAATGGTTGTTACCCCTAAACTCTAACAGTGAGTCATGGAAGCGTAGATCGAGGATTCTAGCTGTGAGACTCTATGTGCTCAGATATCCGCAGGTGATGTCGTTGATGGATATTCAGAAGGTGGGGGGCATATTGTTCTTTTCAGAGGGAGCACAGTAGTGACAGTGACGTCACGGTAGGAGGTTATGAGAGAGTTCCATACCTTTCCCTTAGTGGTGCATCCAGGCATGTCAACGATGTACTATGACCTCCGACATCAGTTCTGGTGGCCAAGAATGATGAAGAGTGTGGCAGAGATTGTTTTTCAGTGCCTTACTTGTCAGCAAGTAAAGGCTGAGCACCAGGTTCCATCATGTTTGACTCAGCCCCTTGAGGTGCCAGAGTGGAAGTGGGATGGGATATCCATGGACTTCGTGATGGGTTTACCATGTATGTCCATGGGACACAATGCCATCTGGGTGTTTATTGACCGACTCACCATGTCAGACCACTTTCTATCCATACAAAAGCATTGTTCATTATAGAGCTTGGGACTCCACTACATATAAGTGATTTGGACGAGGAGGCAAGCTATCTTCAAGGTTTATCGGCCCTTTTCAGACTCTGAGTAGAGTTTGTGTGGTGGCATACCGCATGTCTCTACCTCCTCAGATGGACCGGGTACACAACGCCTTCAATGTGTAGCAGCTGCGGAGGTACGTGCATGATCCATCGCACATTATCGATTGGGGAGAGCTAAACATCGATGATGGAGTGACCATTTCTGAGTACCCAGTGGAGATCAAGGATCAGAAAGAATAGATCATTCGTGGGCGAGCTATTCCCTTGGTGTGTGTTCGGTCGAAACACGGTATTCTCCAGGAGAGCATGTGGGAGCGGGAGGCTCAGATTCATGTGCATTACCCACATCTTTTTTAGTAGCCTTTGTTTTGGATTTTTGAGCTCGTAAATCCCTTAGGAGGGTGTGATGTAATGTCTCATATTTCTCCGTATTTTATTTTATTATTATATGGGAATTATTTCGATACCAGGCTCTGAGACGGCGTGCATTTCTGAGGCCCGGTGATCCCGGAACAAATCTTTGAATTTAATTAAATAATTAAATAATGCCAGCATGTGATTTTCCTGAAAAAGTGGAATAACTCCTGAATGGGTGCTCAAATCAAAAATTCGAGGGCACCGTTGCATTCAGAACATCGATTTTATCTCAGGAGAGGCCTAACATCGGCTGGAACAGGTCAGTAATGAAATCTAGTTTTTGGATGTAACCGTAAAAAAATAATTAATACAAATATTTTATTAAATCTTGTTGCAGCGGATATATTTGATATTTTTAAATAGAAATTTGCGCAGGGTTCCAGGGTTACAGACCTCATAACCATGAAAGCCTTAGAGGCTCTAGAAATCTCAGGAGGAAACCCCCAATGCGGCGACGACATTCTTGATGAATTTCGCCGATGACAATGACACCGCGACCAGATCTTTGCCAACGAACCCCACGGATCCAGGTAGGATGTTTGATTTTTATTTTCCATCCCCCATTCTTGATTCCTACGATGAACGCGGACTGATACATGAAAAAATTAGCCCACAGATCGATCGTATTTGCGGGATGGGCTTTTGTGGGGATTTTGGGGAAGATCTTCATCCTTGCGATTTAATATGTTGATTATTTTAGTTTCGATCTAACAGCAACGAACCCGAATCATCACAAACAACAATCGAGGATCGTCCCTCTTGCTATTTTTTCAATTAAATTCCCCGTTCTTTGTGGAGACTCTACGTTATTCCCCGCACTTGACATTCTTGGAGGAAATCGATTGTTGCCAGATCATTTTCAGCGCAATGATCTGAGATTGTAGATCCAACCTCGAGAGGATGGTGTGGAGCTGTGATGATGGTTTCAGTGGACGATTTGGAGCAGATCGATAGATATGAGTTTTTGGGTGTTTTAGTTCAGATGAATCAATGCTTATTTTCCGAGCCGATTGAAGGTCTGAAACACCCGAATTTGGTGTTAGGACAAAGAAACAAAGAAGCATCTTGAGTTTCATGGCAAACGAATGACACAATTGATATATGGAGATCTGGACGAGGCGTGAGGAGGAAGACGGTGGTTCTGGAAAAGTCCCGGCTACACGGCGTGTCTTATGGGCTACACGGCGTGTGTTCGTCGGCGAACCACCCGACATGAACTCCGGGAGTACACAGACATGGGTTGGGTACACGACCAAGGACAAGGCATGTATACCCTTCCCCGGCCAGACCTGAACAGATACACGGGATACCCTGTGTACTGGTACATGGGTAGGTGTCACGGATAGAGACCGTGTACAGGCACATGGCCAGCATACACGGAGCAAACCCTTGGAAATCATAAACGGCGTGTAATTTCTACTACACGTTGTGTAGTTCCTTTTTATATGACAAGCCTAATGACATGGTACATTTACATGGGAAATACCCAAAGTCAAGGAACACAACGTGTGATACTTCTACACGCCATGTAGTTAAGTTTTACACAGCCTGGCTGGATGACATGGGCCATTTACAAGGGCAGTACCTGGGGTCAAGGAACACGACGCGTAACCATACTACACGCCGTGTAAACTATTTTACTTGGATTAATCCATTTTTCTTCTGTAACTTACAATAGATTTCTTAGGGTTCATACCATTGGTCTTTCCCCTTAAGGTTTCTGGTATCATTTCCTTTGTACAAGAGTATGATCCCTTCATCAGGACTTCCGAAACAGAGTTGTTGGAATCCCCTCTGCGAGACTTAAAGGAAAATCCTCTATTCATTCCTGGGAACCTAAGTAGAGTTCTTGGTATCGACGTGACCTACTTTACCCAGCCATCGATCCTCTACATAGAGGAATATTTCAGAATGAGTTGTTTGAATCACCCCATAGTTATTGGTTGTGATCCTCATCTGAGCATCATATTCTCAAGTTCTTGTGGAGTGTGTTCTCCCAGAACGATGAATTCGTATCCCTCTCTTCAAACCTAGGAGTGTGTTCTCTATGTTACATGGTTAGTGGAATCTTCGTTTTGGATCTTAGTGGTGGTTTCCCTGTGGTCGACCGTGTGTGAGTATATCTGGGTACTCTTGTTATATGTTCTATAAACATATACTGTATAGATCTGGCTGTATCTTTCCTTTGTGTTATTTTTCCCTTTTTTTATTCCTTTGGGGTTTCAGAGTGTCCTACTGGGTATTTTTATACACACCCCTTCATGGTCATTTCCCACGCGTGTCATGTCTTGTGCAGACGAGCGAGCCATAGACAAGATTCTAGGAGGACTAAGACCAGACAATGCTCAGTGAGATCGTACAGGCCTAGGTGTGTTCCTACGGCTACAGATTGCAGTCCTAGTACTTTTCTTTATAGGTTGGACTTTGTTACATACTCTCTTTTGGTGGGATTTTACTTTTGGCCAAGGGTTTTACATTACAGTACCTTACTTTCCTGTCCTACTCTATTGGTTGGGATTTTAGTGTATGCATGCATTTCCATTTTTAGTACTTTTACTCTTCAGCTTTGTGGGCTTGAAGATGTGTGTGTGTATTTGTAAAGGTTTATAGGAAATGCCTCCCATGTTAGTGACATTCCTACTTGGTGCTAGTCATGAGCCCCTGGCCTTTGGAGGCGGGCTTGGGGAGTTGTGGCACGGGCCCCACTGGGACGTGTCGTGACAGGTTACCCCACACAAATTTCCCACAGGTATGCCACTCTATCCCAACGTTGTATATCTTATCGCTCCAATCTCTTCTGTATACCACACCACATCCCTCCCACACACACCAGGGCCCCAAAACACATCCCAACTACAGACACATGTGACTCACAACACAACACATCACATATCATCCTAATGAAACCTGGGATAGCATATCACAACTAATCCCAAAGTCACATATGAAAAAACCACCTCACATGCAAACACATGGGCTATCACATCTCACCTGAATACACTTCTCCCACAAACCAACTCGCCCAAAAACACATGGGCTATCACAACCACCATTTAAATCAATAATAGACCCCATTCATTAAAAATTGTTCCAAAACAACCTCAAGTGGAGGAGAGGGAGGGTATAAGTGGTAACCCATTCATCCTTACTCCTCACCAGATGTGGGGAAAAACACCCACATAACGATGCGGGTGTTCAGTACGTAGTGCTCATTATGGGTGGTGTTCATATAAAAATCCCAAGGAAAATACATGTATATACATGTATAATAACATACACTCAATCCCAACCTATGGGTTCTTAGACAAACCATCAACTCATAACACTATCACCTTTGATGACCCTCTAAACGCACAACACCACACAACAAGAAAAAAATCTCATTTCATTTTTCCATGAAATTAATTAAACCAATTGCATTACATTAAATCAACTATCCCAAGACATTCCAAACATTATTAAACAATTATTTATTCATTCTATCACCACTATAGTAGCTATACTTATCAATTGTCATAGTAAAAGTCCTTTGGGTGGTGAAGAGCAATGGTAAATTAAAGAACTTAAAATTAATGACACATCACACCATTAACTATAGATATAGGGTGTACATTTCTAAATGTTATCAATGAAAAGACTCTAGGTAATTACCCACACAATCAATTATATCCTCTTTCAAACTCATTCACCTAGTCCATCATGTTAATAGAACCAACCCCTAACTCACAACCACAACCAATAACACATTATAGTATAAAAAATTTCATAGCCGTGCTACATAATAACACCATGACCATCAGATCCCCACTTTACAACTACATGTCATCCACTTCCCACATAAAAACAAACCACATCAATTCTTCACATGACATCACCTTATGTTCCAAGGAAAATATATTTTCATATTTAATAAAACAACCCTCATTTAATTCAACTAGTATATTTTTAGGATTGTCACATAAACTATATGATAATGGGGAATCCATTTATTATCTAAATATATGTGGTTAAAAAAATTATATATAATCATTAAACATAACAAAAATAACACGAATTCTGAAAACTATCTAGTAAGATCATGTGTATCTACTTCCATTCCATGAATATTGATTCTTAAACCAATTTTATTATCATTATTTGCATAGAAAAAACAATATTCGCAAGGAAAAACATTTATATACACAACTTGCATGATGAAAAATTTATAAAGATAATGTAAATCATTCCTCAAAAAAGGAAAATGGACAATTCCTAGTTGTCCCAAAAATAGAGGTTCCCATACAGCAGATGACTCTCCAAAGAATCACGAACCCAAATCCAAAAATCAATCCAAGGAAGAAGGCTTGGGGAACACCTGGTCTCAATAGAAAGGAGAAGGTATTGACAAAGTTTATTTTCTCTTAACATTAGGATAATCATATCTTATTCGATGGGAATTAGATATAGTTTAATATTTCCATTAATTGTGGATCTGACCATGACCATGCAATTTAACCATTTCAAATCCTCCCAAAACATATTGAAATATGGATGGTATTATTATTTTTTGAAATGAATCTAATACCCATCAAATTAGTCCTTATGAACATTTCTTATTATAAAATTCCTAAAATAGGGAAAATATGACACTCTTTATAGAAGTGAAAAAATGTTGGAAAAGAGGCACTATTGGCAGTGAGGAACCATTAGGATGAAACACATACCACTATCAATGAGTCACCTCTAGGAGGAAAATTTCCTATAGAGACACTACCAAATGAGGCATATCTAGATTAGAGACTTCTAGGGTGACCTACATCTAGGCATATGTTTCCACCGGATGATGCACCATCGGTCGACCAACATCTAGGTTGAAACACTACCAGCGAGCCACTCCCTAGGTGAGACACTTCCAATGTGAACTACCTTCCGCAAGGTACAATTAGTAAGGCACTTTCATTGAGGCACCACCAGGGTGAGACACCACCAACGAGGCACCACCAAATAGAGACAACATTGGGATGAGGCACCACTAGGAAACATGGAAAATAGGGAATTTTTTATAATGTTGAAAAAATAACCGTTGACTTCCCCAAACTCTTAAAACACCATATTTCCCACATTGTAATCGTTTGTATGGGTCTAAATCATTACATCAGATACCAATAAATCAATTCTCACCCCCTAGAATTCAAAACCAACTTGAAGGGAAAGGGAACAAGGGTACGAACAACCATCCCTTAATATACCTTGTAAGGATCTCGTCATACATGAAACACATCCACATATTAAACATATAAAAATTCAATTATAAACCACCCTATATTGTTCAAATGCTGGAGTAGAAACTGCTACATCTAATAACACCCCCTTCGATATCAGCTGACCATGCAATATCTTCATGGTTGTTGACACATCAACCTAAATAACCACAAAACACACCCCACAACCACAATTCACCTCCCCGCACAATGCCAAATTACCAAAAAAATAGATCAATCCGTTCCATCCTAAACACACTATTTATGTAATTTTGTCCACCAGGTCAATATATGATCCACTATGGGAAACACTGACTCAGCTTCATGAATTTAATCACATATAAATTAATGCGTCTCAATTAGAAATCAGGTCCCCACTTTTTCATATTTCAAGACATTAGCACACATCATAAACCTAGAAAAAATATCTTAATTCATATACAATATGGTTCAAACATCACATCAAAAAACAAAAAAAATAAAATAAAAATCTAAAAACCACTTTAGGTACTAGGCATGCATCTGAGTCTATCTCTCCCATCTACTCTCATCATACCCACCTTTCCACCTTAACACACGAACCAGATGAATTATCTGTCCATGAATCACCTTATTTTGATGATCCTAGAACTCTATAAGAAATTCTAAAACGTTGCTTCATCCTTGAAATCGAATGCAACCCTATCAATGAGTTGGTATTCATCGTAAAGATATCAATGAAGCTAAGAGATGTGAAATATATTATGGATAAAATCTAACCATAATAGAATTGTAAAATGATATACCACCTTTCCAAATCAACCCAATGCAACAAAGTTTACAACAGACATAGGAAAGATATTACTAACTCATCAAATACACTGCTATCCATGTTGAGGGGAAACCTTCATGAACACATGGTTCCTAAACTAGAACTACAAGGGACTCCTCCTGCAATCAAAATAGGACTTCTAACGGTCAAGTGATGTTTTCATCCTCTAAAAACAAGAAGAATATTTTATATCGTTCTTTTCACCCCCTTAGGACCAAGAAAAGTTGTGTCCCCAACATCCACTAGCATAATGGAGAATGAAAGGGTCTCCTATAAAAAAACCTCAAACATTTCCATGAAAATGGAAGAGCGATAAATATTAATATATGAAAACTCTATATAAGATAGTTGTCATACCCAATATACACCAAAGTCAAAAACATATGCTCGCATAATATCCTCAACATCTATATAGTCTATTCATTCTATCCATATGTATATGGTTGGAAAGAAATGTTGAAGCATAACTGAGTGCCAAAAGATAACAACAATACCTGCTAGATTCATGAGGTAAATCATGTGTCCTGATCTAAAACAATGTACTTCATAACTCTGTGAAACCTCACCACATCATTCTAAAACTTCTTATCCGAATAATCCACTACATCTAAATTATTATTCTCTATGAAATGAGTTGATTTGGTCAAGCGATCTATAAGAACCCAGATGACATCACAACATCCCTGAGCTCTGGGTAATATTGTGATGTAATCCTTCATGATTTCATTTTATTTACACTCAGGAACATCCAAGGGCTACAACAAACCACATGAAACATAGTTCCTAGACTATACCTATTAGAAAACCAAGAACATATCTATAAACTATACCACATCTCGTTTCATCTCAGGCCACCAAAATTGTGTCCTCAAGACATGGTACATTTTGGAAACTCTTAGGAGTACTGAAAAATATTAGTTTTGAATATCTTGTTTGAATGAATCATACATCACCCTCAGAGCAAACAACTTCCCATGAAACAATTTCTGATACCAACCAACTTTTGACCACTGCTTTGAAGCATCACCATGGACAATAAGATCCTATATCACTACTTCATTTAAGTCTCCCCACTGAGACTCCTCCCCCAGCTTCATTTTTAAAGATTTTACTGCAGTCTAAAACAAATATCCTCTACTATCATCTACCCTTGCATCCAAGTGCAAGGCTTCCAACTCCTCCATCACACTCAAAGAATTTTTAGATTCCAAAACTTATTACTTATGTGACTTTCTGATCAAATAAATAGCCACAACAGTCCCCTTTTATAATTCATAAGTGATCTCAAAATAATAATCCTAAAGAAACTTTATCCACATCCACTACCATACATTTAGATCACACTGTAAAAAAAGATATACTTCAAACTCTTATGACCTAGAAAGTCCAAAAAGTGCCCCCCAAAAAGGTAATTCTACACCAGCATTAGTGAAAACTAGACTAATCCTAGTTATAGATATTAGTTGTTAGTGTTACACCCATGAGTACATAAATTACTAAACCATAAGTGATCATCACTGGATATTACATCATCACACATCCCAAACCCATATGGGAAGTGTAAGAAAGAAACTCAAATACCACCCCTCCCTTAGGAAACCAGAGCACACGGAACTGACCACCTTATCCTTCATAAAACTGAAAACTGAATGACACTAGTCATTCCATGAAAAATCTTAGTCCTTACTTTTCAAAGATATCTGAGGGGATGAAACTCAAGACAAATCTAGAAAAAATCAATGATAATATCCCACAAGAACACGAAAACTATAAACCACTGGTACATTCTTGGGAGTTTCCCAAGAAACAACATCATCAAACTTTGAGGTTTCAAATATCACACCCTACTTAGATATAAAAAAATCCATGGAAACACACCTATCATGTCTAAAACATAAAAATTGACATCTTTACATAGAGCTGGTGGGGTCGAAGAACCTGAAAGAAAGTTCTCTGATTCTCAGTTCGCTCCTCCTTCAAAACCAAATAGATTGAGATATTTTTGATGAATATGATGAAGAAATGTTCCAGGAAATCAAAGAACATGTAGTTAATAAGCCCCATGAACATGACTAGTGGTTTCGTAACACTATATGACACGAATACAAACTCAAAATTCCCATACCTTTATCTGAATGAAATATTCAGGATATCACTCTCATTCACCATCAAATGGTGATATGAAAATATCATTTCGATCATAGAAACCCATCTCACACCTATTTTTAGATTGAAAATATCATCTATCTTTGGAAGTGGGTAAAGGTTTTTGACCATCACCTGATTAAACCTTCAATAGTGTATACAAAACCTCATACCATCATCCTCCTTCCTTATGAACAACACTGGAGCACACAAAAGAGACACACTAGGCATGATAAGACCCTTATGCATCATATAATCTATCTAAATCCTCAACTTATGTAACGTATAATGTGTCATCTGTTAAGGATATTTCACAATTGGAGAATCACAGAGCTGAAATTCTATCATGAACACAACATCACATCAAGGGGTAGCATCTCAAACACCATATAAAAAAAATCCAGGAACTCTCCAATGACCATGGGAGCCTATACCATCTTTAAATCCACTGATTACACCAAAATATCAGCTGATAATAAATTAAGAGGATCCATACCCTAGATTCCCACTTGGAAACTCTGCTCACTAATGAAAACCACTGGCTTATCATTCATATAATATAACAACACTCTCCTCTAAAACAAGTCGAAAATAAAATGTATGGAATATAACCAATCAATGTTGAGGATGAAATCATATGGCAGCATATAGAGAAAGATAACAATCCCACTGGATAGATGTGGTCCCATCATCACTCCACACCCCCACCACTCATCAAACAAGATGGTTTGGCCTCCTCCTAGTGTATTCACCAACAGAGGCATGATAAGCCTATCAATTTATAGTCACAGAACATGGGATTGATCAGTTCCAATGAAGAAGAGAAATGATATAGAATAAAATAGGGGATAAATGAGGGTACTAAAAAAACTTATCGCACCTCTAATGATCTATGAACTTAATAGAGATACTACCACCACTATGTGAAACTGATCATGTGAAAATACTCTACATATCTGATGAGGGCCTCCTCTACAGCCACACTTAGGTTGCATTCCCTAAACATAAGGAACATCCTGAGGATGGCCCCTACCTGATCTATATCCCCTTGATGGAGAAAAATTCTACTACCCCTGATAATGAAATAGTCTCACTGGCAACTACTACTAAATATATAATGAAACCTATCTACCTCCACCATATTTACCTCATGAAACTACTAAGTACTCACTCTGGCGATCACCATGAACTCCACAATCCAAACACACTGGGGAAAATCTCTCATGATAATAATTAAAACCAATAGCACCATGATGAAACTACTAAGGTTAACTATGTACTGGTCGTATGCTCAAAGGTCCTTCTATCTTATGTCTACCACTGAAAACTCTCCCTCTCAATGCACATTGATGGCACCCCTCTGAGGGTAGAATTCTTCATGAGTGCATCTGATCGATCACCATTTCCTTTTTTTGAACCTCTGAATATGTTGGTAATGTAAAAGGAGTAAAAAAATATAGAAATGAATGATTTTTTTCTTCCTCGTGAAATATCACATTAGACTCATCATCTAGAAGAAGATTATAGTGAAAACAAAGAAGGTCCTTGATATTAATTCACATATCCTGCACAGACATTCTCCCCTAGTGAAGGGAGGGTATATCATACCTCTTATCAATAGTTTTGTCCGATGAAAGGAACTGTTCCCAAAAATCATTCTGGAAGTCAACCCATAATTTATTTTATGTCCTTCCTAACTCTTATATACAGCATCCAAAATTGATGCGTAACACACTAAATTTGAATGACTTCTAAAGGGATCCAATACTCTTTAGGGACCAAATCAAACTGATAGAAATATCTGATCTTCTATCCAACTCTATGTCCCCATTTCTAAAATACTACCCTCATACTACCCCAAATCCTTCCACTTTAATAACACATTTTCCTCAACCAATGATCACCCTCCTCAACTGGATCAATCTTAAAGTGATCAATTGGATCAGCCTACTGAACGTCAACTTCTAGAGCCACACGGAGATGATGAATAGGATACATTGTTGAAAGTTAAACAAAGACTTCCAAAGAGTGAGTATGATGGAATTTTATTAATATTTATTTTAATTTTTTTTAATTTTATCCATTTTAACCATCCCAAAACAACCAAATTCAATCATGAACAAAAGACATTATGATTCATGTACCATTCTTAGGTGACAACCCTGCAAGCAGTTCCGTCTCACTTGGTCATTTAATATGTTCAGAGTCTGTGTGCTAGATCACTGGGGGCCAAAAATCTCAAGTCCTTGGAGATCTCCCTATACTATGCCACACACCAAAGTCAAATGAAACAATTTATTATACCACCTCATCTAATCCTCCTATGACTAACTACAAACTTCATCATATCTCTCACCCATTAGATTTTATACCACTATGTCATGACACCCTCCCCAAAAGGATACCCCTCCTAGACTAAAAATAATGAAAAGCAGAAAATGACCTCTAAGTCCCACCCCATATAGGCCTATATTTGGCGACTAGAACCAAAGTTGTACAAATCTCACAATATGGGAGGAATTACCCTTCATGAGACACAATATCTCGGGATAATATGATCCAACCCAAATAACTCCAATATATATATATATATATATATATAAGGGTCATCCAAACTGCCTTATATTCTTGTTTATATAGAACTGATACAAATAAAATAATGCCTCCAATTAAATAACCAAAATTAAATATAAATAAGAGACTCAATAACTATCAAGGATCCAAGATAGTAAGGTCCATCACATTTCATAAAATCTTACAGGAAACCTGAATACGTATTTATACACATATGGTGAGGATAAAATTATACTCCAAAATAAATCCAAAGTCTCTCATGCACATGTGAAAAAAGCATACTAATGCCCCTATGAGAAAATAGTAGTTCCAAGCAGCACCTAAGCAAGTATAATAACAAAACCCAACATCACCAAGACACTCTCATCATATAATTAAAGTAATTTATTATAATATGATATAAATCACATCGATGATAGGGTACCCCACAACCCTTACCCACAAGTATTCTACTCTCTCCCAATATCGTACATATAGGTTATCACATCCCTTATGTATACCACACCACGTATTGACCACACACAATTGGGCCTCACAACACATCCAACCCACACACATATGGGCCTCACAAAACTTCACCTCTCATATGTTCCCAAAGACAACTCTGAAAGCACATCATTACTCATCCCAAATCCACCTGGTAAAGGACATCACAACTCATCCCAAAGACACCTGGGAGACAAACAACTCCCCTGAAAACACCAAGTATATCACATCTCACTCGAAGACACCTGGGATACATGCCACTACATCGAAAAACACCTAAGCATTAACAAAAACCATAAAAAGGACTAACAAACCTCCAACAACCATAGACAAAGCCATTCTTACTATCCCTAAAAGAAAGATCTGAAAATATTAGGTTCACATCCATCCATAATCCGCACCATATGTCTTAAAAAACAACCCTCACATGATGATGTGGGAGTTTGTCACAATTTGATCAACATGGGTGGGGTGGGTGTATAAATCACAAGGTAAATACAAACATATACTTTTAAAATACCAAAAAATCAATCCCAAACTACGTTTTCCCAAAAAAAACATCAACTCAAAAAAAATCACATTTATTTATACCTTAAAATGAATAACCCCACACAATAAGCCAAAAAATCCCATTTAACATTTCCAGCCAATTCATTATACCATCTAGTACTCACCCATTTATTTACATGGTGATATCATTAATATCTAAAAAATTGATCCAATACTCAAATAAAATACATGATCTAATTCTCAAGTAAAATACATGTTCCAATGATATAAAAAACATCCACTTTTTAAAATAAATACATCATCCACTGGTTAAAAAGAGTACACGATACAATTTTAAAAAACATGCATATGATGTGATATTCAATAGAAGTATAAGAAACTAATAACTAAGACAAAAAAAATGATCCACATGTATAATATTAACATGGAAAGATTCCTTATCCTTGGATTTGATTCTCCCATTAATGGGATAACATTTCCTAGGGAAATAGATATCCATGTTTAGATAGTTAAGACAGTAGAAATAAAAATTTAATAAAATATGTCACCTTTAATGAAGGATCAAAACCCTTCATTAATATTTACTACATTAGAATATATTAAAAATAAATAATTAGGGTATAGAATATTGAAATAATAATATATTAAAAATATATAGACAATTGAGATAGTAGAAACCATAAAATAAAATGACATTGTACCTTTTTATAGAATCATATACTTCAATATATTCCAAAACATTCACGAATTTATGTAGAAAATAATATAGAAATTTCAAAATCAAAATTTTATAAATTAAAATAAGTACTAATTATATCTGAAAATATAAAATTGTTCTAGGAATGTTATATTTATAGAAATATTATGTAAATGTTTTTCTATATTCTACAGTATCAAAATAATTATATTAAGTGTTTATAAATACTAGTAGTAAAAATAGAAATCTGATAATTGAATGTTGGACTGACACATTAGTAGTAAGAATAAATCTGATTGATTATATATTTTTTTTTACAAAATAAATGTTTGGTTTTGTACCTATAGTTTTCCTCTATTTTTCCTATCATTACTAACGCATATCCAATAAGTCTATCATAACCTCTTAGTCTCCTCACCCATATATAGTTTTACCTAAAATGGGGGAGACCCACGAACTCCAAAAACTAAAAATCCAAGATAGGATTTATCGGTAGGTAAATGGTAACATAACATATATTACACTATTAAGAAAGGTTATTTGGATGAATCAATGTAAAAATTAGGTAATCAATCAAGATACACTAATAATACAGGTGTTAATGCATTTTGATTTCACTATTGATGAATATGTTCTAATAGTATGTGTGAGATTATGATATGAAATGCATGAATATAGTGGTGGTTAATAAGGGTGAAATGAGGATCTAAATGTCATTTTCCTTTTTAATGGTTTTGAAAAATCAAAATTTGAGTGATCTTACATGAATATTCAATATATTGAAATAAAAAACTAGTGATACTTTATTGTTTTCCCAATTGTGAGTGGACGTTCCAACACAAATAAATAAAAAAATTATTCTAAAAATATAATGTTCAATTAAACATAACTAATGATAATATAATAAAAAAGATAGTTCTCATAGTCGAATGAGTCTCAAGAGATTAATTTTTTTTGAAATATATCTTCAAGGAAACAAAGACCCCTTGAAGCCAATAACTACAACCCATACACAAATAACTCTATTCATTCAGGACACCATACACATTCAATTTTCCATTAAAACATTGTCTTAAAACATTTCCATGAATTTATTGTTACATATCCCAAAACACACCAAATGTAAAAAAGTAAATCAATAATTTAAAAAAAATTACCTCCAATACATTTTTTCCTCTAATGCATATTTTTTTATCACAAACCAAAAGCTTCTGGGCATTGTCAAGATCAAATTAACTATCAAAATATTTCATATTTCTTGAAAATTAATGAATATTTTTCTTAAATGAAAATAAAAAAAACCATTAAACGTAATAAGGATTTGTTTTCCATGTAGGAAATATATGGTTGTGTTGTTACCATATTGTTTTTGTGATATCATTTAAGAAATAGTGAACCCTATAATATCAGTAACACTGAATCTTACAAGTACATTCAAGAAAGATGTATTAAATAAAATATTTTGAATCCATCTGAAAATAAATTAATAGGAAAAATGAAATAAATTATTAAAAAAGAACCTCGAGTTCCATATTTAAAATTTTAATATATAGATTCATATTTTATTTATACATTCAGATATAATGTCTCTACTAGAACAACACCATCAAATTTCTTTTATCTAGAGAATGATCCATGTACAATACAAGTCAATAAAAAACAAAAAACAATATTGGGCTATTTCAAGGTCAAATAGGAAATTGAAAATATGATGAAGTATACATCCACGTAAGAATCACCAAAAACCCTCTATAAAAAATGTAGGTGATTGTGGGAAAACAAAAAGAATATATTAACAACTATGTTGGTTGTTTTCTCTTCTAAACATTGAATAGTCATTTTTCAGCACATATGGACTTCCATGATCCACCTGCCACCCTTGGCTATAGATAATCCAATATTCACCTTATATGAATGAAAAAATGTGTATTAAAATCCATTTCATATACTAATTTATCAAAAGTTGAATACTCTCATCATCAGACAAGAAAGACACAAAATGATCATAGGTAGAACAATATTTGTGTTTGGAAAAATTTAAAACCTAATTCATACAAATCAATTTAACCAGGGAACATTGAACTTATTGAGACCCTCCATGCATACATAAATCAAATCCTGTAAATTTTTAAGGGTGATCCATCTGAATTTAACAAAATTACAATGATTCAAATACCATGGAATTGGAATGTTAAAGTGGAACAAAATCTTACAACAAAATGATTTTTTTGGATAGTTTATGCTCAAAATACTAACTAATAAAAACAATTCTTCTAAATAAACTAAATCATAGAAAACATGTGTAAAAATTGGTAATAATATAATGTTTTAATTTTATATTAAATAAATTTATATTTTTTTAAATAAAAAATAAAAAAACATATTCTTTAATTAAATTTAACAAGGATGCCTTTCAAAAATGATGTATTAGATAAAATGTTTTGAATCCACATGGGAAAAATATGTGATGAATGAAACAGAAAATTCTTAATGAAACAACCACAACTTCTACATTTAAATTGTTTTATATTGATTAATCTTTGACTTAAACATTTTGATTTAATTCCTTAAATGGAATAACAACCTCAAATTTTTTTTGTCCAGAGGAAAAACCTTGTACAATTCCAGTCACTTAAAAACAAATAGAAAAGAGAAAACATTCATGGATTATTTCATGGTTAAATAAGAACTTTAAAATAAGATGAAGTCTATATACACCTATAAAATACCAAAAAAATATAGAACATGTACATCAAAGTGGGATAACAACTACATAGTTAGTGAAACATATATTTGGGAAAAAAAGATCACTGGAAGCCCACAACTATAAAGCCTTTTCAAATAAATAAATTTATTTGTAAAAACAAAGACATTCAATGATCTATTCAAACATTAGTTTAAAACATTTCCATGAACATAGAGTTACATGTACCATAAACACGAAACATAAAAATAAATCAACACTATATAAAATGCATTACCTCTATTTGTTTTCTATAAAGCACAGTTGTCCATAAAAAATTTCATACTTCTAGAAATTGAAATGATCAAATGAACTACCAAAATATATATAATTTCATGAAATATCAATTTTTTTGATTTAATGATAAAAAAAAGAAATAACATTAAAGGTAATAAGGATTTATTTTTTATGTAAGCAAGATTTGGTGGTGTTGTTACCATCTATTTTTTTAGATATCATTTCAGAACTATTGTAGAAATGTGATGAATGGTTGAAATATAATGGTATG
The DNA here is from genome assembly GCA_963277665.1 of Viscum album. NCBI lineage: Eukaryota > Viridiplantae > Streptophyta > Magnoliopsida > Santalales > Viscaceae > Viscum > Viscum album. The sequence continues at coordinate 1,529,635,583 of OY728147.1, read as the reverse complement.
TTGATCCTTTTAAAAATAATGGTTTGATATATTAATACTATTTGTGATAAAAGTTACCTAAAAAATTTATAAAAATAGAAACATAAATGAAATAATTGCATACATGAAAAATTACCTTGAATCGTTTTTACCATTACATTTAAAAACTGGAGATGGTGATAAAGAAACCTAAATTAATGAATACCTATAAGGACATTGTAAACCATTATAATAACAATGAACCTTTCAAATGATTTAAAAATAAATAATTAACGATGAAGAATTATATAAGGAAGAATAGAAATAATATTTGGTATAAGTGTTTTGAAATGAACTTATAACCGTGTTGTAGAAGATAGTTTCTACTAAAAAGGAAAAAGCAATCAAAGTGAAATAAAAAACCCTAAGAAAAAAAGCAATATATAGTTTAAAATAATTTAATTAAATTACTATAATATGTTTTGAAATTTTATAGAAATTATTAATTTTAAATGAGTAAAGTTGAGAAACTATATGTCACTCTTTGATAGAATAGAATTTTGACATTATAATAAACTACAAAACTACATTGAAAAGTTTTTTAGTAGGAATGAATACATAAATGTGTGAAGATATCATTAATGATGAATTGAATCTATTTAGAAATACTAAAATCATTTTAAAATAGATGATACCTGTCATTACAGGAAAAAATAAACAAGGGGAAGTGAACACAAATTATAGTTAAGAAAACAAATACCAAAATACAAAATTTAAAATAGGAATAATTATCTAAATATTATTCTTCCAATGAACAATTGATGAGAAAAATAATTAGTTTGGGTAAGCATGAAAAATATGAAAAAATATATTTATAAGTAATTTTGTAAAAACAAAAGATAATTGTAAAAATGAATAACTAAATTTAAAAAATCAAAACCCTACTAAAATCATTATGAGAAAAAAGTATATTCCTATCAAAAAATAAATATCCTTAATGTGGTGGTAAAATTCACACATGTTTATCATATCTCTATATAATGGATCACCCATAGAAACATATGTAATGCTGGAATATATATATCAAATTGAAATCCAACTACTATGTGAAAAACATAAAAAGTAGAATATGGGAATAAAATATTACTGAAAAATGACTATCGATTGGGTACTCTATATACTGGCGCTCCCATAGAAACAGATGCAATGTTGGTTACTTAAAATAAGCCACCAGGAGTACCATTTCCTCCCTAATAATTTAGAAACATAAAGCCACCAATAACATATACAACATCATAATAACATTAGGGATAAATATTCAAATCTCTAATCAATGCATGATTTACCTTACCAATTAGGGCTCTAATCAGTGCAGGATTACCCTAAATCAAGCCTCTGATCAGTGTTGTTTAATGAAAATCATTCAATAGGTCAATAATTCTCCATAAACTAGACAGATGATTTGAGATCAATAAAACTCAAATGAGACATTCATATAGAATTAATGTTTTGAAATCAAACAAAAGAGACTAGTAATTCCATAAAAAATAGTTAAACCAATGTTAAACTGAATGATAAAATTTAAAAAATATAATGAAAAATTTGGGATGAATAGTGAAAACTAAAGGGGGAATTGTGAAAGGATTCATCATTGTGGAAAATGAAAAACATTCGTGATATATATTGAGAAACCTCATTCCATGTCTATGTCCCCCAAGGGAAAACATGAGTTATTATTTTCATTCTAGGAGTGGTAGTCAGAGTGTAAGCGATGGGGGAGCAGGCTAAGGCGGAGGAGGAGGATGTGAAAATGTATGGGTTACCATAGCAAGAGGGAACTCAAATCGAGAACTCAAGGTGGTTTTGTGCTATGTTTAGGTTACAACCGAGGGATCAAAAGGTGTTGTAGCCCAAGAAAGATGTAGTGGGAGGTAGATGAGCCGGAGGCGGATAAACTGGAGGTATAGAGGGAGAAAACAAATCATTTGGAGAGGACATAGGTGAAATATGTGGAGGAAGATATTTATGTAGAGGTAGAGCATGTGTAGGTGGATGAGGGGTAGGAGGAGGACCCAATTGAAGAAACTATTGGAGGTGTAGAGGGAAAATGTGATCTATAAAATTGGTGGGATATAGAAAGATCATGGCTCAAAAGAGGCATCACATTTTTTAGGGAGGAATACAACATTTTGGTGACATAGAGGCATGTATGGATGAAAAATATAAAGAAGTCACCCAACATTAATATATATATTTGATTCCATTCCATTATCCCAACCTACCCAAGAAATTAAAAACATTATTAACTAAGTATTTATACGTCCCATCACTACCTAGAAATAAATACTTGTTAAGAGAGACAATAACATTCTTTCGAGAGGTGAAGAGTGATGGTAAATTAATGAACTTAACATTAAGGACACATAATACTACAACATCAAGATATGGGTTGAAGCATTATCAATGATATTATTGAAAAGGATCACAAATATTACCCACAAAAAACTATTTTATTTCTATGAACTCATCTACTTTGTTCATCAGGTTAACAGAACCATCCCCCAAATCACAACTATATCCCGCAACACATTACAAAAACACAAATTTCACACCCATAATGCATAATCACACCATTCCCATAACATCCCCACTATACAGCCACATGTCAACCACTTCCCCCATTAAAAAAACCACATAAACTCCACACATCAAATAACCTCACATAACAAAAAATATATATTTTTATATTTAATAAAGAATCCCTTATTTAATTGCACTGCTATATTTTGGGGTTATGACAAAAACTGTATAAACTGGGGGTATTTGTTTATCATCTGAATATACATAGTTAACCAGATTTTACATATAAATTTTCAACAAGATCCAAACAACACACCATCCAAAAACTATCCATTTCACCAATAAGGGCTACCAATGACCATGATTTTTAGTGGGTTGTAAGACCATACACATCACAAGATTTATCAAAATCAAACATAAATCAAGTTTACACATCCCTTTTACCACTATCTATATGTTAATTATTATAGAAATTATATTATCTTTATTATTCTAATAAAAATTATCTTTATAAGGTAAAACATTTATAAATAGAACATGCATGGTGGACTATTTTGAAAGGTAAAGGAAATCTTTCCTTGAAGAGGAATGGTCGACATTTCATGATTACACCAAAAATATGGGCTTGCGTAGAGTAAGTAAATTTTCAAATAATCAAAAATAAAATAAGGAAAAATATAAAGGAAATATGGATATGGGTTTTTATGGTCCCCAAACAAAAGATAATGTGTAGACAAAGGGTAGGGTTTCTTAACTTTAGAAGGACCAGATCTATTTCAATGGGAATTAGATACTGTTTAATATTTCCATAATGGATGTTTTGAAGAAGACCACTCCTTTTAACTATTTGAAATACTATAAAACCTTAGGGAAATAATTGTATAATTAAAACATTTTTAAATGATTCATAAATCTATCAATTTATTCTTTAAGACCAATTCTCGTCATAAGGGTCATAAAATTGGGGAAACAAGCCACTGGTAGCTGAAATGAAACACTATTGGAAAAGGGACATCATTGGTAGTGATGAAGCATCATGAAGAACCACATATAACCATTAGTGGGACACTAATATGTGAGAAACATCTAGGAGAGACACCACAAGATGAGGCACAACCAAAGGACACACTTCTTGGGTGACATACAACTATGCACGAGTCATCGCCAGGTAAGGCACCACTGGTCGAACGACCACAAGGGTGACACACTGCCAGCAAGCCATCATCGAGGTGAGAAAACAGAAATGTAAGATACCTTTAGTGTGGTACAACTAGAATGACACTACTAAGGTGAGACACCGCCTGTGAGTCACTGACATCACAAGCCACTGTTTGGAGGAGGCACCGTCGGAAATCATGGAAAACTGGAAATTTTTAAATGTGTTGTAAAATACACCTTGACAACCTAGGAAACATCAAACACAATATTTCCCAAAAACTAATGGACTATAAAATTATGATCCATTACATAGGTAATGTTACATTATGTTCAAGACTAACATTCCTCAATGGTTTGTGTTTCACGCAAGATAGAGTGTTCTCAAACAACAATATATTATTAAAATATTATGGTTTGTTATAATAAGTTATAACCTAGATGTTAAATTAACGATAATATGATTAAATAACTTATGAAAATATAAATTTCAATTCATTAGTAACCTATTAATTATAAATTAATATAAAAACCAAATGAATATAAAGGGAATGATTTTATAAAAGACTATTTTTATGTGAAAAAAGTGATTTAACTTAATAAGTAAATTAATTACTATTAACTATTGATATTAATTATAATTATTTGATATATATTCAATAAAATATTTTTTATATTCATCCAACTAATTTTATAGTCATAATATTAGAACATGCCCAATATGATACTTAAAAACCAATATTTTTATAACAGCAATTTTACCACATTCTAATGGAGAACCAATTTTTTTTTTAAAATAGAACTTTTATAAATTTAATAGGTAAAAATAAAATGAATATTTGAGATAAAAAAAATATTTATTTGTTTAGGTTTCATTTTTGTGGAATTTTGGTGATGTTTCATTTTTTTATAAATGGTGAAAAATACTGAATTTTAATTAAAATTTACATTCTCATAAAATTTATTTATAATGTTAATGTATATTATGAATTTTTTTTAAAGTATAATTAAGAAAATATTTTTATAAATTATTCCAATGTAGTTCGTGGGATTCAATTTCACTTTTAAACTGACTATAAAAATATAAAAAACTATTCAACGTTTTTTCCTTTAAGAACCCTCATTGTCATCTCATTTGTGAGATTAAATTAATATTAATTTCTGCCATTTATCTAATTGTAATATGAAAAAATATATACCATATCTAAATTAAGAATAATTTATACTATATAATTAGTTAAAATTATATTTTAATCCAAAATATTAATGAAATTAATTAAACATAATTATAATGATTATGGTGAAATTAATCTTAATAAGTCACTAAACCATAAACTTTAGTGCCCAAATGACCTATACACATGTCCCAAATACACTGAATTACCATAATTAGACACCATTATTTGTTGGACCAAATATTTACCAATATTGGAGTCACATTAAATGGGAAAACATTGTCGTAATTCCCATTCAAAAAATTTACAAGTGTCACACCTCCACCATTATAAATGCCGTTATCTCATTCCCCTTCCCCAAAAATCACAAGCCAATATGGATCAACCAGGATCCTTGTTTATAATCCCAAAAAATCCCCTCCCTAAACATTGGTTCCTCACCATGGGAATGAATCTATTCATGGACCCCCTTTCGTTAAAATCAAATAGAGTTACCCAATGAAGAGGTAATATCATTCCTAGAGATCTTAAGTTTTATTTTTATTTTACACCCCACAAATCACCTTATAATATGATTATATAATAATTAAAGTATCCTAAATATACTTAGTTGTTTTTTAATTAATTTTTATTCCAATAATTACACACACTTCAATCGAATGGGTAATGAACTTACAGTTCATGTGTACGGTGAACAAACACCTCATGAAACGATGTGGTTCATTTTTCCTTTACCTCCTACCATTGTTGGAAATTATGATGGAAAAAATATTTATATATGATAATTATGATATTTATTCTTTAATTTTTCAAATAACACATACCTTTATAATATATATCTTATGTAAATACGATAACATCGTTTCTCGATGTGTGGACTACCGCCTCCTCAATATGATGTGATTCATTCACATTTTACATGGAATATATTAATGATGTTTTAAGTGAACATATATGATATATATAATATAATAATTATATTATAAGGATATTATATAAATATATGGAATTTATTTACTTTCATTCAATACAATTAAAAAACAAAATAAATGTCCAATCTTACGTACGACCAACCATCTCCATGAACAATGTATTCCTTTCCAACTTTATATATTTTATAGAATAGTGTAAATACATATATATTTAATATATATGAAATTTATATATTTTTTTGGCATTCTTCGAGTATTTAAATCATTACTTAATTAGTACTATAAAGAATAATAAGTAAAAACATGTACGAAGAACAATACGGGTATCACCCGATGCGAACCATTAACATATAATTGCTAATAAGCAGTTAATATAAAATCATAATAAAATAATATATATAATAAAGGTATAAAATATTATTCTATATATGATTTATAATATTAATTTTTTTATTATAGAGGATTTTTGTACGAGTATGATGAGATTCAATATATAAGGTAAAGAAATTTCATCTAACTTTTTACATCTGTGAGATTGATACCATGTTCACCACTATTTTATTTTATGAGGTATATAAAATTCCATATAATTTTTTATATGATTATTATAATTAAATTTATATGTATTTTTATATCCATTTTATTAGATTTATTTCATGGGTTTTATTCTAAAAAGTTACCCAACAAATGAAGTTATTTTTTTTTGATTTTTTTCTTTAAGAAGAATAGTTTGGTATACACTTAAATTATTTTATGAGGTTTATGTACTTCCAATAGACATGTTATATCATGAAAAAACTTATTTATCAGGATATATTATTCTCCAAGTAATATAATTTTCATACATATGCATTTTAATTCAAATTTACCTAGCGATCAGAGTTTGTTGAAACTATCTCATCATTTATCAAGATTATTTATAACTATTATTTTATTGATGAAATATTGTGATATATATCTCAAGAAAACTATTTAATTTTCTTACCCTCTTTTTATTCGTTCTATACCCAAGTGATGGTACCATTTTCCACTCTTTTTTACAAAATATGATCAAGAATGTGTTTTTATAAATGTTTTACTTTATCTAACTCTTCATTCAGAAATTATTTTCCATCAAAATCTTGTTTTCTAATATGTTTTTAAAAATATTTTAAAATTATCAATTTTTTATAATAAATTTTTACCCATTTTGTGTATTTAAATTTTTTTAAAAATGAATGTTTTTTCATTTTCCAATTGAAGAAGTTTTCTACACTTTTTCTATAAAAAAGGAGTGTTCAGCCTGTTTGGATTTACCCACCATCAATACCGACATTACTTGATTATTAATTCACATTATTAAGAAGTTATTTTATAGAAAAAAGAAAAAAAATCCCCCATATTCTGAAATATCAATTTTTAAAATGTTTTTCAATGAAAAAGGGTTTCAAAATATTATCAACATTATTTTATATATTTTCAAGGAAAAAGGATTAAAAAATGTTTTCAAACTTATTTAATAATTTCTCAACAATAATGGGTTTCAAAATATTTTCCATCTTCTTTTTTAATTTTTCAATGAATTCTTTTTCAGATGTATTAAAACTTATTTTATAAGGAATCATGGAATAATGTTTTAAACAATTTCTCCAACATACTTTTTATGGTTTCATATTTATTTCCAATGAAATTTTTTTTCAAAAGATTCATGTTTTAAAATGAATTTTTAATAGTGAAATGATATTTTAATATTTTTTTTAAATACCCATTAAAATTTATTTCACATCAATAATGACATCTATTTGTGTTACTCATTTATTTCTGGGAAATGATTCATAGGATCCATTCATACTCATTATTTGAATGTATTATGTTTTATGGCATAATGTTTTTGAAATCAATTTCTCATTCAAGAGTTATATTATTATAAAATATATTTCTATTTCATTTGTTATATGTTTAGAAAATCTGGTAATATTTAATGGGATATGTGTTTATGAAATATATATCTATTTTATGTGAGATGTGTTTATGAAATAAATTTCTCATTCATGAGTAATGTGATAATGAAAATTTATTCTTTTTATAGGTTAAAATTTTATGAAATGATTATAAAACATATATCTTTTCCACACCATTTGATATGATTATATGTTTATGATACCCATTTTAATTATTAGGCTGTGATATGATTAATTATTATTTTGTGGAAGGTGTACGTATGATTTCATTAGGAAATGGGTGGGACCAATATCTATTTCTAAAGTACTGGGAAAAGATCCATATCCAATGAGATATACTAAGATGGTATTAGAAGTGAACCATGAATTCTAAGATGAGAATGAGAGTGAACAACGACTACCAAGATTGTATGCGGAGTGAACTCATACTACTAAGATGGCCATGTGAGTGAATGATGAGTACCAAGATGGTATGGGGAGTAAACCCATACTAATAAAATGGAATTGGAAACAATTTATTGACTACTACGGATTTCATTTTGTATGCTTATGTGTTATCCATAATTCTTTGTCTTATTCATATATTATTCTTTTATTTCATATATTCTTTATGTCCTTATGATTAATGTCTTATTAACTTATAAAATTTATTCCATGATTTATGTTTATTGTATGTGATATGTGTGGTATTATCCTCAAATGTTACACTTATATTCTCATAAAATTATATTCATGTTATTCTTACATAATTCTTTTATTTACACTAAATGATCATTTGATCTCATCCATTTCATGTATCTTGTTCCACATATTATGAAGAACAATTTTATGTATAATTACTAAGGGGGATATAATTTTTTAATAATTGAATATATTTCACTATGATAGAATTTTTGTTATCTATGATTCCAAAGGAAATAAAATAACATGGTCTTTGGGAATCAATTTATTTAATGTATTAAGTAATCCGCAAAAAGTGTTATAAAGTTAATCTGTATAATGTGATGGTTAATATAAATAATGATCATTAAAAAAATTCCACATTATGATACAAATATATCTACCTTTTTATGATCATTATCACTTTAAATACAAATCAAGATAAGAAAGTGGGTAAACATAAATGGAAAGAGTTTCCAAATTTATCACAGATCCACATGTCTCCAATTGTGATACTTTTAGAGAAATTTCTCTCCCTGATGAAAAAACATTTGAAGGAAACATTTTTTTCTTTTACCACTATATAAATCATCTCCCCATTGAGACTATAAAAATTTAATTTTCAACAAAACAAGGTATGATAGATATGACAAGATAGTTGAATATTATTTCAAAACCACCAATATACATGATTTAACTCCCCTAAAATCATAGGGATCTAAAAGCAATCATGATTCACAATATAAATAGATAAATAATCCATAAATATGATAACTATATTAATTCTCTGGAAAATATCATGACATTAACAAAAAACTTTTTTTTAAATAGAACTTTTAAAAATATGTATTTCTTAACCATATATTTTCTTAAAAATTTACAGAAATAATTTAAAATAATTAAAAAAATATTCTGCATTGAGGTAAAATATTTAAAAACATGCTTTTCTGAACTAAAAATAATATATTATATATCCTTATGTATAATATAGATCCATATAAAATATATACATTATTGGGATGAGAAACAAAAATGATCATTAAAACTATAATCCAAAAACTGAAAAATATAGAGCATGAAAGAAGATTAAATGATTTAATGAAATTTAGAGATTAAATTGAGCTAAAACATTAAAGGTAAAATCATATAAAATAAAACGTATTAATAAGAGATAACCTCAGTATTAAATGAAAAAATTGATGAAAATAAATTTTGAAAGGAAAATAAAATAAATTACGAAAAAAATGAAAAACAAAATGAAAATAAATTATAAAAAATAATTTAAAATGAAAAATAAAAGAAATGTTGAAAAAATAATAATATAAATTTTGCAAAGAGATATAGAAAAGTAAAATAAAATAAATTTTAAAAAAATATATAGAAAAAGGAAAAATAGAAATTTTAAAAGGTATATGGAATAGTAAAAGGAAATAAATATTTAAACGTGATTTGAAAAACAAAAAGAAAATAAATTTTCAAAAGAGCTATGCATCGCCCAAAAAATACCAAAATTGAGATAAATATATTTTGACAAAAAAATAATGGAGGTAAAAATTTAAAAGAAGAAGAAAATAATTGAGTAAGGATTTTGAAGTAATATTCTTGATAAAACAAAAATAAAATAAACAAAATAAACTTTATCTACAAGTTCATGATTTATAAACAAGTTTCTATAGACAGAATTGATCTAGCTTCCTCACCACATAAGGTGAAAAACATTAAGATCAAGGTTGAGAAAGTTTATAAACCAAATTAATCGTTTAAGAAACATATTTTAAAGAGAGGCAATACTTTGATAGATCAATGATTTTAGTTGTCAAATTCTTAGAAGTACCCATTTAAAGGAGAATTTGAATACCCTAGTTGGATCTAAAATCATAGAACATGATTTAAAAATTGTTAAAAATTTAGGACCAACCAAATGAGAAATTAAAAAAATAGGGGCCCAAAAAAAGATAAATCATTGTGAAATATTTGAAAAAATTTGGATCAATTGAGACTATCAATATATGGTATTTTTTTCAATCACATCCCAAAATAAGATGAATGTATTTATGAAAACAAGTATAACATATTTTGAGAAACACTATTCATAATAGTGGTGGTTTTTTAATAATATGATTTATAATTTTAATAAAATATATTATTCCTTTTATCATATTGGGAATAAAAGACCATAAGATTTTTTTATTCAACTTGGGTGAATTTTAAAAGAGGGTTTTTAGATCCTTGATTTTGATTTTGAAAACATCAATATTGGATTGATTATTTAATCCCAAAATAAAATCATACCATTGTTTTTAAATTAGATAATTTTCATTTAAAAGAAGATTATATTTTTATATCAACATCGTTATAAAAATAATCAATTTGATGATAAACAATTTCAAGATCCAGAATATGTGGAATATCGAGGGGCATTTACCATGATTCATGAGATGTTTGGATGAAGCTCCATACCTCGTAGAACATCCGTGTATAGACTTCATAGGGTTTCATGGTCCAATTATTTGATCCAAGGAATTAACAAACCAAAAAAATGTTTTTTTACCACATTTAATGCCTCCGTGGACTGTTAGTGTCAATTTCACTAGAAACACACTACTCTACACTAATTAACTAGTGATGTTTCTAGTATAATTTTGACACCATCATCTCTCATTGGATAAATACTACACTTAACTTCTCTGGATAGTGGTTCTTTAATTTTTTGTGATAATCATCTATATATTACCATCTATCCAGTATAACTAAAAAATATACAATAAATTGTACCATTAAGTTTTCTTTGGAGTTATATAAAGTCAATATGGTTTCATAATAACATGAATAAATATAAAAACATAAGATACACCGTAAATAGAAAGAATAAATTTATAAAATTATATATTTTTTATGATCCATGAAATAATTATGATTCAAGGTTTAATAATATCTCTCATTTGATGATCATAAGAAAAATATTGAGAAATAATGACCAAGAAGTGGGAAAACATAAAAGGAGATTGTAATTTTAGTATCAATCCACATCTTCCCCTTTGTGATATAAATAAATAATTTCCTCCCCTTGATGAAATTCTATTATAAATTTACATTATTTTATTAATTTATCACAAATTAAAACTGATGATCCAGGGGAACACAACGAAATCTTGTGGGCTAGGAATTTAAAAATTTTCATCATCAGTATGATATAACTTCTCATATCTAGTGAATCATGATCTGGTAGGATCATGAGGATCTAACATGAATTAAATTAAGAATGAAATATAAATAGAGAATCTACCGCTTTCTGAATTTATTTGTTCCCAACTACAGCTTATTGATGGGGATTGTTCCTTGAAGGTTCCGATGAAGACCCCCTCTAGATCATCCAAACACACTTTAAGAATTTGGATGGTCAAAATTTATTGAATTCAGTGTGTTAGGGTGGCACTTCAATGAATAATTCAATGTTGAATCGATCACTACAATCACTAACCTTCAATCTACAAAGGAGATCTTGGATCATAGTGTTTCTCTCTCTCAAGGAATCAGTTGTAGAGATAAACACTCAATTCCAAATTCATTAATATTTTAGGGAATGAACAATAAATCCTACTTTTATAGTTGATTTCTCAAAATATTAGGATATGTTTCTTAGCCCCCGTATATTTATTTTCCATTAAATAAAAAATAAATAATAATTTTGATGAACTAAACAGCATTATAAAAGTAATTTATATTTTTTCACATCCATATGATATATATTAAATATATTTCTTAGTAAAAACAATTAATTTAACTCAAATCATAATTCTAACAGATATTAATAAAACTATAATATTAAAATAATATCTATTTGAATAATATTATTACTCATATTTACATAAAAACTTAAAAATATTTTTAAAAAATAATTTTAAACCAAATATTTTATACTTTTATAAAGATGAATTTATGTAATTATTAATGACCATAAATAGTTGGAAAATTTTTTTACCCGATGGTGGGACCCACCATGTAATATATAACTATTAACTAGAATATGATAGATTCTTGAATACACTATTGTGTGTGACCCTATAAGACCTTATCTTGATAGTAGTGAATAGTATTAATAGACCAAGAGTAGAGTCCAGAAACCCATCAAGGTCCTTAAATAGATAAGGTGTATTCATAAAAACAATAACCAAAAGGAAAACATGCACCATTTAATATAATCTATTTTTCATTTGGTATCTCTTATATAAGTATTCACGCATGTGTTACCTTCCTTTCTTGATTTATTATTTATTTATATAACTGAATGGATTTACATATGACTACCTTGGACTAGGATTTCTAAAGGTACTACCTTCCTGGTTAACCAAACCTAAGAAATATTACTTCTTGAACACAAAATCTAGAAACCAAATATGAATTATTCATCTAATTTCATACCACCAGTGATGCACCCAACACAAGCTACCTCACCAAGATTTAACTACCATGGTGTTTTCCTGGAATCGAAGTACATAATCAACTGTCACACATTGATACAGATATAAATTTAGGAGACGAATTCACATGTTTGTAGATATAAAAAAATGACACTTGAAATCATGTAGTGTTCCTATTTGGGATCTATCATAATGATCTCAAATACCAGATATCACTAAGTGAGAACTTCATGAGAATATTTCTCAATGATGATCAGACCTCAACAATTGATAGCCAGAAATCAACTATGTATAGTTAGAATGATAAATCTAGATCATAAAAACATTATTTAAGATTAAGGTCATAGTATCTCAAGGATCTAAATATATCCTAGGATCTTCTATAACCTTTTTATATGAAAATTAATCTAGGGAAATTTTTATTTAATTTTGGATTCAATAATTTCATCATTTTAATGGGAAGTGTACATCATATGTAAATAAATCTATGCATGACATGGTAACATAAAAATACAGATTGATTTGGGTCTAGGGAGCCCATTATTACAACACTCCCACTTTCAGTAGAACCAACATTCAATATATCCATGTTAGCACCCACATGATTACGATCATGTTTCTTTATAGTCATAGATTTAGTTACTAGGTATTCAATATCTTCATTTTGTCTCTATTATACTATGTTCAGCCTCACATCCTTTAGTAAAAATTATCATGAAATGTTATCCCTAAGAATATACCTTTTTAGACAATCAAAAAAAGACATCATGGAATGTAAAATAAATATAATTAGCTTAAGGATAAAACATTAATTTTTGAAATGCTAATAACTAGAAAAAATCATTACATGTTTTACACTACATTTAATTTTCCACAAAAGATGTAGTGTAATTTGTATTTGTATGTATGGATACCACTTTTTTTTATGAGCTTATCTCAACCATTCCCTTATCCTATGTATGATATTAGATCACCTGGAACTATAGGAGACTTGTTTTTTACCCTAAAAACTAGTATCTATTTCTTCTCAACATACCTAGTATATATCCTTTGTACATGACCTTGTACTAATGGATAGTTCTGACATATTCTCTTGTACTTTTCTAGATATAACTGATATTTTAATATAATAAGTTATATGTTGGAAATATAATTTTTCATAAATATTAGGGAATAGATGATTGATCAGTCAAAGAATCATATTGAATTTGAAGAAACCACATTTATATCCTCCTATGTACTGAAAATTTCGTCTTTAAGAGATTTATGTGATTTTATATTTGAAAAAATTTATATCTTGTTTTATTCCTACATGTGTTTTTGAATATGTTGTTAGTATATTTACTATATACTAGGTCTAAGAAACCATAAGATCTACCTTAGAAGATATTATTCTAATGAACATCATTTTCTAAATTAATTCAATCACTAGAGTGTTACTTTCACCCTGTTCTTAACTAAGTGTAAAACCAATAGTTATTTTCCATATTCTAAAAAATATATTTTACTTAGAAAACAGTGGTTCTCCCACTAACATGTTATAGACACATGGAAAAGATTCATTCTAAATGAATCTTATGTGATATTGTTTCTTACATTAACCCTGAAATTTATTTTTGTAAATTTCACCCATTATTTAAATTTTTTTATTTCACCATCCCTTTCAGATTATGTCATATAGATTCCATACATTATTTTTGGCCATAAAATTTAATGCACAATATAAATATCACTGAAATTATCTATGATAAGTAAAATTATAATGGTTGTAGGGATAATGACTTGGTATAATCAATCAATCCTTATTGGTAACATAGTTTTACCATCCTGGTATCATCTCACATGAGTACCCCTCACAATATTTAAAGTAATATTCCCCATGTAATTTGATACATTTAATACATTATTGAGTTTTGATTGATCTTTCACGTATTAACCTATTTTTAGGTATGAATTACATGTACATATTATTATTCTTATTGAGTAGTGTATCACTGGACACAGTGAATACAAAACCATTTATATGGTTTTATCCTTCCTCAATCATATGTTTCTATTGAACATTACTTTCCATGCCTCTTATGGATTTTTTTCAATTCTAAATATTTTATCATATCTAGACTTGACTAGAACCACATAAATCTTACTCCTAATATCTTAAGTAGAGATGTGCACCCTATTATCGAAATGTAGTCAACCTCTTGACTAAAGTTTTTTTATTACAGGGATTTATGTAATATCCTAATAAATGTTTAGGAAAATTAAGTTATTTTCACAGTTATTTATATTAAAAATGGTTTGTTTATATCATAATAATAAATTTACATCTAAACACAAGTTCTTATAACACAGTTGATTTTCCCCATACAATAACTCATATGATATTAATTTTTCATGATAGTTATAATATTGTTATGGGATAACTCCATTACATGAGATTAATGTATTTAAATAAATTGGATGTTTGTAAAATACATATATGTCACATCATTGAAGCTCCTTTTACTTACATCATGTCTCTGATGTGTGGAAGGAAATGTGTATTCATCAATAGCTCTATGCCACATCTTGTTGATCAATTATTAAATGCAATACACATCATCGATCTTTTTTATTTACCACATTTTAATGATGTGGATAAGGTGATGTGCATCTAAAAATTTCTCAACACAAAATTTTATTGATCGATGAATTCCAGATAAAATATTCTTCAAAAAACTAGTTCAAAGAAACTCATATCTTCTTACAAAGAAAATATTATACTTAACTTTAAAATTACTTAATAAACACATAAATTAATATAATGATGTATATTTACCACTATAATTTCCTTGGAATAGTTCACACCCTCTTATTAATCTAATTTTGTAAGCCTTGTGGCTAATTATTATTTTAAAGGATTCTTTTTCAAATATAAAAATGGAAATAATACCAAAGATTTTTAACTCTATGAAGTTTATATACAATACTGGTTACTTTCATGATGTCCACATTTAGTTTTAATTGAAAAGAATTATCTTTCCACAAGTAGATATATAAGTTGTACATTTTATATTTATAATGTATTGATCATGATTCATGTATTACTGAACTATTAATAGAGTAATATAAAAAATCAACATTCCTTCCTAAAGCAAAATAATATCTCTTTTTGTAAAAAATACACATGGGATAAAAAAATTATACTCAGTAATTTTTTTACAAGAATTATTAACATGGTAATATAGAATTTATGCACTTATCACCACTAAAATAGGCACCTCCCTTTATCAACCGCTTAGAGGACACACCCAATTTTCAGTAATGTTATTATAATAACATATTTAATTTATTAAAATACACATATTTTCCTAGAATATATTATTTAATGTCTAAAAATTAGAAGATAAATATCACTTGTATATGATTAATATACCTAAATAAGAAGTGGCTACTGGATTGTTAGATACATTTCATTGCTTGTGATATTCAATTGATTTATTACACGATATGTGAAGGAAATAACCTCTTATATAATATTCAACCTTATTTAATTGAAATACATTGAGAATGTGCCTTTGTAAAAACTCATTAAATTTTCTTTTCACCTTATATTTCAACCTTTTCTCCATAAGAATAAAGGATTATAATTTCGTGAAGTTCTTTATCTATTTTGTGAATGTTCTTGCACTGTCGGTTGGAAACTCAGGAAGGATAGAAAATTTACTTTATACAGTTATTATCGTAGTGTGTCTTTTTGTATTTCATACAATTTTAAATAAAATATACCAGATTTTAATTTTATATTGATTACCAAATTAGGAAATACTGTTTATTTTAATCATTAAATGTTTGGCAATATGTCATCAAATTATATGAAACCTCTATACTGGGATCTTAATACTTTTCCACTTCAGTTTTCTTGTTGAAAGAAAAGGGGATACCCCCATAATATTCCATGAATCATTGGCTACACCACTACTCAAATAGGTAAATGTAGGAGTTTGACAGACCTCCAGTATTAACTCATGTTTCATTGATCTTTCTTCTAAAATAGTAATCCCAATTTACTCAATTCATTCCTATAAAGTTTCACCAAGTTAGATTTGGATAATTATTTTATAAAAAATTCATTTATTTTATCCAATAACTCTAATAAGAACAACTCGATAGTGAGTGGCATCCTCAACTAGGGCGGACTAGCACCCCAAACACCCGGTTTTGTTCAAAATCAGTTGATAAAATGCATTTAATGAATTAATATTTCTGTGAGGGTTTTTTAATTATTTGGTAAAAAATTTAATCCAATTATATTAATATTGTTCATTCTATGTTGAATCTATAACAGGTTAACATGCATATAAAACCACTCATCAAATTTTTATGAATTATATTGTTTATTATTTTATTTGTTCTCTACTGTAATTTACTATCATAAAAGGATAAAAAATGCATAAATGAAATAAAAACTGAAGTGGTCATGATCATCTAAAAGTGACATATCCATTTAAATGTATTCGATCAATCATGACCTAAGAAAATAATACCTGATATGTGGCTCCACTCATGATGGATATCATCTCTGATCTAGTGTGTACATTTATCATATAGAGTATAACCTCATCTTCATGGGGTCTACATATTAGTTGGAGTACAACCTTATATTGGTGGGTTTTGAATCGTATATAACATTTTTCCAAAACAAAATAAGTATTGTTTCATGTAAGTGAAGGTCTCCCCGATGTTAAGAATACAAATAAAACAAAACCTAATCTGTATTCAATTATAGATATTGACTAGAAATAAGATGATTCACGTAATGTAAGTAAAACTAATTAATTATCCACAATCATATAACATAGATAAAAAATAAATAAATAATTAAACCATACATGCAAAAGTGGTAAATCTTCGATACCAGTCAATGGGTGAAATTTATGGTGAGATAAAAAATTAATTTTTCATTAATTTATTATGTTGAAATTAATTAAATTATATAACCATTTAAATAAAAAAAATTAATTCTATCCGATCTTCAATTATATTAATTTTAATTATATAGAAGTTAATTAAATATCTAACTTAACTTACTACCAAAATTAAATTAAATTTTCACCATTTCAAAATTATTATTTTTTATCCAAAAGTAATATTTTTATTAATTTATTTTATTAATGAAATTAAATTAAATAATTAAATTAAACATTGTTAATCTTGGACCTGAAACCACGCACAGGGTCAATACAGTCTTGACTGACCCCACGGAGGCTCATTTCAGGTAATACAAAGCACGAGTTAGGCTATTCTATGTCAGGCAGGTCCTCCCATACCCATATCGGGTTGGGGAGACCCACATGGGATAGTTTTAGTGCATATTATGACAACCCGTAGCCTGATTGGGGTTACTTGCGGGCCACAGTTGGGTGTGGGTTCAACCCGAGGAAGGGGGTTGGTTGGGCTCGATCCAAGGATGTCTCACATATGTGAAAATTGGGAATCCAGTAGGATCTAATCGAGGGAGGTGATATGAAACATGGTGTGGACACTCGGTGACATAGAATAGCTCCGGAGGGGTGACCATGGAATTAGAGGTCTTTGGGAGGATCAATGCCTTAATGTTTTGGAAGAGGCAATGACGAACCACATGACTTGGTCTCACTAAAAGGTTGACGTAAGTGCCGAAATCCGCACTGGAAGGTTAGTGCGGTATCATGACTGGCCAATGGTTGGGAGGATGAATTTTGATTAGAGACACCATAATAGTGGTATTAGAAGTTATGGCATGACTCAATTCTAGTGATGGAAGACTCATGGCAGTACGAGGAGTGGCAGACTACATCATGCTTATGTGAGGGTAGTAGCTGTACAGTTCACATATCGGGTGCTTGTTTGAGATAGCTGAGTTTCAGATCTAGCATCATGGGAATCTCTATCAGGGAGGAGGCAACACAATAGTGGGTGACTAAACAAGGGAGAGATACTACACTTGTGGGGTGGTGGTCTGTTGGTACACAAGAGGCAGGAAGTTGGTTTTGTTGTGATCCAAGGTGAGGAAGGGGTGGCTGGGGACTGTTGGCCAGGGGTGGCCCCCTCGTTTTTATTTTACTTTAACAAACCCCTAAAACCATCTTTGAAATACCAAAAGATACTGTTTTTTGTTCATTTTTTAGTTCGTTTACTTATGGATGGTGTAACACCACACATTTTAAAATTAATGCACCAGCCCCTTTTTTAATATTCCCACATGGTCTGATTCCAAAACTCAGATGTTATTTTATATTAAATAATCATTTATGGTTTTGAATGATTCCACATCATTGTGGAATTTAGTTTACGACTGATGAATGTTGTTATGGATATCACTGAAATGATCTCTCATTCCATGAAAAATAATAATGATAAAAATATTTTCATATTTTTAATATGTTTTTATAACCATCAAATCAAAAAAATTTATCCATATATATTTTTTATAATTTTCATAATTTGGTATAAGATATCAGATAGAATCACTGTCTGATCTGTTGGGACCTTTTTCAAAACATATACATGAATTTAAAGCTAATTTAATTTTATTGTCTCATATGATTTATGTGATCCATCTGAAAACCATTGAATTTTTTGGGGTGAAAAGTAGAAGATGGTGGGATCAGAATTTAAAATTTTTCATCACCGGGATGACAAACCATATCTTTTTTTATTATCCAAGACCCAGTATAGTCTGGAGTACCATGTATGAATTAAACAGAGCACAAATAATAAATTGAATGTGTATATTATTCGGAATAAATGTGCACATGACTACTTCTCATCGCCAAAAATAATTCTTCGAAGGATACAAAGCCAAAATCCAACACATCATCCAAACACACTTTATGAATCAGTGTTCTCTTCATTTGAAAAATTTTGGTTGCTACTATAGAGCTTTGATGAATCCTTCATCATCACGTTAAACACCATGATTCCCTAACTTAAATCCATGAAGGTGATCATAGATCGTATGTCAAGACCAGTCCCCTGGGGCCCATGCTGTGAGTACCCGAAGCCTGAATTCCATAGGCCAGGGGCAGGCAACTAGCAGCAAAACGCGTATTCCTTAAAACTTGGAAGGCATTACCTTTATATCTTGTACAAACACACAACCAAGAACACAACAAGATATGTACAGAAGTAAACTGTATAGTAAAATGGAAGTGTATAGAAGAAAAAGGGGCCAGAATACAAGCCCAACTGTAAAGTACATGAAAACTGGAATGTACAAGTAAGCTGAACAGCTCTTTGAACACCCGTCAAGAATCCTGCCTGAAGGGTAGGTACAGATCTGGAACAGTTGACTCTACTGTATGCCTCATCTAAGTCCACCTTTGAGCTACCTCCAGTCCAGGTACTCTCGTTCTCAGTCAGAGTTTTCCATCTTCTACACCTAATACAACACGGTGTAGGCATTACTCGTGTAGGGGTGGGTATAACGGTACTCATTAGGGGCCCCGAGACCCTCAAGGTCTCACAATTCCACAAAGGATAAACCAAAAGGCATGAAATTATCTGACCATCCTACTCATAAATATGCCCATACATATACCTATGTTATAAAATATACCCATCTCAATCATGAGGAATCACAAGATCCAACTCAAAATCCCAAAGCTCTACTCTTCCACAATGTAAGCAATACCACTAAGGTAAGTACCACACAGTTACGCTACACAGAATAATACCACCAAGGTATCACCACGATGGAAATTACCACCCATGTATGACACACAGAAGAATACCAAAATGGTATCACCATGAAGGTAAGGACTCAGCTCATACCAGGTATAACTTATGTACAGAAATATAGATTATTATATGTAACTACTAAATCATCTTACTCTGTTAAGAGGAAGACCCACGTAGGATCCTAGTACATCATTAGAACCAATGAGTATTAGAGTACAGTAGACCCACACATGATCCTAGTACATCATCATACCCACACAAGATCCTAGTACAACAGACCCACAAATGATCCTATTACATCATGAGACCCACACAGGATCCTAGTACAGCTGAATCACACAAGATTTTAGTAAATCATACGATCCACACAAGATCCTAGTACAGAATGCCCACAAAGGATCCTAGTACATCATTAGACCCACAAAAAATCGTATTACATCAGACCCACTCGGGATCCAAGATTAGTCCCACATGTATTTCTAGAGCGTATCTATGTGGGATCCTTAAGCACAGACCCACGAAGGATACATTTCCCATGTTACAACCATCTATAGGGTTCTTGCACTAAGCACGCTTTTCCCTGGGAGTGCCTACTTCTCAATATACTGGTCGATACTCCAACTTCTTCGATGTCCCATGAAGATTTATACCAATGTACCGCCATGTCTTTGGGGTCTTAACGCAATAGACAGTGTGTAAAATGGATGCACGGTCTGTAAGTTATTAGTCTTTTTGTCCTGAGGGCCTGGTTGGATTCATACTCAATCCAACCCAACCATACCCCAAATTTATTCAAATATCATGTGGGCTATACCAAAAGTATCATATCTCTCCAAGGTTTCCGACTCTACAGACGGTTCGTCAAGCATATGCCTGATGACAATGTTATGACCAAAACAGTGGAAAATGGGTTGAAGCTAGTCTAGGTCCTGCCTATGCTAGGCGCCGCGACCCGCACTGGGTGGTCCGGCCCGAATTGGGTGGCCCAACCTGCACTGGGAAGCCTGAACCGTGCTGGGCGGCCCGGCCCGACCTGCGCTTGGTGGCCTGGCCTGCATTGGGCAGGTTGGCTTGGCCGCATGTAGGGGGGGAGTCGCACCCCCGGTGACCTCCACTCACCGAACGGCTGAAGCCCTTCGGTCACCAGAAGCATGTGGGACTCGTGGATCCCTATCGATTCAATTTGGCTGGCCGTAATGGCCGGCCCCTTTTCCTCATAATAGAGCGTCGTGCGCCGCCCCTCCGCAGCCGGATGAACGCCAGCTGCCCTCCCTTTGCCGACGTGGCACATGCCGCGGCCCTTGCTCACCAGGTAGCGTGGAGGCACGCCGCCGCCCTGTCGTGCAGCCGGCCTCCACCGGCCGCCACCCTTGCTCTTCCATGGCCGATGGGACATATCCCTTCTCCGGCAGTGCATTTGTGCCACCCCTATCTTTGCGACCAGTCACTGTGGCGGCCACCATTTTGGACCCCACCGGTGATGGTTACAATCCTCCTCCATCATGAAGTGCACAAAAATAACCACAAGATTATCAGAGGGGTTGCGCCATGTTCTTTTTTCCTGTACCCTCCACGTTAGAGCGGTATTAAGAAGATCAAGGGTGGTGATTCAACGTGAGATGAAAATTAACGATGATCAATCGAAAACACACCCCACCTCAGAGATTTTTTGACGTCGATGAGGAGGAAATGATGGACGTCATTTAATCATCATTGAATATGTTCCACATTAGAGGTGGCACATTATTCATTAATGAAGATGGCACGTTTTCGTTGGAGAATATGGCACTTTCTTCATTAGGAGAGAATGATCCTCCAATGTGCTCTTTTTATCCAATGATTTCCCCCCTCCCCCAACAAAAAACAAGTGAGGAGCCAACAAAAATATTAAGTTTATAAATTTAATTTGTTGGGTCAAATGGAGATGGAATAATTATTTGTCTCAATTAACTTGGCTCAATTAAATGGGAGGAATCAATTAATGGGGAGTTGAGAATT
This sequence comes from Viscum album, assembly GCA_963277665.1. Lineage (NCBI taxonomy): Eukaryota > Viridiplantae > Streptophyta > Magnoliopsida > Santalales > Viscaceae > Viscum > Viscum album. The sequence goes on along the minus strand of OY728147.1, from coordinate 1,529,613,063 downwards.
CCCCCTCCCCCCCCACCATTAAGAGGGGTTTGGGTAGTCCACACCCCCTTATATTCAAATTGGGGGTTTTCCAAGATCAGGTGGTCCCCACCACTGATCATTCAAAAAGAATATTATAAAAAATAAAAGATTATTTTATTTTTATTTCCATGAAAAAGGAAAAAAACTAACATTCACCCTTGACCTATTGTGGTCGTCACGAATGTCTCCTTAAAAGGGTACCAGTGATGTGAGTTCAATGGTTTCGTCACATTTCAATTCCAAGCACAGGTTCAAAAGTTACAAAAACCCACTCACACTTTTTCTGAACATACCTAAAAATAGTTCAGAAATGTTTTCTGGGCACATAGGGCTTCAGAATCACACGCCATCAATTTTCAAAGAATCATAAAATTTCCATATAATTAAAAAAAATTACATGTAAATTTTCAAGACATTACATTCTCCCCTCCTCAGGGATTTGCATCCCTAAAATCCACAACTCAAACCAAGGAAACATGTTGGGGTATTGAGCACATATCTAATCCTCCTGCACGAATGTTCACTCCTAGAGGTTCCCATGCTACCAATGTACATGCACCAAAGGTACCAACCGCCCATGAAGGAACCAATCATGTCAATGCTCTATCTCCACTGAAACCTCGGTAAATTTCACCCCATCGTTGATGTCCAACTCACCGTGGTTGATAATATGTGATGTGTCATGCACGTATCTCCTCATATGGGATACATGGAAATTTTTTTCCTCCTGGTGAAACTGAGGTGGATCAGCTAAGTGGTAAGCCAGCTCACCAACTCTGCTGAGGATCAGAAAGGGTTTGATGAAACTCAGAGATAACTTGTTGCCCTTGCCAAACCTATGCAAAACTCATCAGGGTGATACCCTTAAGAAGACTTGGTCACCATCATTGAACTCAAGAGGTCTCCACCTTCTGTCGATATAAGAAATATTCCTACTCTGTATAGTCTTCATCTGCTCCTGGATGATCTACACCTTCTCCTTGGTATCCCTTACCCTCTCTAGTCCCACTAGTGCTGACTCCCCCGGGTCAGTCCAGAACAAAGTCGACTTGAATGGTCTGTCGTAAAATGCCTTGAAAGGTGCCATCATAATGGTTTATTGATAGCTATTTTTGTATGAAAACTCCAACAATGGAATGTTATCCTCCCAACAATGACTAAATTCAAGGACACAAGCACGCAACATGCCGTTGATGGTCTACTTAGTCTAGCCATCCTTCTGAGGATGGAAGGCATTGCTCAAAAAAAGTTTCATCGCGAAAGCCTCATGTAACCCCTTCCATAGCCAGGAAGTAAAATGTGCATCATGATCAAAGACAATCATCGAGGGTACTCCATGTAGCTACACAATATTCTTCACATAGAGGCATCCTAAGCACTCTACTGAACCCTGCACTCTGATTGGTATGAAGTGGGCCGACTTGGCGAGTCGGTCGGCGATCACCTAGATAGAATCATAACCCATGTACGTACATGGAAGTACTGTCATGTAGTCCATGGATATCTTGTTCCAATTCTACTCTGGTACCTCTAAAGGCTGAACTAAGACTACTTGTACCTGATGCTTTGCGTTCACTTGCTGACAATTGAGGCACCAAGAGACAAACTCTGCTATTTCTTTCATCATTCCCGGCCACCAGTGTTGTCATAAGAGATCCTGGTACATCTTTTCCACTCTGGGATGTACCACAAGATGGGATGTGTGGAAATCCACCAAAACATCCTCCCGAAGTGACACTGGTACCATTGTACGCCCTCGGAAGAGGATGACATGCTCCCCACATTCAGAAAATCAATCAGGTTCCTGTCCTATGGATATCTGAGCACATCGAGCCTCAAAGTTAGTGTCCATGTGCTACGCCTCCATGACTAGATGAAGAAGTGGAGGAGGGACTGTAAGACACTAAAGAAAAACTACTCCATCTTGATCCAAAATGGATATCTGCGAAGTTTCCAGCAGCTCCATCACCTCACCTAGCAGTTGTATACCAAATATCTTTTTGAGTGCATTTGCTACAATGTTACCCTTCATAGAAGTATAGAATATCTTGAAGTCACAGTCCTATACGAACTCAAGACATCATCTATTTATCGGGTTTAGGTCTTTCTGAGAGAAGATATAACTGAGACTCTGGTGATCCAAGCAGACTGTAAAATGCTTTCCCATCAAGTAATGCCCCCCATCTTCAAGGCAAAGAACACTGTTGCTAACTCCAAGTCATGGGTATCTTAGTTCTTCTAAAGATGTATCTGATGTGGAGAACTATATGTGATCACTTATTAGTCCTACATCGAGACACATTTGAGATCCATCCCTAATATGTCATAGTAGACTACATACCCTATTCCCTCCTCCGGTAACCTCAAGTTGGGGGCACTAGTAATCCTCTTCCTCAGCTTTTGAAAACCCCACTGGCATCTCTCCGACCAAATGAAGGGTTTCCCCTTATTCTTCAATGCTAATAAATGTGATAAACTCTAGAGAAATATGGCACAAACCTCTAGTAGTATCTAACCAAACCCAAGAAACTCTGTAACTCCATCACACTCCTAGGTGGCTCCCAAGAAAGTACCGCCTCAATATTTTCTAGATCCACACAAAATCCAGACTCATAGGAATCATGTCCCAGAAATTGAACCTCTCAGATCTAGAACTGGCACTTAGAGAGATTACCATAAAGCTGGTGTTCTCATAGTGTGTCCAGAACGATCTACAAATGATATCCATGCTTCTCCTTGGTAGCTGAGTAGATCTGAATGTCATCGATGAAGACTACTACAATGTGAACTAGGTATTTCTTGATGATCCTGTTCATGAGTCCCATGTACTCTAATGGGGCGTTGGTCCTGACGAATGGAATAACCAAGAACACGTAGTGGTTGTACCAACATCTGAAAATCGTCTTCTGTACATCCTCATATCGTACTCGGAGATGGTGATATCCTGATCTGAGGTATAACTTCGAGAACCACTATGCTCCCTTCAGCTGATCAATGAGGTCATCAATCCATAGTAGTGGGTAATTTTTTTTCACGGTCACCTCATTAAGGCACTGATAGTTGACACAAAGTCTCAAGATTCCATATACCTTCTTGGCAAAAAAATATCAAGGCTACCCAAGGAGAAACACTGGGCCAGGTGAACCCATTCTCCTATAAGTCCTATATCTATATTCCTAGCTCACAAAGTTCCATGTGATCCATCTAATACACCGGTGTAGATATAGGTGTCATATCTGGGTACAAGTCAATGTAAAAGTCTATCTCTCTATGATGATGTAGACATGGAACATCATCAGGGAAGACATCTGCATACTAGTCCACCAATAAAGGATATCTCATACTCTCCACATCAACAATTCCATTGATAAGGCTAACCAAATGATGCGTAATTGGGTGCACCCTCCTCCGGGTAAGTCCATCCTATGCTAAAAAATGCTCCCTTATCACCAACGAACGTAAACTTTGTCCCATATGTGTGGAAAAACCACAATTTGGGCTTAATACAGTCAATATGAGCATGGACTATAGATAACCAGTCCATACCCAAGATGATGTTGTAAGGCTTCAACACCACTATTAGGAGATCCCAATCGAAGCTCTTGCCTCCTAGAGTATGCTCACACAACCCGAACATGTGTGTAATTGTTGAATCCTACCCGTAAGAGTCTCTATCCATAAGTATCGAGCCAATGACTCTGTCGGAAACTCCGTGCTCTGAATGAGGGAACTGAAAATAAAATAATGACTCTAACATGTGTCTATATGTAATGCTACTAAGGTGGAGTAGACATAGATCATACCTTGTATCATCTCCGGAGAACCATGGTCGTAGGAGTAAACTTTCAGGACCAGAGCTCGCCCCTATCCACCTGCTCCCTGTGGTCGGGGTAGACCACCTAGTGGTGGTTGTGGTAACATCTTGAATCATCACCCTCTGCCAAATGCATGACCAGCTCCTCCGCCACGTCTGCATGCTCCCTGCGGACCTCCTCAGTCGAACCTCTATCTCTACCTGGGTGGTCCCTCAACCACCTACTGATCATCCATACGACTGGTTAGGAAATCACAAGCTATGTTATCCTACCTACCGCATGTGTAACACTGCCCATTCCTCACATGACTGGTTGTGTCTCTGGTACCCCACACAACCAACACTAAATCCTACGGTCTTCAGCCTATAGGTCTGGTCCTCTTGGACCTCTATGTCACGTGTTTGATAGCAGCCATAGAAGACTCCACTACATGAAATCTAGTGGTAGGTCTCACTGCTGGTGAATCCTCAGTAAGAAAACTCTCCACTAAGAGGGATCTCTCTAACACCCTGGCATGCATCAGGATACAGAGAGAAATCATTGAAGCCCTAATCTCCCATCAGAGTCCCTGCTCGATGGTCCAATCTCGAGAGAATGGGTCCCACACCGTATCAGTGTGGTAGTGTGAGAGGATTGTGAACCTCACTGAGTACTAAGCCACAATCATGGTACCCTGCTGTAGATGAAGAAGATTTGGAATGTGCACTGCGTGAAGGGTCATTGGGACAAAATTTTCCCGAAAATGCTCTCAATGTATGTCTACAGGATTTTCACCTCTTCATGAACCTAGAGCATCAAGATCCACCTTCTACCTACTGATTCCTATATAGGACTGGCGGCAAGGATCCCCATGAGATCAGATGGTGTCCCCACCAGTCGGAAGACTCTCAATACGGCCTCCAACAAATCCTCAGTCACCGGTGGGTCCATCTCACCCCTGAACCTGGGTGGACTCTGGTGCTGGGACTCATGAAATACGCTCAAGCGGCATGCACTCTCTCCAGTTGGGGATGGTGGCATCAGTCGCCCAATGGGTAATGGTACCACAGGTGCCTCCGCTGGTGCCTCTACTGAAAGAGGGCCCTACCCCGAGGCCTTATTACTCGGTGGGCTGTCAGCGCGTACAAGATCTAGAAACCAACATGGCTATCTGTGTGACGTCATCCCGAAAAGAAATAGGTGTGCCATGGTTAGTAATTTATACCTAGTGAGATGATTCAAGAGTTTCACAGGAAAAAATGTCAAATCATAGTCAAAATAAGTGTTTTCATGCACTGAGTCAGAAATCAGATGTCAGGGTCCTGGTGTATGGATACGTCAGCCGCCAAACCAACGTTGGATTCCCTAAACTGATAACCACACCCACTCCACATAAATTTTTTTTGTTAAAAGATCACATTCCAATGTTCAGTGGTAGAACTGACTCCTCTGATACCAATTTGTCACAACCTATCCCTTGGGGCCCGGGTTGTGACTACCCCAAGCCCACCTTCCTTAGGATAGGGGCTGGTGACTAGCACCGAAAGGTGTATTCCGTAAAACTGGGAAGGTAGTACTTTTATATCTTGTAAAAACACACATCCAAGCACACAATGAGATACAAACTCAAGTAAACAGTATAGAAAACAAGGAGTGTATAGGAGAAAACATGGGCAGAATACAAGCCCAAATGTAATGTACAAGAAAACTGGAAAGTACAAGTAAGTTGAATAGCTCCTGTGAGCACCCACCAATGATCCTACATAAAGGGTAGGTACAACTCTCAAAAAATAATCTCTATGGTACACCATGTATACGTCCACCTTAGAGATACCTCCAGTCCTGGTACTCTCATCCTTAGTGTACACTATCTGTCATCTGCACCAAACACAACAAGGTGCAGACATATCCCATGCAGGTGTGAGTATAACGATACTCGGTATGGACCCTGAGACCCTCAAGGTCTCACAATTCCATAAAGGATAAACCACAAAGCATGAAATTATCTGACAAACCTACTTAGGTATATTCCCATACATATACCAAAGTTATCAAATATACCAATATCAATCATGAGGAAGCACATGATCCACCTAAAAATCCCAAAGCTCAACTATTCATTAATGAAACGAATACCACGAAGGTTTGTACCACACATGTACGACACATAGAATAATACCACCAAGGTATCACCATGAAGGAATGTACCACAGAAGTATGCCACACAAAATAATACCAAAAAGGCGTCACTACGATGGTAAGGACTTAGCTCATACCATGTATAACTTATGTACATAAGTATAGATGATTATATGTAACTACTAGATCATCTTACTCTATTAAGAGGCTGACCCACATAAGATCCTAGTACATCATCAGACCCACACAGGATCCTAGTACAAAAGACTCACATATGTTCCTAGTACATCATCAAACCCACATAAGATCCTAATACAGCAGACCCAAACAAGATCCTAGTACATCATCAGACCCACACAAGATCCTAGTATAGCAGACCCACATAGGATCCTAGTACATCATCAGACCCCACAGGATCCTAGTAAAACAGACGCACACATGATCCTAGTACACCAGACCCGCATAGGATCAAAGTACATCATCAGAACCACAGAGGATCCTAATAAAACATATCCACACAAGATCCTAGAGTAGTCCCACATGGATTCTTAGAGAGGATCCATGTTGGATCCTCGATCACAAATCCATGAAGGATCCCTTTCTCATGTTACAAACAGCTACAGGGTTCCCTCATTAAGATATCTTGTCTCCAGTAGGACTCGCACCTCGCGCCACTAGTAGATACTCCAACTACCATGAAGTCCCATGAATAAGAATCCAAAAGGAACTCAATGTTAGAGGGGTATTAATGCAATAGATGGTGCATCAAACGGATGCCTGGTCTGTAAGTTATTATCTATTTAGTCCCAAGGGACCAGTTGGATTCATTCTCAATCCAACCTAACCATACCCAAAATTTATTCAAATATCATGTGGGGTATAGAAAAAGAAACACCTCAATCCATGTTTTTTGGCACCATAGACGGTTCATCAAATGGATTCCTGGTGCCAAAGATATGACCAAATGAGAAGAAATGAGTCGAAGCTGGTCCGAGTTCGGCCCAGCCCAGCCCGTGCTGGGCGGCCGAACCTGGCTACATGCAGGGGGAGTAGCGTGCTCCCCCACCTCCACTCACTGAATGGATGGAGCTGTTTGGTCTCCAGCAGCATGCAGGACCAGTGGATCCCGCTCTGTTCAACTCGGCCGGCTGTAACGACCAGCCCCTTTGCCTCCTAGCGGTGCGTCATGCCCCTCCCCTCCACGGCCGGTCGAACACAAGCCTCCATCCCTTTGCTGCTACAACACAAGCCATTTCCCTTACTCTCTAGGTGGCATGGATGCACATCACTGACCTGTCATGCGGCTGGCCTCCATCGGCCACCACCTTTGTCTGCCGTGGCCGACGGGCCACAACCATTCTTCGGGGGCATGGTTGCGCCGCCTCCATCTTCGCGGCTAGCCATGGTGCCAGCCTCCATTTCTGATCCCCACCGGTGATCGTAGTTATCCTCCTCCATCACTAAGAAAATAAAAAGAACCAAAATATTTGTGAAGGGGTGAAGCCATGTTTGTTTAACCCGTAACCTCTGTGTTAGAGTGGTAGAAAGCGGCTCAAGGAAGTTGATTCAACATGAGAGGAAATTTAACGCTGATCAATTGAAAACACACCCATACCTCAGAGATTTTTTTCGTCATCAATGAGGAATAAATGACAGACATTGGTTCATTTTTGTTGAAGACATCCCACATTGGAGGTGGGTGTTCTTCGTTAGAGAAGATGGTGCGTTCTTTGTTGTAGAAGACGATACATTAGTCGTTGGGAGAGAATAATCCTCCAAAGTACTCCCTTTCACCAATTATTTCCCCCCAACAAAAATAAGTGAGGATCCTACACAAATATTAAGTTTATCAATTTAATTTGTTGGCACAATGAAGCTGGCATAATTAATTGGCTCAATTAATCTGGCTCAGTTAAATGGGAGGAATCAATTAATGGGGAGTTGAGAGCCCCCCCCCCATTAAGAGGGGTTCTAGTTGTCCCCACCGCCTTTGAATTAAATAGGGGTTTTTCTAGCTCTGGTGGTCCCCACCACCGATCATTCAAAAAGGAAATTATAAAAAAATTAATTTTTATTTTATTTTTATTTCCACGAAAAAGCACAAAAACTAACTTTCACCCTCGACATACTACGGTCGAGGTGATGGTCTCCTTATGAAAATATTGGCACTACGAGTTCAACGGTGTCCTCATATTTTAATTCCAAGAACTGGTTCGAAAGATACAAAATCCAGATCACACGTTTACTGAACATACCCCAAATAAAGTTCCGAAATTCATTCCAGGCACACTGAGCCTCAGAATCACACGCTGTCAATTTTCATGGACTCGTAAAATTTCCATATAATTAAAAAAATACATGGAAATTTCCAGGTCTTTACATCATACAATATATTGAAGAATTTATTTATCTAGGAATCAGGTGGAAAGAGAATATCTCAATTCTGAATGCAAAAATAGTGCTTGGAATGAATCTCTACTCTTACTTATTTAGTGTCTTTCTCCAAATGCCCATATAGGGTTCCCAACCCCAATATATTTAATGTTCACTAAATAAGTACTAAATAATTGCTGTGATGAACCAAAAGGGTTAATAAATATCATTAATATTTTATTACATGTCTTTAATATTTATTACACATATTAGAAGAAAATAATGTTATTTAGCTTGAATTTTAATTCCTAAAAATATTAAATGAACCAAGAATATTAAAATTTTATTCATTCAAGTAAAATTATTCCACTTATTTACATAAACAATTAAAAAACATTTAATAACTAAATTGAACAAAATTATTCATAACTAGAATAATAATGAATATATATTTTTATTAGTGATCATCAACACATAGACCACCCTCGGACCACATGGAGGGACTCCCATGTCTGATATACCTATTTACAAGGATATAAAATATTCCTAAATACACTATCATGTGTGACCATCTAGGTCCTTATACTGATAGAAGTGAATAGTATTCATAGACTAAGAGTGGAGTCTAACAACAAATAAAACCCCTAAATAGATATGGATTAGTCATAGAAAATATAATAATCCTACAAATATACACTATGTAATATACTATATTTTTCATTATATATCTCATAAAGTAGAATGTACTCTTCTGTCATCATCCTGTATTTCTTTATTATTTTTTTGATCTATTATGATGGACATACCCCCCTCTACCTTCACCAAGGATTTATAAAGGTACTAAAATCCTAATCAACTAGTCCCAATATATATTACTTCCTAAACATGGAAGCAACAAATTCTATCTTGATCATTCAACCAATTCCATAACAACAATGACGCATCCAACAGAAGCTTCCTAACCATGATTTCATTATCATCGTTTTATACTTAAATCAAATAATACGATCAAATGAAACACATAGATAGTGATATAAGGTTGGGAGACCAATACACATGTTCATATATTGGAATGATGAATGAAACCATAAACATGTAGTGTTCTTATTGAAAGCATCTCATCATTATCACAACTCCAAAAGATCACCAATAGATTACATCATTAAAATAAACCTCAATTCTATTGACCCACCATCACCTCATACATAAAAATAAACTTTGTCCTATCATTATGATGTTTCTAGACTATAGTGCAAATATTTAAGATTAATTTCATAGTATCATGAGGTTCTTCTTTTATCTTAAGATCTGATATAACTTTTTTCTATGAAAATTAATAAATTGAAATTTCTATGTAATAGTAGACACATAAAATTCTACACTAAAATCATAAGTGTACATCATGTATAACTAATTGTACGCATGATATGGTAATATAAAAATAATATTATAGGTAGGTCTGGTACACCAAGTATTACTACAAAAAACATCTACCCCTTTAATTTTATCAGAAAGGAATTCTCAAAGTAAGACAGCTGGAGAAATATGAAAAGAAAGAGGAATAGTATCTGAAAACATCCTTTATAAATGATTTAAATCCCATAAATAGAAATAAGATTTAAAAACCATCGTGATTAAACATATAAAGAGAAAAAATAACAAAACTAAACAATTCATACAGATAAAAATTAAAATCATTATCTCTAAAATAATAGTGGGTGGAAATTTTTTTTTTAAAAAAAATATAACTCTTCAAATAAATGATTTTTAACCATCTCCATTGATTTTAAATGAATAATAAAAATATTAAAAAAATAATGAAAGACATAATTTCATGAGATAGATGATTTAAAAACATAAATTTAGCAATATAAACACAAGATATCACATGCATAACCACAACATATTTTTAATTATCATTCTTGGTCAATAGAGAATAGAAAGAAAAAATATCATTAAAATAACACTTTCAAAAATAAAATAGATAGAATATGAAATAACATTGAATGATGTAACGAAATTAAGAGTTAAATAAAGATAAAACATTAATGATAACATCATCTCAAATAAAAATTAAATAATAAAAACAATATCGATATTAAATAAATTAAAACCAAAATTAAAAAAGTGAAAATTATTTTATTAATGTTAGAGAAGAATAAATGAAATATTTAAAATGGATTTGTAAAATGGAAGGATGTTTTTTATTGGAAAACAAATTTCAAAAATGAATAGAAGATAAATTTTAAAATTAGGTATATAAAAGGAAATGAAAACAAATTTTAAGAGTTTTTATGGAAAAGGAAATGAAATGAAATTTTAAAAAGTGATACATAAAATAGAAATAGAATAAATTTTCAAAATACATATCGAAAATGAAAAGAATATAAATTTCAAAAATAGGTAATGATCTTCCATATTGATACAATAATTTAGACAAATAGATCATATACAAAAATAAAGTTATAAAATTTTAAAAATAGTAGAAAAACTAGAGAGTAAATATTTTTTAATAAGATAATTGAAAAGAACTAAAATAAAAGATGTCATGACATGACCCATGCCTGGGATCATTCCTAAACTACCACAAAACACATCTATAGGCCATGGGTTGTCATAAAGCACTGAAGTAACAAAAAAATCTGGGAGGCCATTGGATAAGTACCTATAATCACACAGAAATCTAACCGAGTAAAAAAGTGCAGATGAAAAGTATATAAAGGTTGACCTACTATAAAGTAACATAAACATGAATGAACCTTTAGAATATACAATGGTATGATAGTGATTACAAAAATGTAAAGGGGGGAAAACATGTTCCCAAAATTGAAAAACTTTCTAACCATAATAAAACTATACTAGAGTAATAACTGATATATCCCCTATCATGTATCCCAATTATGACCACAATATGTTGTTCACGTGACCCATATACCTATGATCCCATCAGATTCTGATTGACCTATTTGTTGTCAGAAAACTATATGAAACACATTGGAAAAATCCTATGCATGGGGGAGTATATATATACCCAGTAGAACTCCCCGAAAAGATGAAGGGGAGCAGTATTATATTTCAAAAAAGTGAAACAGTATATGGGATAATGTACCATAAAAGGGAATGGAATGACTGTAGCTCAATAGAACAAGAGTGTGAAGGTAGGATCATACAAACAGAAGGAGCTCTAAATGGTGAGGAGGTGAACCCCATTTGAGTCATTTCTACCTATATTCAAAGGGTAGACCCATCCCACCACAAGTAGTTAAACATAGAAAGCACGAGGCATACCCCACCTATCTTCACCTCTCTTGGATGGAGAGTAACCAATACCCAATGAGTGGGTACTATAAAAGTATTGATATATATATACACTATTAAATAATAAAAAATGAGAGATTAAGGGGATATTTATATGGTAACTCAACCTAAGAAGATGAATAGCCAACAATTCAAAGGTAGAGTAATCTACGAATCCTAGTAGCTCAAGTGTCCTCCCAGGAGTTGTAAATCAATGGGGCTCAAATCATCACACCTTGATTCTATCCACAATGGGTGGCACTGAAATTACCTCATGATTTTAGGTTGCATTACCAGAATGTGTCTCAGTGGGAAAATCTACCATATTTCATGTGATTTATTAGGTATGTCAAATATTACCTCACCGTTATGCCACATAGTAAAGGATCTTATTAGAATGTTCATCAGGGGATACACTATCCAGAAAAACTAGAGGTTCATCCCGAAAGGTCATTGGGGTCTACACTACCCACACCAGCTATAGGTTCAGCCCCAATGGTCGTCCGGAACTACACAGTCAAGCCCAATTAGAGGGTCACCCCTCATGGATTTCGTGTACTACACTATCCATCCCTTTTATAGGGTTATCCTAGAATATCTTTAAGGGATAAATTTTTCATCCCTCCTAGAGGGTCATCCTGGAAGGTCATCAGGGGCTACATTACCCAACCCTTCTAGAGGTTCATCCCAGAAGGTCATCGGGGACTACACTACCCATCCATATTGGAGGGTCAGTCTGGAATCATCAGGGACTACACAACCCGGATCCTACTGCAGGTTCATCCCAAAAGGTCATTAGGGAATACACTACCAAGATCATATTGGTGGGTTAGCCTTGACTGTTGTTGGAGACTACACTACTCAACCCTCTTGGAGGGTTAGCCTGAAATTGTTCTGGTAAGCCTGTCTGATCACTGACATCATCGTGTGTCGTCTCTATGTGTAACAAACACATAAAATCAACAACATATTATGAAAAAATATTTCAAGCGAAAAATTTCATTCTACATGAGAATGTTCTGGGTAGGAATATCATAGGCCAAAATCTGATTTCAAACGAACAAGAAAAAGAGGATTGGAGAGTTCTCATGGGAGATCAACCTGTACATGGCATTTGAGGGGTCCCACATGGCGTGTGGATCCTATTCACTGTTGAGTCATGTGTCTTGCTAGATATGGACCATTTCCCATGTAGTAGTTAACACAGTTTAGGTGTTCTACATGGCATGTTCTATTTATCCTAGAACCTAGGACGTGTCTACTGGATATGTCCTTGTACTCAAACACCATGTCTATGTACTTTGGTATATTTCTTGTTGACTCACATAGGATGTTGCCCGTGTGGCCAACCTATGTCTGTCTGCTTGGCACATGTCATGAGCCTAGTTGTGTGTTATTTCATGTGTATTCTCTCACATAGAAAGGTAGTACAGGGTGTGTCAAGGGGAGTACATGCCAGGTCATCTTTATCTTTTACCAAACCCTAACATCATTGCTGAGGGAGGATGAATGTTGTTTATTCTTTGTAGAAAAAGGAATATAGTCATTATTTTGTTTTTTAGAAACTCTAGTTTCTCCCAAAATCACTATCCCTGCTCCAAATCTTGTCCAACCTCTTCAGATCCCACCACCATTCCTTCTAAAATCTTCAGATCTAGAATCAAATCATGCTCTCCAACTATCATTCACTATGAATCCGTCACAAAAATGAATTGGGGGTTTATTATTCATTCTTTACACTGATGAACCATTGATATTTGTATGATGGGTTTAAAATATATGTATTTTTTCCCATTCATTATGCCATTCCAAATCCATTCCTAATTCACAATTCCATCATCATTTTATAGTTTTTCTCCAAATCTGGGCACCCAATAGGTCTCGGGTCACCCAAAAATTATAGAAAATGTTTACAATGGAATTATTTATTTATAAATATGATAAAAAATTGGTGGAAGGAACATGAAACCATGTTTTTGATCCTTGGACAATGGTCTATGGCTAGCTGATCATAATTGGGAAATCTTGGTTAGAAATAACTGATTAACGAATGAAAACTAGTACTCATGCTCATGCAAGGATTGAAATCAAAGGCATAGATCAATGAATGACTATCAATCAACAAAAACATTTAATTAATGGAATATAATCATTAATGATGAATCATACTTGGATTTTATTGATCATTTTTTATTAAAAATGCGTTCACCGATGAATGAGGTGGATCCGTTGTGGTCGCCGCATCTTGACCTATCTATAATCAGTGGTTCATTGTTATTCTTCATTCGATATTCACCAATAGGAAGGAGGGGATAAGAAGATGTATCATTGGTAAAAACATGATTATGAGTCCAAATCCACATTATCAAGATTTTATATCCTTTAATTACATTTATGGGATTTTAATTAATTAAATAAATTACTTCTTTTAATAACTTAAACATCCCGCCAACAAGAAACTAGTGAAGACATCCTATAACGACTCATTTTATGTCGTTTTTAGGGAATAAAGTGTGTTACAGATCCAACTGTGCCCTCAGATTTCTGATCTGATCAACCACATAAGAGTTATCTCATTTTTATTAATTTTCTGGTCATACATATTATAAAATATATTTAATATTTTTATAAAATTAGTTCTAGGCTCATTGGGCCTTGGAATCCCACGATCTCTCAGTGCCTAGCCATATAATAATATTTATAAATATGTCAAAGTATTAACAGGCAATAAATGGGACTCTAAATAATTCCCTCTCAAAAATATTTTCATCCCCTAAAAGCAAAAATAAACAAACTACATGGGATACTGAGCCCACATCTGGCTCTCTCGCTCCCAGGAACTCTCTTGCAGGCTTGCATGCTACCAAAAAACTAAAAGAAGAGGGATAGATCATCCTCATAGGGTCATATCCTATCTGTTCTCTATTTCCACTATGTGCTCCAAAAATGTGGATCCATCCTCGATGTCCATATCACCCCAATCAGTAACGTGTGTGGGGTTAGACACATATCACCTAAGTAACATAAAATTAGAGACATTGTGCTCCCTCTCTATATGTGGCTGTAACACGAGGTGGTAGGAAACCTATCCAACCCTCCATGAAATCAATAAAGGCATGATTAGCCTCTGGGATTGATTTCTTATCCAACTAAACTTCTTCATTACACATCGTTGGGAGACCATAAAAAATATTTCGTCTCCCTGATCAAACTCCAAGGGCCTACGATGGTGATCTACATAGGACTTCTATCTTCTCTAGTTCACCATAATGCATTCACGGATGGCATACCCCTTCTCTATCATCTCCTGAACCATATCTGATCCCATAAGAGGTGACACTCTAATATCCTTCCAAAAAAAAGGTGACATGAAGGGTATCCTGTATAGTGCCTTAAAATATTCTATGCCGATGTTAGAGTGGTAGCTATTGTAGGTTGTAAACTCAACCAAAGGAAGGTGATCTGCCCATCTCTAACAGAAATAAAAAAAACGTGACATATTCATATCCACTAACTCCTGGAGAGTGTGATCGGTCATACCATATGTCTGTGGGTGAATGGTTTTATTCAACTTTAGTTGGGTCCCAAATTTCTCTTATATTCCCTCTATAATTGTGATGTAAATTGAGAATCAAAATTAAAGACAATTGTCAAGGGAACCCCATGAAGGCATATGGTCTCTCATATATAATCCTTCCATAAAATATCCACAAATCTCTTCTCCCTGATAGAAAGGAAGTTCCCAAACATTGTGAGTCGGTATATTCTCACCCATATACTGTCATGGACCTTGGTTGTTCATGGAATCCCATTGAAAATATCTAGGGATATGCCTTCCCATTTTCACTATGGGAAATCAAGAAACTGTAACAATCCAGCTAGGACTCGATGCTCAGCCATCACCTATTGGTAGGTAAGGCATATTGAGAAGAACTCAACTACACATCATCTCATGTAGGACCTCAAAAACTACCACTAATGATCTATGTACATATTTCCTACACTAGTATGAACAATTAGGGGTGATGGGTGGAAATCCCACATCACTTCCTGTTGAATCACAAGTAGAACCATTGTTCTCCCCTAGAATGAGATCTCATCATTCCCACCTTTATAATATCCATTAGATTCGTTGACTATGTATATATAATCACATATAACCTCATAGTAAATTTCTCCTAGGTGAAACACTTTCACATGATCAAGGATAGTAGGATTCAACAACATTGAATGTTTTAGAATTGTACCCTCGTGTTATATCTAGGTCAAATATAGGAAAGCTAACTACTCTGATGGTTCCCACACTAATAAATCCTAGGACTTTCTGTTAAGGTATCCTGCTACAATGATTCCCTTCACTATATTATATAACATCTTGATGTCTTAGTCTAGCTAGATCTCTAACCAGTGTCACTACCTTAGGTTCAGGATTCTCTCAGTGAAGACGTACTCGATAATCTGGTGGTATAAGTAAGTGACTTAGTGTACTCCCAGAAGGTAGTACCTTTATATCCCCAATGAAATGACTACCACTTCTCAAACCAAATCATGAGTCACATATTTCTTCTCATTGGGTCTCAATCAAACAATCAACAAACCCATGATACATCCAACATTGCTGAAACATCTAAATGCTTTATTTAACACCATCAAAAATCACATTGGTATTTTATAAATGAATGAAATTCACAACAATACACAACTCTAAGAATAGGACCAACCAATTCATTTAACCATTTTCATTCATTATTAAAAAAAATCATTTATTTATTCCATCCTAAACCATGTATCTAATAGTCTCTACACAATGAATAATTCTTAGAAGGTAGAGAGTCACCAGTCACAACACAAAATATACCACACAAAATAACAACCTATTTCATGTTTTCTCTCTATTTAATGCCCATACCAACCACTTCAACTATCATTATTCAAAGTCATTCCTCCATGTCATTCCACTTAAAAAAAACCCCCAAATCACTGCAAAACCTTGCAAAACACCTCATAAATACTAGATTAACAACCACGATGTAAGAAAATACCACACCCATAAACCCAACAATATAATCATTTCACTGCCCGAAATAACATACCCACTACTCAACCACTACCCATTCATTTCATAATCTTCCAAACTCTCATCCTGATATTCTATTTCTCCACCCATCGATTCTTTACTACTTATAGGTGGAGATTATAAATTTCCAACCATAAGAAGCTAAACATAGAAAGAATGTGGCATACCTATCATGCCTTCACCGCTCTTGGATGGAGAGTAACTAAGACTGAAGTAGTAGGTAATATTACATGATGTGTGTGTGTGTATATATATATATATTCTCAATCAAAGTATCCCAAATTATAGAGTAAGGGTATCTACATCTCACATCTCATCCCAAAAAGATGAATAGCCAAAATTTCCAAGGTATATTCATCTATGATGGCGAACACCTCAGGTGTCTGCCAAGGTGTCACAGGTCAAAGGGGATAAAATCACCACACCTTGATACTATTCTATTTTTAATAACAAACTTTCTTACATGGTTTTATGTAGCATCACAAGAACACACATCGGTGGAGAAATCACCCCTCTTTCTCATAATTCCTTAGGCATGTTGTATCACACATCACCACCGTGTCACATAGTCGAGGGTCTTCTCTATAATATCACAGGGGACTAAACTACCCTACCCAGTTGGAAGTTCAACCCAGTAGGTTGTTGGGGACTACACTGCCAAGCACAGATGGAGGGTTGGCTTGGATGTTCTTTGGGGACTACACTACTCGGTCCTACAAGAGGGCCATCATGGATGGTCATTTGGGACTCAACTACCCATCCCTACCAGAGGGTCATCTGAAAAGGTCATCGAGGACTACACTACCCAGCCATGTTAGAGGATCAATCTAGAATGATAGGGGAAAACACTGGAAAGATCCTAATAGAGGTTCCAAAAAAATATTTTAGGGGGATGCACTACCCATATCCTATTAGAAGTTTTTCTCAAAAGGTCTTCTAAGACTACACTACCTTGTTTAGCTATCGGGATAGCCCAGAATCATCCTAGTAATAATGTTTGATAACTACCATTATTAGGGGTCATCTCTCCACGTACAAAACCCGAAAAATCTACATCATACCTTGATATCCTCTTTTTAAGAAACCATCAAATTTTATATGAAAAACTCATGATAGTCCTGTCGCTAGCCTAATTCTGAGTTCAAACAAAGGAGATACAGTGGATTGATTGTTGATCACGGGTGATCAACTAATATGTGGTGTGTGAGGGGGCCCACAGGGTGTGTGGCCCCTCTTCACTGCCTGGTCTTGCCTTTGGCCATACATAGGTCTCATCCAATGCATCAATGAACATCTTGTAGGTGTACTACACTGTGTGTTCTATTTATTTAGGGATTCGGGCTATTTCTTCTGGTCGTGTCCATGTACTCGAACCCTATGTCCGTGTACCTTAGATCATGGTGTGTTGACTCACACCAGATACTACCCATGTGTCTAACCCATGTCTATGTGCTCAACACGTGGCATGAACATATCAATGTGTCCCTTCACATGTCTTTAGTCATTGGGAAATGTAGTACATGGTGTGTTAGTAGGAGTACACAGTGTGTTATTCTTATCTTTTCCCAAACCCTAGCACCCCCACTAAGGGAGGTTGCATGTTGTGTATTCTATGTTGAACATTGTGTGTAGTTACAATTTTCCATAAACCCAAGTTTCTCATGAATCTCCATCTGCACTCCAAGTATAGACAAAGTACTTGAGATCCTACCGCGTTTCCTTCTGAAGATTTTCCATAAATACAAGTTTCTCCTGAATCTCCATCTTCACTCCAAATATGGTCAAAGTACATGGGATCCTACCATGTTTCCCTCTGAAATCTTCAAATCTATCCATGAATCATGCTCTACGACCATCATTTATTAAGAATAGTTATACTATTGAATAATGGTTTCATTATTCATTCTTCACATTGATGTGCTTCTAATCTTCATTGGATGGGTATGAAAATTAAATATTTTTGATCCTTTCATCATGCCATTTCATGATATATTCATCACTCATGATTCCATCGTCATTCTACAATTTCTCTTCAAATAGCGGCACCCGATCAAGGTTGGGATGCCTGGAAATTGTTGAATTGGGATTCAATGGAATTCCTTAGTGAAAAAATGCACATAAAAGTGGGAGGAAGGCACTAAAAACCATGGTTTGGATCACATTCCAAGAATCATTGGCCATTAAATCATAATTGGGAAATCCTTTTGATAAACGTCTAATTAACTAATGAAAATTGGTACATGGGCCCACACAATGTTTGAAATCAAGTGTGTGTATCAATAGATGACTATCAATCTTCTAAAACATTTAATATAATGTGTAGAATAATAAAAGATGACTCTTATCTCAATTAAATTGATCGAGCTTTATGAAGATAATGTTTTCTGATGAAGGGTGTGAATCCGTTGTGTCTTCCACATCTTGATCAGTCTAGATTCATAGGTTCATCATCATTCTTTGATTGTTGTTCACCAACGGGAAGGATATGAGAGGAAGAGTGATCATTGGAAAGAATATGATTATGAGGGAAACTCTTCATTGTCAAGAATTTATATCCTTTAATTAGTTTTTTTTGGATTTTAAGTGATTAAATTAATTCATATATTTAATCAATTAAACATTCCATAAACGAGAATGGGGTATGGATGTCCCATGTTGACTCATATTATGTCAGTCCCTAGAAAAATAGAGTGTTCCATACCCTACTTTGGTCCTATATTTCTGATCCATTCAATGGATTAAGAGTTATCCTATATTATTTAATTTACCTTGTGTTTGTAATATAAAATAAATTTAATAAATTTATAAAATTAATTATAGGCACACCATACCATAGTGTTTACACCGTCTCATTGCCCAGCTTTGGAATAATATTTATAAAATTTTCAAATTCTATTATGGAAAAAATATGATCTCTAAATCATACCATCCTTCATGACTTACCCCCCTCAAAAAGAAAAAAATAAACATACAACTCAGGATATTGAGCCCACGTCTATCTCTTCCACTCCAATGAACTCTTCTACCCATTTCCATGTCGCAACAACACTCAAACTAGAAGGATGGCTCATCATCGTAGATTCTGATCTTGCCGGTCCTTGATCGCCAATGGAGCTCCAGAAAGGTGGCTCCATCTTTAATGCACAACTCCCCTAGTCAATAACGTTCATGTCTCTATGAATTTATATCCTCAGCTAGGACATGTGAAAGATGTCATGCACCCTCTCCAACTATGGGGGTATGTCAAGGTGGTAGACAACCTCACAACCCCTCCATGCGATATTGAATAGCCAGATGAACCTCAAGTATATCTTTAATTCCTGGCTAAACATCCACATTTGACATCATGTGGAGAATCTACATAAGATGTGGTCTCCCATCTCGAACTCCAAGGTCCTACGCCGGTAATCTGCTTACGAATTATGTCTACATTGGGCCGTCTTCATCTGTTCATGGATGATTGAAACCTTCTCTCTCATCACCTACACCCACTCCATGCCCATAAAAGACAACACTGAAATATCTATCTAGTAAAAATGTGACTTTTAGTGTATCCCATATAGGGCCTCAAAAGGTACTGTAATGATTTTTGAGTGGTTGTTGTTTTTATACACAAACTCCACCAATGGTAGTTGATCCTCCTATCTTTGGATGAAATTTAAAATGCTTTCTCTCAGAATATCCTCTGACACCTACATAGTGTTCTTGGTCTACCCATATGTATTGGGTTAAAAGAATTTAGTCATCTGTCTCCAGGTCCAAAATGCCTCATGTAGGACTCTCCACAATTATGACATAAACATAGCATCACGATCAACCACAATAGTCTTGGGTACCCCGTGAAGGTGTAAGATCTCCCATACATATAGTTTTCCATTCTCTTAATCAAACTACACTCCTTCATAGCAAGGATGTGTGCCATCTTCATGAGTTGGTCAACAATCACCAAAAATGGTGTCATTCCCTTCACTGTGTGTGGAATCTCTATAACAATGTCTATGTATATGTGGTGACATTTCCTCTATGTGATATCAAGCATCTTAACAAACCTGTCATCACATAGTTCAAAGGATTCACCTACTATAAGGTAAGGCATCATGATATTAAGACCACTACACATAATCTAATGTCATCCCACCCAAACAACAACTCATGATCCCTGTACATATTTTCCACAATGGGATGTATAGTTTGGGGTGAAGCATGGAACTCCCTCATCACATCCTCTCACATCACAATTGGAACAGTTATTTTCCTATTTAACATGATATGTTGATTCTCTCCTTTAGAATATCCATCTGGTGCATTATCTATGGATATATGATCACACAAAACCTTATAGCCAATGTCACCCAATTGAGACTCTTTCATATTCTCATGGATGGTAGGAGTCAACACCATCGACTGTAGGGAAAATTTTCTCTCTTATTCCATCATGGTCAGCTACAGGGAAGGTAAATTCCCAAAATCATCCCATAGTCGGCGAGCTTGGGACATCCTACTAAGGGAATATCCTACAATGTTACCATTTCCTAGGGTATAAGAAATATTGAATTTTTTGTCCTTTTGGTACTCCAACTAGTGTTAATACATTCGGTTAAGATCACTCTATTTGAAGACATACCTGAGACTCTGGTGGTCTCAGTAAACCAATATGTGCTCTCCAAGATGGTACTGCCTTTCCATCATATGATTCTTCCAACTTAATCAAAAAATCAACCACACCATCGTACTTCCAAATCTACTACTACTTCTAAAAGAATTATTTAACACCATCAACAGTCACTTAGGATGTTGATAAAGGAAGTCCATTAACAACAATCCACAACTGAAAACATACCCCTATCCAATTCATTTAACCAATTTTCATTCAATATTAAAAAAATTCAGTTATTCATTTTACCCCTACCAAAGATACTAACCAGCGCAATGCAAGAAATAGTTCTCAGAAGGTAGAGAGCCACCAATCACTCCAAAAAAACAGAACACACATCCAAATAACATAATTCACCTTTCCTATCCATTTAGATCCCATACTAATGAATTTCTTCATGATTCATCATATTAATTCCTCCATGTCCCTCCCCATAATAAGAAAACCACCAAATTAGTGCCAAACACTGCAACATGCCTCATCACAACCAGCCTAAGAGACCTACTGTATAACAACACCACAACCATCAAACAATTAACATAGATATAGAACAAACTGAACCTATATCCACATTACTCAAACTCTTCTTATCCATTCCAAAATCATTCTAACTCCCATCCTATGATTCCATTTCACAACCTGTCGAGTATTCGCTACCTATAGTCAGAGAGCAGACTCATCCAACCACGAGTTTCTAAACACGGAAACCACATGTCATACCCCCTCTACCATTGCATATCTTGGGGGAATACTAACCATGAACCAAGGAGTGGAAAATATAATGGGATATATATTTATATATAAATATGCTCAATCAATGAAGCCCAAATGAGAGAGTAAGGGGATATCCATATGATAACTCTTCCAAAGAAAATTAATAACTAAAATTTTGATGGTAAATCCATCTATGATGCCCAAAAACTCAAGTATATGTCTAGGAGTGACATGTCAATAGGTCTCAAATAACCACACATTGATACTATCCATATTGGGTGGCACTAACTCACCCACACAGTTTTTGGTCGCATCACAATAATGTGTCTCGGTGGGGAAAGATCCCCTCTTTATCAGGAGTCCTTAAGTAAGTTGAATCAAACCTCGACACTATGCCACCTAGTTAAGGGTCTTCTTTGGAAGGTCCTCGGAGAATACACTACCCAGCCCGGGTAGAGGGTTAGCTCAGAAGGTCATCCGATACTACACTTCCTAGCCCAACTAGAGGGGAATCCTGAATGTTTATTGATGACTATTGTATTCAGCATTGTTAGAGGGTAACCCCAAAAGGTTGTCAATGACTTCACTACCTAGCCCTGCTGGTGGGCCATCCCTGAAGGTCATCAAGGACAACACTACCCATACCAGCTTGAGGTTCATCTAGGAATGTTTTCGGGGACTACACTATCCGTCCATGCTAGAGGATCATCGAGAAATCTTCAGGGACTAAACTTCCTAGATCACATTAGAGGGTCATTCTAAAAGGTCGTCAAGGACTACACTACTGGGATCCCACTGGATGGTCTCCTTGGAAAGTCTTCAGGGAATATACTACCCATATCACGTATATCCAACTTGAGGGTCGAAATCTGAGTTTAGAAGAAGGAAATATGATGGATTAATATTGCTCATCGGAACTCTACCATTACATAGTTTGTGAGGGGAGGCCATATGGCATATTTTCCCTTTTCACTGTTGGGACATGTATCTTCCCATTTACTTTTCCAGTCTCATTTAGTAGTGCACACCGTGCAGGTGTACTACAAAATGTGTTACGTTTATCTAATGATCAATGCAATGTCTATTGGTCGTGTCTGTGTACTCATACCATGTGTCAGTGTACTAAGACCCCATGTCCATGTACATTGGTACAAAACGTATTAACTCAAATGGGATGATTCTCGTGTGGCCATAACTTGTCTCTGTGCATGGCATAGATCATTATCCAAGTCTTGTGTTCCTTCACATGGATCGCCTCACATAGAAAGTTAGTACATAAAGAGTCAAGGGGAGTACATAACATTTCATCCATATATTTTCCCAAACCCTAAATCAATAACTGAGAGAGGCTACATTCTATGTGTTATTCATAGAACACGACGTGTAGTCACTATTGTTTCTAGAAAGTATTATCTCCCCCGAATCATTGACCATGTTTCAAATATTTACAAACTGCTTCAGATCCCACCATGTTTTCTTCTGAAATCTTTAGATCTACTTATGAATCAAATTTGTCAGATTCTATTCACCAGGAATTGTTCTCCTAAATGAAAAATAGATTTTTTTCTCCTTTATTCAGAATGATGAACCTTTAATCTTCTTAGGATTTCTATGAAAGCTATGGATTATTGAATCTTTCATCATGTTGTTTTAATATCCATTCCTCTCTCACAATTATTTCATCATTTCACATTTTCTCTCCGAATATGTGCATCCAATCGAGCTTGGGTCACCCAGAAATTGCTGAACCGTGATTTAATAGAATTCCCCAGTGATAAACATAATGAAAAGTTGGTGGAAGGCACTAAAAACCCTGGTGTGGATCATTTTACATGTGTTCTTGACCGACATGTCATCATTGGGTAATCTGGTTTAGAGACAAAAGATTAAAAAACGAAAACTAATAAATTATATCATGAAAGGATACAAATAAAAGTTGTGGATCAGAGGATGACTATCGGTCCTCTTAAACATTTAATCAAAGGAATCAAATCACCATTGAAAAGTCCAACATAGATTGGATTGATGTCTATTGATGAATATTACATTCCCTGATGAAGGAGGTGGTTCTATTGCAGTTGTCATGTCTTGATCCATTTAGAATTAGATTTTTGTCATCATCCATCGTTCATTGTTCACCAACCAGAAGGAGAGGAGTGTAAGTGTGATCGTTGGAAAAAATTAGACTATCAGGCCAAATCATCAAAATCAAGTATTTATATCAATTTATTATTTTTATTCCATTTTATTTAATTAAAAAAAATTATTCATTTAATCTCTGAAACATCCAACCAATGAGCAAGGGGTCTAGATGTCCTGCACCAACTCATTTTATGTTGCATCTTTGGAAATCCATGTGTTCTGAACCCAAATATGGTCTTTTATTTCTGATCTAATAAACTATTTAAGAGTTATCTCATTTTCATTAATTAACTATGTGTTCGTAATATCAAATATGTTTGATATTTTTATAAAATTAATTCATGGAACAGTGTGTCTCGGAATCACATGATGCCTCAACGCCTAACTCTGGAATAATGTATCAAAATATTTCAATGTCTTATAAGAAAAAAACCGAGTCTCTACAAAAGAAATGGACAAAATTTCTCCATACTGATCAGTCTTTATGTTCAATATTCTCTGGAAAATAATTATCTAGGATTATCCTAACTTGAAGCATAAACCACTAAGCCAATTGGATAAGCCAATGAACCAATACCCTAGTGGTACATGATCCTGCTTGGCATCCAAAAGACCCAGGATCCAATCCAGGCAGGGACTAATTTTGGGGTATAGTAGTAGCACTGTAGCAGGGTATTTTAGCAGACTGTAACAGTGATAGAACTGTAGAGGCATCTTCACTGTAGCAGCAGAGGCACTGTAGCAGGAACTATAGTAGGGGGCGGTACTCTAGCGGGTACTGTAGCTTATAAAGTACTTTAGCAGTACTATTCACCGTGGGGCCCTCTGGGCAAAAAAGGGGCTTTCAAGCCTAGTATTCATGCCACTTATAATTGGGCCTTCGAACTTTTTAATGGGTCTACCCCTATGAAGTCTAAGGAGGAATTTCCATTAAATAATAAAATGTGGTTTCGACCCCAAACTTTAAAAAAAATTGGATAACCATTTGTTTGTGAAAGGTAAATTGTGGTTCTTGTGGAAGAATCTACACACTTCTTTCTCTAACCAATTTTCCAAAATACCTTCTATTAATCAAGATGATATTACTTACACAACCATATATGTGGTAACAAAACACTATCTAATTTTTTTTAGAATAATTCACATTCCAATAAATTATACCATTAAGACCACATTGAATCTGTCCCATGTCTAAATGTATTTATATTATTGTAACATGAAGAAATAAAAATGATACACTAGAAACAACCTAAATTTGTTTTGAAAAAAATGGGGTTTATTGTAATAATTAAAATAATTATGCTTCAAGATACAAAAATGAACCATTTTCAGGGATCAAAAAAACAAGATATAGAAATCAATGTATGTGTGTGGGAAAAGATAAAAGGAAAGTGTTACAAAATATATCATCAATCCATGTATCCACCTTTATGAAAATTTAAAATAATGTTTTCTTTAATGATGAAACACCATTTTAAGGGAATTTATTTTTTCTTTTACCCCCATTGAATGCTTATCCCCCATTATGATTATAAAAAGGAATCTTCTATTGTAAGAGGGTTAATGATATATAATATTAAATACATAGATATCATTATTGGATAATTTAGAGTAGAAATAAATAAGACCAATAAGAAAATTCCCCATAAAACAAAGCTTATAGAGCCTGAAATAATATTAAAAAAGTAATGAAATTGAGATATGATATAGAGATAAAACATGAATGATAACAAAATCTCAAATAAAAAATAAATACTAGAGAGATTATCCACACTAATAAAGTTGAGAAATGAATCTTAAAATGGAAAATAAAATAAAATTTGAAAAAAAATAAAAAGTAAAAGACAATAAATTTTTATATCGTATTCTGAAAAATAGAAAATTTTAAAAAAATATTAAAAAGGAAAATAAAATAAAATTGAAAAATAGATATGAAATTGGAAAAGAAAATAAATTTTAGAAATATTCATCCAAAATCAAAGGAATATAAATTTTAAAAATATACACGGGGAAAAATATAAAGGAAAATTTAATATGTGATATATAAAAGAAAAATAATGGAAATATTATGTATATATATCCAATTTGAAAAAAAATTAGAAATAGATAAGAATCTCCACAATTAATACCATATTTATGATAATGTGATCATATCCAAAAATAATGGGGGAAAATTTTAAAATTAATTGGAAAGGAATAGTAAAATAATTTGAAAAATATACAAGATATAATTACAATTGAAGGAAAAAAACCTTATTACATTAAGATAAAAAATATTCTTTGAAAAATAAATATATAGGCTACTCATAAATTTTAGGATAAAACAGTAAGATCGTGTTGGAAATATATGATCAATCACTTGAGGTGGTAAACCAAAATTTTATAAAGGGAGTCAACTCTTTGATAGATCAATGATTTTTAGTGAAAAATATATACCCAAAGTCATTTAATGGGGGTTTTTGGTGACATTGTGGGTCAAACAATTAAACCAAATGATTTAGTCAAGGAAATATATTTAGGTCCAAAAACATGGCTAGTAAATATATTGGGACCCAAGCATGATTATATTTCTATGATAGATTAGATGAAATTAAGATTGATTTTGGAATTCCTTATATATATTTTTTTCAATCATATATGTATATACCAAATCTAAATTTATGAAAATAATTGTACAATTTATTTTAAGGAACACGCTTCCCAAAAGTGGTGGTTTTTAATGAGGTTTCATTATCATTTGGAATACGAAAACCATGATTATTTATTTTAATACATTAAGAACAAAAGACTATATTTTGTTTTTTTTACTGTGGGTGGTTTTTTAAAGAGATATTTTGATATCATTGATTTTTGTTTTGAAAAAATTCAATATGTTGTTGAATTTTTTAATTTAAAAATAAATTCATTCTATTATTTTAATATAATATTTTTTTAAATTCTTAACATCTTTATATTTTATTATAATTATATTTATAAAAAAGACCATGTTGGAGACAATGATTTTGGAATATTTGATGCCATAGAAGTCCATGGATTGTTTCTTTTGATGTGCACCATGTCTAGATAAAGTTTCATTCCTCCCAATTATTCCTTAGATAGAATGTATAAGTTTTTAAGGTCCATTTATTAAAGGAATGGAATTAAATACTTGAACTAAATGCTTTTTAATGCATTTAATATCTCCTTAGTCTCTTAGTCCCAACCCCATCTGATACCTGGAATCCTCCACTGGGTAAAAAATGATGCTACATGATGAATATACAAACTACCTTCTCTCACCAAAAATATGTGGGTCTCCTTAACTCTCTATCTATTGGACTATATAAAATATGAATGATCTATCACATTCTTGAATCCAACCAATATCACAACACTAGTTATCTCGTTCAATAATACAATATATTTATAGAAATTGTCCCTTGAATCTATTTCTAAAGTGGTATCAAGAATCAATATTATCCTTCCCCCATAAATAAAAATAAACACAATACACTCACTTAAAACAACTTAAAAACAACTTATAACATCAATGTAGATTTTCTAATCACAAAAAAATATTCTTTGGGTATAATAATATTCTATTTTTTGATGACCAAAAACAGTTGATAAAGAAATCCAGATAATGAATTTGGAAAATAAAAAAGGAATGAGTTTCCAAACTTATCATCCCTCTACATCTCCCAATTTTTAACAAATTTAAATAAATTACTCTCCCATGATGAAATCCCATTTGAAATAAATATTTTCTTATATATTACCATTATAAAACCACTTCCACCTTTGAGATTATAAAATAGTGACTTTGGATGTGTAATGTTTATATGGCATAGAAAGATAGTAAAATTGTACTTCCAAACCACCTTTACACAATATTTAACTCCAATTTAAAGAATATAGATTTAATGACTATCATGATTCCTAATATAATCTTGTAAAAAAATTTAAAAAACCATATACATAAAAATCAGATTAATTATCAATATAGTAAGTACTGATGAATAACAATTCATTATTTAAAAGATAGAGATTTTGAAGATAATTATTTTTTAACCATGTAAAAATATTTTCCAATAATTATAAAAAAAATTCATATTATTAAATTGACATGATTCCTGGAGGTATACAATTTGAAAACATTATTTAAATATTATAAATATAAGATGGTATACGATTAAGAATGAGATAGACCAAGATAAAAACCATGGAATAGAGACATAACAATGATACAAAATCCATAAGACACCTCTCCCTAAAATAAAAAGGATATAACATGAATGATGGTTAAATGATGTTAAGATGTTTATTGATGAAATAATGATAAAACATAATGATAACATCATCAGAAATAAAAATTAAAGATAAGATATTATAAATATTAAAATTGAAATGTATAAACAAAAATAAATAATAAAAAGCAATTTTTTTAAAAAATATAGTAAAAGTAAAATAATATAAATATTAAAAATAGATATAAAAATGGAAAATAAAATAAATATCACAAAAAGTTGAAGAATGATAATATAATAAATATTAAAAATATATATGAGATGGAAAAGGTAAATAAAATAAAATTTTAAAATTATAATGAAGAAAATAAAAGAAAACAAATTTTAAAAAGATATTTAGTAATGTAAATAAAAACAATAGTTTAAAATAGATATGGGAGTGTAAAATAACATAAATTAAAAAAATACTATATGGATTTCCAAAAATGATATCACAATATATGTAAAGGTATCATAACCAAAAATAAAGATAATTATTTAAAAAAAGATAAAAAATAGTGGAATGATATTGATCTAAGACTCAAGAGAAAAGTAAAATAAAAAAATTATGAAATTTTTTCCATGATGACTAATATTGATGTCAATGATTTTATAGAATTTAATGAGTTAGTAAACTCATCACATAAATTCTAAAGCATAAATATCAACGTGAAAATAGATTATCATTGAAATCAATAAATAAGGTTGATCAATTATGCATTATCACCTATGTTAAACTCTTTTACTTTCACCTTCATTGAAAATTAAATCTTGTTTTTTAAATAATTTTCATCATGAGGAAAATTTATTAATCCTCTCCAATAAATATTTTCATGTAATTACAGGGAATAATAAGGATTTTTCCTCTTTCATAATAACCCAAAGTCAGTACTTAATAAATCATTGAGAATTGGATCATTATCTAGACTCATCATAAATAATATACAATAGTCTTTTCAAGTCAATTTATTTTCAACCTTTTATTCCTTCATAAGATAATAATATATTAAAAAATAATAATTCTTGATAAATATACACAATCTATTTTTCTTCATATTATGAATTTTTTGAGTGTTTATATATTTCAAACCCATATGGTTAGTGTATATAACACATTTATTTATTTTGAGAATATTTATCTATATACTTATATAGAAAAAAATACCGCTAACTCTGAATCATGATTTAGATAATTAATCTCTCGGGGTTTCATAAATGAAAACGAATAACCACAAATCTAGAATTTTTAATTAGAGCACATAAAAGGACATTCATTAAAAAATAAATGTAAATAGAACCCCTGTTTTACCTCACAAAAAATTGATATATGTAAATATAGTAATATTTTATTCAATTTAATAAATTTATATTCACTCCTTTACTATTAACATGGTTAATAGGTTTTGTTGTTTAGAAAAGTTTTCTACAGACTTCTAATCGTATCCAATTATACCAAGGAAACTAAATAATTCAGTCATATTGCTGGTTATTAATCATTCATTGATAAATATTGTTTTATAAGGGTTGATTAATATACCATCTTTTAAAAAATAAATATACAAGGAAATAAACATATTGAATTTATAATTCAAATTTACATAATTTCTCATGTAACCTCTCTTTCCATATAGAATAATCATGAATTTAAAATGAGTTTCATACTCTTTACAAATATTATAATCTACATGAATATCATCAACGAATACAACTGAAAACATATGAAGATAATACATGAATGAACTATTACATTAATTTATAAAAATATAGGGTGTATTTTTCTAAAAAAAGTCCATAATGGGAACTCATAATAAACATACATCATATAAAAGTTCATTGTTGAGACACCTCCCTTCACGAGTTTTAACAAACGATCACCAGAGTTAAGAAAAATCATTGAAACAATTTAGGCATCTTTAACAAGATCAATGTCGTCATATATTCGTGGAAATAGATTCTAAATATTTATATTTTTTCCAATGAGATTCTCTATGATCAATGAATAACCTCGATCTACCATCCTTCTTAATCAAAAATAAAATTTGTTTTCCACCTGGTACAATGCTTGAATGAATGAATCATTTATCACAATAATTATCTAATTTCTTCTTTGACATGACTAACATAGATTGTTATAATATATATAGTGGCATAGAAATGGGTTTTTATTAGTTATAAGACCAATATTTAATTATATTTCTCAATCATGGGGAAATCTAGATAATTCATGTAAAAATATATCAATATATTTTTATTAAATGGGTATATATTCTACTATTAAAATCATATTTACCTTATTTGATTGAATTTCATCTATTTCATACCTATGAATTGCACTATTATATGATATTATGGTGGTTCTTAATAACAATTATGTAATGAAATATCCCCATAAAAAATAAGTAATTCTATACATGACTCAACTATTTTAACATGTTTACCTCTATAAGAAATATTTTCTTTATAATTAATGATCAAATACATTGCCAATATTAAAAAAAATATATCACATGGTTAATGAATAGATTTTATAGTTATAAAAAGACATCTAATATAATTCAATCATCCTAGTATATTATTATATAAAGAAAAGTATAACTGTATATTCTGAATAATAAATTATCAATAATGTGTCATAAATAAATTAAATATTCATTGAAATAATGAATGATATAAAATTGGATATAAATCATGAATTATGTATATTTTTATAAATATATGAGTGTATAAACAATGTACCTACTATGATATCATTTAGTACTTAAATTTAAAACATTTCTATTTAAAAGTAATGATTTTGATCAATAAGATTATTATACTATAGATTCCCCTAGAACATTGGAATTTTATTTAGTAATGTACCATCTTATTAAATTTTAATAAATGTTAAATAATTTCCTCTCTATTGTATTCTAAATCACATGCTTTATGATATTTGCCTCCACATATAAAGCATACATTCATCTTATTATGAAGTTTCTTGGGATTTTTCCAATGATTATTGTACATATGGAACTCCAATATATCCATATTTTATATTGCAATAGATATTTCCATATGGAAATAATAAATACTATTCTTCCAAGGCCACCCTTTTTAAGTGAATGATTTAAGAAAATATTTTTGTGGTCTTGATAGAACTCTTTAATATAACATTATTTATTAGAAAATTTTCAAATACTAATGATCTAATAATATAATGATTTAAATTATGGAAGTGGAAATCGATATTTCATTTTGAGTTGCCTAGATAATCTAGAATATAACTTGATATCCTTTTAAAGTTACCCTCATAATCAGCCAATATATATTCCTCATTTGGACATAAGTTTAATAATTTAAATGCCATATCTATATATTTTTCCCAAGGAAAATATATTTTTAGAAAAAACATCTAATATTAATTACAATGCATATTGTTTATATCCACTATCATTTCACTATTTTTAATTAATGACCACTATCGGTACAAATATCACATTAAGTTTATAAACATCCATAATAAAATTTTATTTATTAGTAAACCATTTTTTCCTAATGATAATCTATATAAAATATATATTTCCACCACTAGATTAGTGAACCAACTAAATGATGAATGTTTTTGGCTCAAAAATATATCTAAGGTAGTTAATACCTATTGAAGGGAAAATAACCACTCAGTACAAGAAATGTTATTGTTATAACCTTATTTTATTTACCTTTAATAATAATAATTTTCTCAGTACCAACATTACCATTTCCATCATAATTATTGATAAAACACCACTGTAGTCCTTAGATGTTGTATTGGATTTCATTCGTTCTATAAGAATCTATTTTTTTTGTTAATGGAATAACTTCATTAGAAATTTTAGAAGAATATAATGTATAAATCATGAATTACATATCATGTTTCTCTAAAATTTTCTCCTTTTATAATGATAACTATAATTTCAATTCAATGACAATATCTATAATTTAAATATAAGGTAAAATTTATCTTCCCTATCTTTGTTATTCAAAATATTGTTCCTCTAGTTTCAATTAAACCATTATTTGATACAATTTAAAATCCATTCTAACGTAGTCACCCAGAGCTGGTGGGTTATTTATTACATGTTAATCAAATTACAAGACAATATATTCTATATATCAAGGCTCTATGGTCCTTCACATAATAGATATGTAAACATTGAATTAAAATATGAAAAATTACATCATTTGATAATAAATCCTTATTTATTATTCGTATATATTGATATAATAGTACATTGTATTTTTATTCATTACCTATGGATATATGAAACTTATGAAAAGGCGCATCATAGTACACAGTGGTTTCTAATATTGTATATTAAAATACCGATGTCACTATGCATTGAGAAAATATTAAGAAATTTGATCATATATTCCCATGATATTTTGAGGGGTAAAATGGTATTTCCTATGATGATATGATCTTCAATAATTTTTATAAACACATTATTAGTCTTAAAAAATAGTGAATAAACTTGGAAATAATTGTAGAGTAAATTTGATCCATTCAAATTTTAGTGGAGTATAAATATTTAATTAATTAAATATTAACTATTTCCACATATTCTAACCATGATATCACATAAACACGGAAAAAAAATTATATTTTGAAAAAAAAATTTATCTAAGAATGGGGTTTTATACCAATGTAATACATAAACTCATCACGATCACTATGGATAGGCCTATACCCCATTTTATGTTCCTTTTCATTTTCATTTATTTTGTTTATTTAATCACAATTTAATTTTATTTTCACTAATTTGATTTGTTTTTATGTAATTTGTTCCATGATACTCACATGGTTGATAAAGGTAGAGGTATGGAATATGTATAGTGTTATGTATGCATCTTCGGGAGATCATATAGTGGTAGAATGGATGTTCATGTTCGGATGGCGTAGATATTTTCAATTTCTTATCATTTTACATCTAAAGTTTGTCCATTTTTATGTTTTATTATAAGATACCCATTTATATGTTGTTGATAACATTAAAATCCCAGTATATATTATAGGGGAACCTTATAAGATCAATAATTGGGTTTTTCATATAATTCAGGGATTTTGGGAAGATTTTATCCATTTTCCATTTAACAAAACAAATCAACATAATGTGAAGTTCATAGAACACACAAAATGTGTTATTACATTAGGTGGATGGTGATGAATAAGGTGGAACACAACAATTATTTTGAATAATCACAATGTGAGATGAGTTTAGGCCTATAATGGGGAATGAATAGCCACTATAGGTTATGGTGATATGTTCGTGTGAGGCACACAACCAGTACCAATGTGTATTGTATGTCCACAGGACATATTGAATACATGGAAAGACCTTGAGTAGGGTACAAGACTTTGTACCCCAATTTATGTTCATGTCATATAGGGTTAATTCATGTCATTTCATTTGGATGAGAAAAATTGTTTTTTATGGCATCCCACCTTTTTAACATAACATTTCATTACATTTTACAAACAAAGGACCTTTAAAATAAAGTGTCTTGGAAATCAAGAACAAAATACATGAAAACATAAATAACTATTTTTAATACACTTGAAAAGACTCATAATAAGTTTATCATATTTACAAATAATGCATCTCATAACCTAGAGACATACATCAATGGAAAGGAGAGAAAAATCCCCATTAAGGAAAGCAGGGGAATCAGTTTACATGTGATATCAATAAGAACATGATGAAAAACATAAAGACATGAGTAATGTAATTTGAGGAATTTCATAAAAAAATAACTGTAATCATAACATGAATATGTTAGAACAACATCAAATTTATACATTGATAATCATATCACTACGGTTCATCCAAAAGGTGTCATAAACATTACCATGGTTATTCAACAAGGTATCATGAAACTTTTCATCTATAGGGACAAGATTCATTACTCAATGAATTGGAGATCTATTAGGGTGAAACATTAATATGACTTCATTTCCATATGAGACACATATATCATAATAAAAAAATTTATGAATAAACCATCGAGATTAAAAGCAATGGGTTTCACATCAGAATCGTGCCGTTTTTATAGTGCATAGAAACATGATTGTTGGGTAATTTAAATCCCATAGAAAAGGAAAAAGTTTTTACTGTATGTAAATTCAAGAATCAAATATATTAATTTTATGTATTTATGAATAACTCTAGAAATGAAAATATATTTGTGTATTTAGATAAATAAAAATATAGAATTTCTTGAGAAAATGGGAGAGATATTATGATACATAATTTCTGCATCATACCAGCTATATAGTTTTGTTTTAGAAAACAATAAAGATAGATATGAAAAGGGTATCTCTAAATAAAAGAATAATTTATATTAGAGATAAAAAATAAAAATAAATAATATCATGGTGTGAAATGACACACCCCATGAAAAGGAAACTTGAAAGAAAAGAGAAAAGGTGATTTCTTTTACGAAAATTCGGCAGCCTAACCGCGTCTCTTAAAAATTAATAAAAATAAATTGATAAGATAAGAAAGGGTACCTCATAATTTGAACATGAAATGGATAGAAATAATAATTTATATGAATATACCCCAACATAAGAATATGGAAACTGGAAGACATTACTTAAAAGAAATCATGACTAAAAGAGGAGGGTAGAAGGTTCCCTTACATTGAAAACTAACTTCGAAAGCAAGAAGGTTGGGACCAGGGGGGATTATGGGAACCTTGGGAAGACAAATTGGGAGGTAAAAATACTAGAACTTCATTTAGGATGATTTCAGAATTAAATTAATGAGGAAAATGCCTTGGTATTTATAAGAGAAGTTAGAGAATATGTAATTAATTTCAATGGGAGACCTCATCTGTGGTATTTGCAAAACCATGTGATTTCCCATGATTTTTTCCAATGATATTGGCCACTTGGGACACTTCATATAATATCTTACTATTCAAAAGTCTACTAGAATGATTACATTATTATTACATCATTAATGATGGCATTAACACCTGAAACTGAAAAATGTATTTTCACTATTCACCAAAAAACAAAACATTTTATAAAAATCTCATAAATTCACGCTAACCTAATATCGATTTTCTGAATTAGAAAATAAAATCCATTTTATGAAAATAATTTTTTACATACTTCTAATTTAATTTTTAAATAAAATCCTTATTTAATAAAAAAACAACTCTAAAACTATAATTTATCTTGTAATACCTAGAAAAAGTAATCATGATTCCGTAAAATTATCATATAACCTTAAGAAAACAATGTAACAATTTATGATTACATTTTATGAAATAAATTTTTTATTTTAAAATATTAAATTTATTACAAAATTGTAAATAAAATATTTACGACCTACATAAATAACAAAATTTATACTATGATCTTCTTTCACTTTTAAGATGTCTAAATTGTATTTATACATTCATGGATGAATTGTCTACTTTTTTTGCTGATTTACTATTCATTACTATTCATAAGGGTATTTTACTATTAATAATTTTCTATTTACTAAAAAATCATGTTGGCCTTATTAGACTATAAATTCCTTACTGATCACAACTATAGAAGAACATTTTTTGAAAATCACTTCACAATATTAATTATTTAATGTTTACATGAATATATTAAAATACCCTTTTTCCAAAATTCATCAGTAATATTCGTTCTATATTTATCCGAACATTTGAAAATAAAAAATTATACCATAATAAGAAATAAAAATTGTATTTATACCAAGGGATTACAAAAAGTATCTCAAGTCTCGTTGCATAGCCCCTCTTAACACATGCATTGGACCTATTTTTAAGGTGTGCTATGGTGATAAAATCTTGGGGTGGCATAGACAACATTTCTCGAGTGGTTATTTCTATCTTCTTGAACTCCTCCTTTTGGAAACCCTATTATAGCTTCAGATGTAGATGCTCAGGTTGGGATTGGTCCAAAGTAAAGCTTCTAGATCCAACCTTTTTCCCATGCACTAACAAATGGGTTTCATATGGCTCAAGTCTACTAGATGAGGCCATCCAAAATTCTTTATGTATTAATTAACCAAGATCACTTGTATTTATTAACAAAATTGTAATGTTAAGATATTAGTTTCTAATTGTCATATTGTCAAATGATCATATAACATTCGAAACCCAATGTTATCAATTCATTAATTAAAGGATATATTTTTGTTGAGTATAAAATGAAATAACAGAAAAACGTAGGAAAAAAATATTATTCAATAGTTCTTGTCATTACATTCTTCCCCCATATGAAATATCATCCCTGAAATTTTAACTCATATCCTATGAAGAGAAAAGTTGTGGGTAATTCTACTTGATAGACTCCTCTGGTTCCCCCATGGCTTCTTCACATTTGTGGTTCTCCAAAAAACCTTAAAAAGGCGGGTAGTCTTATTGCGTATAACCTTGTCTCTATGATCCAGTATCTCCATAGGCTGCTCCTTATATGAGAGTTCATGTTCCAGTTGTAGATTTAGTACATGAAAATGGTCAGGTATGTACTTCCTCAAGAGGGATACGTGGAAGAAATCATAAAATTGTGCTAGATTCGGAGGAAGTGAAACTCGATAGGCCATTGCTCCAACACAATCAAATATTACATAGGGGCCAATGTACCTAGGGATGCGCTTCTCTTTCTTCCCAAACTTTATTAATATCTTCCAAGGTGAATGTTTAAGAATGAATTTGTAACCAAAATCAAAATACAAGTCCCTTTGATGGTTTTCGGTATAACTCTTTTGACAAATCTGAGCATCCTTAATGTGTTGTTGGATGGAATGGACTTGTTTAATTCTATTGCACAAGATTTGTCCCCAGAAGCTTTCTCTCACAAAATTCGTGCCAACATGTAAGCGTTATACATCAATTATCATATAGAGCTTCATAGGGTGCCATTTTAATGCTCGAGTGGAAGCTGTTGTTGTATGAGAACTCAACTAATGGTAGATGTTGATCCCATCCACCTTTAAATTCCATCAAACATATTCTCAGCATATCCTCATGTGTTAGAATGGTCCTTTAATATTGGCCATCAGTTTGCGGTGATAGATCATATTGAAATTTAATTTAGTGCTCAGATAATGTTAGAGACTTCTCCATAACTTCATTGTGGACCTTGCATCACGATCAGATACGATAGAATGTGGAACTCTATACAGCCTTACCATTTCCTACAAGTAAATAATTG
The DNA here is from genome assembly GCA_963277665.1 of Viscum album. Taxonomy (NCBI): domain Eukaryota; kingdom Viridiplantae; phylum Streptophyta; class Magnoliopsida; order Santalales; family Viscaceae; genus Viscum; species Viscum album. The sequence goes on along the minus strand of OY728147.1, from coordinate 1,529,575,388 downwards.
TATTTTGATCAAGAGAGAAGTCTTCTCGAATGGTGGTAAAATTTGTTGACTTGGTGAGACAGTCCATAATAACCCATATCGCATTGTTTCATTTGGATGTTCTCGGGAGACCAGTGATGAATTCCATAGTGATATTATCCCACTTCCATGCTGTTATAGGTAGTGGTTGTAATACCCTTTTAGGAAGTTGATTCTATGACTTAACTTTCTGATATAATAGGCACCTTGAACGGTAGTCATCAATCTCCATTTTAAAATTATCCCACCAATAATGATCATGAATTTCTCTATACATTTTTTTGCTATTATGATTTATAATGAAAGTGGATCTACGAGCTTCATCAATCAACACCTTCATTATTTCCATAATATTTGAAACACATAGTCTATTATGAAATTTCTATACACCTTCTTGATCAATAGTAAACTCCAGAAACTTCCCATCTTTCAAAGCCTAAAACATCTTCTGTTACGAAGGATTATCTTTCTGCACTTTCTTGATATTCCATAGTAATGATGTTAGGTAAATAATTTTGGTTAGTGTTGATGACGTCCCTGACCTTATAATTCCCATTTCATGATTTACTAGGTCATTTATCAAATGATATTTTGGAATTCCCACCATGGAAAGAACAACTAGGTATTTCCCGCTTAATGCATCAGTGCAGTTGTTTTCTCTTCTAGGATGATAATGAATTGAACAATCATAGTCTTTGAGAAGTTCCAACAATACCCTATGTCTCATGTTCAATTCCTTTTCTGTGAAAGTATACTTCATACTTTTATGGTCTATGTATATATCAAATTTCTCCCCATAATGATAGTGCCTTCATATATTCAGACAGAAAATAACCACAACCAGATCAAGATCATGTGTAGGATAGTTCTACTCATGAGTCTTCAACTGTCGAGGTGCATAAGCAAATATTTTTCATTTCTCATGAGGAGGAACCCAATCCCTTTCAAAGATGAATCCCTAAAATTCATGAATCCTTCTCCACATGATGACAATGTTAACACATCTATAGTAACAAATCCATTTTTCAGATATTGGAAACTTTCCTCGCACTCTTTTTTTCAGATGAACAAGACCCCTTTTTGAGTTAACTTGGTTAATAGATTTGAAATTCATGAAATTTTTTTCACAAACCACATATAATATCTTTATAATCCAAAGAAACTACCTATCATAGTTATTTTTGTAGGCTAAGGCCACTCCTCTACATTATTTTTCATTGCATGTTCAACTGGGATTCCTTTATTGGTAACAATGTACCCCAAAAAGCAACTTGTTGTAATAATAATTCCCATTTTCTAAACTTCCCAAAAGCCTCTCCTTACATAGAGTTTGTAATTTAACCCTTATATGATCCTCACACTACTCTCTAATTTTGGAATATATCAAAATATCATTAATAAAAACTTCCAAAAAGTTATCATGGTAGTCCATAAAGACTCTATTCAAAATATCTATAAAAATACTAGGTGAATTAATTAGTCTTAAGGGAATAACAACAAACTCATAATTCCCACATCATGATCAGAAGGATGTTTTTGGAATTTCATCTTTTTTCACATTCAATTGATGATAAACTGTTCAAAGATCAATCATATAGAAGAATTGAGACCCATGAAGTTGGCCAAATAAGTCATAAATTCTTAGAAAAGGGTATTTGTTCTTTACTGTGATCTGGTTCAGTTCTCTATAATAAATGCATACTTGCATCAATCTATACTTGTTCTTTACTACGTGAACTAGTGATCCTTAAGGAAACACTCTCGGTTGGATAAAACCCTTCAAAAAAGATCTTGGAGTTGTTTATTTAACTCCTCCATCTCCTCCTTTTCCATACTATATGGGGTCTTTGATATCCTATGGGATCCAAGAACGAGTTCAATGGTGAACTCTACCTCTCTTTCTATGGGAGGTCCAAGTAACTCCTCGGGAAATATTTCTACGTATTTATAGATGATGGGGACATTTTATATCCTTAAACACTCATTTCATTCATCTTATTCACTAATCAATTTCATAACAAAGGATATAGGAGGTTAGAAATATATCTAAGTGAGATATCTCTCCTTTGAAGATAACTGTAGGGTTTTCATTCAAGACTAATGAGATTTCCTTTCTTCTGAATTTGATCATAGCATTATAATTAGAGAGACAGTCTATCCCTAGTATAATATCAAATTCCTACATGATAATGACTACTACATTTTTGATAATATTATGCTCACTAATGTAAATACTATAGTTTATAAACACAAAATAATCCTGGTTAATTCCACAAGGAGTATTGACTGATAAAGTTACTTTTAGAATGTTGGGGGATTATTCTAAAATCTTTGAAAACATGGAGGAAATAAAGGAATGCGTAGAACCAGAATCAAACAATGTATTTACTAGCTTTGAGATAAGATCAATAGTACCTTCCACCACATCATTTGTTGCTTTAACTTTATCTGTAGAGATTAAAAATCATGACCTTGTTCCCTTGGCCGCTGCTGAGGCTTATGGTGATTCCCCTCCATTTCCCTCAGATTTGGATAGTTATTGGAAAAGTTCCCAAGTTGTCTAGACGAAAAGAATTGGACATTAGGTAGCGCATGCACCATCGTCCCTTTTTCATTAATGTTGTGAAGTTCTGGCTTCACCTCACTACGAAAACTTCTTGTGGTTTTTCCATCTCTTCGACACCCGTAGCACTTCCCGCTCCCGAGCAGGTGGTTCCCAAAATTCTTTATCTAACATTTATTATACATTGGATGTCGAACTGGATTACCTTCGCTTCCCAGATCGAAGCTCCTCACTAAGCTAGGATCCATCTATATTTTCTTATCATTGGATTAATGATACCATTGGGTCTCACCAGACAATAGTTCAACTTTCATTGCACCTCGCATGATCTCATCATAACTATCATTATATCAATAGGATAGATTCTACAACAGATGAGATATCAGTCCACCAAAGAATCTATCAGCCTTACCATTTGGACCCATGAAAAATCAAAAGGAGTAATGTGAAATCCATGTGAGTTTCATCTCATCGCTTCATACTAATTCATTCTCCTTTTGCTTCAGTTCGTGAAACTCATTCTCCATTTTTGTTCTCATTAATCGAGGGAAATACTGGTTGATGAATATCCCTCTCAACTCTTTCCAAATATATATATTCAACTTAAACTCTTGGAATTTTGTTTTTACTTAGTTCCCACCACTAAGAAGCTTCTCTCTATAAGAGATAAATAACCATGTTAATCTTCTCTTTTTTAGAATAGTGGAGCATAGAAAAGATCTTCTCGAGTGGGCCAATCCACTGCTCAGAAATCAATGGGTTAGTAGATCCACTAAAGGTTGGTGGTCGTTGAAGCATAAAGGATTCAATAAAAAGTTTTTCCCTTCTTGGTGAGATTGTTCTCTGAGCTTGATTCAAGTTATTTCTCATAACATGAGTCAGTTGGTTCATCATTCCCATGAATTTTTCCATTCAGACTTCCATCAGAGGGTCGTCAGCGCATGGTCCATTGTAGTCATCATATTTATTGTTCCTCCTATTCATACAATTTTTAAAAATAACAAAACTGTAGTGAGAAACTTATGTGATTTATGAATCATTAATCTATAAAGAATTTTATATCTTAAAACTTCATGCTTTAAACAATTACATTTCCTTATAAATCATTTATAATGATTCGTAAAAAGCTTATGATTAACCAAACATATCCCACAGGAATGTCGTAACTAAAAGTGTAGCAATTACCATTGTCATGTACCAGGATAACCCAGGTCATTCATGAAACTCCATTTTGGAGTTTTCACTCTTAGGTACATCTGTTCCAAATCTGCCTCTACCTACTCATATCTAGATTGAGTTTTATTTTTTGCTAAACCACTTACTCAATAATCACCAAAATACCAAGACATTTTCCTATATTAAAATTTTTATATAGGGTTATTCCTAATGTTTTCATATCCTAATTTCCATAAATAACTGAACTAAAATTTTATTCAAACTATGGAATTATGACTTTTTAATATAACTTTTCATTACATTTTACAAACAGAGGACCTTTAATGGCTAGTGTCCTGGAAATCAAAAACAAAATACATGAAAACATAAAACACACTTTTAAATCCCCTTAAAATAATCTTGTAAATTTCACCTTATGTACAACTAATACATCTCATAACCTGGAGACATACATCAAAGTAAAGGTGAGAAAAAATCCTAGTAAGGAAAGCAAGGTAATCAGTTTACTTGTGATATCAATAAGAACATGATAAAAAACATAAAGAAATGAGCAATGGAAGTAGAGGAATTTAATAATTAAAATAACATATATGGTAACATAAATATGTGGCCAAAATATTTGATTTATATATTAATGAACTTATCACCAAGGATCGTCCTCAAGGTGTCATAAAAATTAATAACGTTATTCACCAAGGTAACATGAAACTTGTCATCTCTAGAGAGTAAATTCTTTACCCAAGGCACTAGAGCGCTATCAGGGCACACCTTTAATATGATTTTATTTCTATGTGACCCACATATATAATAATCACAAATTTCATAAAAAAACCCCTAGAGAGTAAAAGTAATGGGTTTCACTTCAAAATTGTGAAATTTTAAAAGTTCTTAGAAACATGATCATTAAGTATTTCATAACCCTTGGAAAAGGAAAGAGGGATTCTAGTTTGTCAATTATTGAAATAAATAGTTTAATTTTATGTATTGATGAATACCTCTAGAAATAAAAATATATTTGGGTATTAAAATAAATAAAAAAAGATAATTTCACGAGAAAAAGAGAGAGATTTTGAGATAAAATTTCTGCATCATAACGACTATATAACATGGTACTATAAAACAATAAAAAGAGAGGGGGCAAGGGTATCATGTCAATAAATTAATCATTTATAATAGAGGTAATGAATAAAAATAAATAAGATCATGGTGAGGAATGACATGCCACATGAAAATGAATCTTTAATGAAATTATAAAGTGAGATTTCTTTGACAAAAATTTGGTAGCATAACAAAATTATTTAAAAATTCAGAAAATCAATTTATGAGAAAAGAAATGGTATCTAAAAAATTTTACATTTAATTGATAGAAATAATAATATATAAGAACATACCCCCATATAAGAAGATGGAAATGGGAATACATAACTTAAAGGAAATCATGACTAAAAGAGGACGGTGGAAGGTTCCTTCACATTGAATTGTAACTTTAAAAGCATAAAGGTTGGGACTTTGGGGGACATGAAGGAACCTTGGGAGGACTCTGTGGGAGGTAAAAATTCTATAACTAAGTTTACGAGTATTATGGAATGAAATGAATGGTGAAATGGCTTGGTATTTATAGGAAGAGTCTGGGAATATTTAATTAATCTCCAAGGGATACTTCATCCCTGGTATTTCAAAAACATGGGTCTTGACCAAGGTTTTTTCCCACGGAATTGGCTTCTTGGGACACCTCCTATAATATCATACTATTCACAAGTCTACCACAATTATTAAATTATTATTACATCATTAATGTTTTCACTAAACTCTCAAAATTCAAAACTATTTTTTTACTATAAACCGAAAAACTAAATATTTTCTAAAAATAACATAAATTTACCCTAACTAAATATGGATGCTCTAAATTCATAAATGAACTACATTTTCTGAAAATAAATTTCAAAATATTTTTTATTTAATTTTTAAATAAATTCATTATTTATTCAAAAAACACTAAATCTATAACATATTTAGGAATACCTTGAAAAGGTAATCATTTTCCCATAAAATTATCATATAAACATAATACAATAAAGTAAAAATTTATGATTAAATTTAATAAAAATAAAATTTCATTTTAAATTATTAAATTAATTTTAAAATTGTAAATAAAATATTTTTGAAGTTCAAAAATAACAATACTTATTATATGATTATTTTTTTACTTTTAGGACATCTAAATTTTATTTATATATTCATGGGTGAAGTTTCTATTTTTTTGGACGATTTACTATTCATTACTATCTATAAGGGCATGTCACTATTTATACATTACTATTCAATAAAAAATCATGTTGATCTTATTAGACTCTAAATTCATAAATGATAACAATTATAGATGACTATTTATTGAAATTAATTTCACATTATTAATTATTTAATGTTTACATGAATATTATAAAATACCCTTTTTTCTAAAATTCATCTATAATATTCATACTATATTTTTCCAAACATCTAAAAATAAAAAAATTTACCAAAATAAGAAATAATAATTTTATTTATAATAACGTATTACAAAAAGTATCTAAGTACTTGTTATATAGCCCCTTATAACACTTACAATGGACCTAAGTGTAAGGTGTGCCATGGTGATGGAATCTTGTGGCATCTCAGAAAACATTGCTCGAGTTGTGATTTATACCATCTTGAAATTATCCCTTTGGTGACTCTATTCGAACTTCACATGTTGAATCATATCACCGGCTTAGTCCAAATAAAAGCCCAGAGATGGTACCACCATCCAAAGTTCAGACAGATGGGCTTCGTATGACCCGAGTCAACTTAATGAGGCCATCGAATCTACTTTCTATATTAATTAACCAAGATAAATTATATTTATAAACAATAATTATAATGTTAGAGTTTAGTTTCCAATGGTAATAATTACAAACAATTTTATAATAATAGAAACCCAACGATATCACTTTATAAATTATAGGATATATTTTTTTGGAGAAATAATGAAATAACGCACAAATTTCAGAAAACAATATTATTCAGAAGTTCGAGTTGTTAAATTTTTTCATCGGTATACAACTTAGGATTATTTATGGGGTACACATCATATACATGAGTTAAACACTATTATATTACCATTTTTATCCATTTTTTTCTATTTTAACACCAATTAGTTAAAATTAAACCTAATATTAGTCCACTATAATTTTTTTCCATAAAAACCATTTAGATAAATATGGTAGATGGTATGACTAGAGTATATACATTGAATATTATAATATTTGGGAAATTATTTTTCTATATGTGAAAATACATTGAAAAGACAACTATAAATTTTCATGGGGAAATACCATTTCCACATTAAAATAACAAATTTAATGAATAAAAAACACTAATACCATGAAAAACATAAATTTAAAAGAAACATTAAAATTTTTAATGTATTGTTCAAATTATTAATTAGTTATGATTGTGTGAAATTATATTCATTCCAGATATGATAAAACCAATATTCCTTCCACATGTTCAGTAAAAAATCAAAATTACATTATTCGAAAAAGTATAAAAATTAATTTTTTTATGATTAAAAAAAATTAAAATATGGGTAAAAAAATATTTTATAAATCATTATAGAATATTAAAAAAATTAAATAAATACTTTAAAATAAAATTTTGGGATTGATGAAAATGATTCCCAACTAAGTATAAAAACAATTTCAATTTTCCTTAACATTATTTTTTTAGTATGTAGATTACTTGAAGAGGGAAAATGAAAGTAAACTATATAATTTTAAGAGTTAATATATTAAAATAAAATATTTTTGGTTAAATATATAGGAATTAAATAATTAAACTAGAGGAGACTAAAATATAAACAATTCTGAATAATGATTAATTTTTGAAATAAGCTCTTACCACTATTGTATATTTCCATAAACACATTACATGGAATAAATTGTATTGTTAAATAATATTAAATGAATTAAGAATCATCCATGACATTAAAATTAAATTTGGTATTATATACACATAATTAACATAAACAGTCCCATAACATCAAACATCCGTCAATGAAACAGTACTGAGATAAAGAACCATTACCCCAGGCATGACTTCATTTTTATGTGTTAGGACCTCCTATATAATAAATATATATTTATTATACTTATAAAAAATAATAATTCTAATATATATCATTCTATATAGAATTATCTTATAACATATTATCTCCCACTTCGTAATAATTCTTTATTAAAATCATTGTTCCCATTTAAAACTACTTTGTTATTGAAGTATATTATGATTCAGTAGTTTTGATACTACTTCATTGATCATGGAAAAATAATATCTAGGACCCTAAGAATGATATAAATATCATATATATTCATTATAAAAATTGTTATAATTATCTAAAAAAATTTAGAGATAGATAAATGAATAGAACCATTCAAGGAGACGATAGGTCATTATAATGCATGAACATTGTTTTCACTTTCTAACAGATGAAATAAAAGAAAGATAAATAATAAATATATTTCAAAATTTTATTATTATATAATATATATTATACACATTTATTAAATCTGGCATTATTTCAATCCACATCAAGAGGAAATGAAAAATGAATTGCATCACATCGTGGACGTGGTAGTCCACACATAAGCACAAGAGAAATAAATTTTTTTAAATTAATGGGAATGTAAAAATGAAGATAAGATATTATAATTAAAAAATAATAAATATTTCATAAATTTCATATATAAAAATTATTCTGATATTAATTCTTATCCATGAAACATGATGATAGGAAATGAATGGTGTCACTATGTGGATGTGGTTGTCCTCACCTATGCACGAGCGACAATTTTCTTACCATTTAATGGATATGGGATGGATGATAGTGGTTTCATAATCATAATAAAATTTAATTATATTTAGGATACTTAATTTATTATTTTAGTAAAAATACCATATTATTATTGTTTTTGAAAAATAATTAAAAAATATAGTAATTGATTAAGTTGATTAAATATTTTTTAAAGAACTCATCTATATATAATCTTAATAGCCCTAGGTTTGTTCATTTTTAATGAAATAAATTTATAAAAATTTTCTATGGATTTTGGTGATGTTTAGTTTCTATTTTTGGTCAATATAGATGACTTAAAGTGGTCTAAATAAAAGGAGGAATGTGTATTCTTTTATAAATATTGGAAAGGATACACTAATAATTTCCATGAAAATATAAATATGTAAATCTTAAGACAAATACTTCAAAATGGAAATATATTTAATTAGAATGAGTCTAAATCCAAAATATCAACATCCAATCAAATCTACATTGCTTTTCTAATCATTTTTACCCCTACATTTTGGTTTATCTACTTGCTTAACCAATTTTAATAATAACTATGAAAATGAGTTATGAATATTGAAGGTTTATAATTTTACATATAAGTTTATATTTGACAATTAAATCACTAAGTAACAAAAATTTGTACATTTACCATACTACTTATTATGTTTAACAAGTTTATGATATTAAAAAATTCAATAAAATATTATTATCATAAAATACTAATAATGGCATTTTAAGGCATATTCATATTAATTGACTTGAAAAACAATTTATGAATATAATTGGAATATAAAAAATTCATAAATTTATAATGTCTAATTTTTATCAAAAAAATTGAATAGAATAATTCACACAAATTGTATTAATTTTAATATATTTATTGTCATTTATTTAATGATTCAATTAATTGAATAAATATTATATTGGTGATTATTAAGAATTTAAGGTAACCATTTAATAAAAAAATAGTAATAATTCACCATGATAAAAAATTAATTTATCTTTAATATAAAAATTTATATCAAAACATATCCTCTATATATCCTTATGAAAAAAATTGAGTGTTATTATATTCAAAAGAGTTATATTTTGTGTATATTATTTCCTTAAATTAATTTAAATGTCATAATCAATGAACAATGGCATACAGTGGCCATATATTCAATAAATGGATATAAATTTATATACTCGAACCATGTAACTGGCTAATGGAAATTTTTGGAGTGATTTCAAGACATTATCTCATAGTTTTGACCCTAATTTACCAATTTTAAAATTACATATGTGACAGATATTTACCTTGTTTACTATCCATAATGATCAAAAATAAAAGATTACTATTTAAAAAAATAATATCCTATTTAAAAATATTATATACATTTTCCTTGAATAATTCTCTATATGTTGTTGAAATTATTTCATGATAAAATTAAAAATTGTAACAAGAAATAGTTTTTTAGAAAAAACACATTTTTATGTATATCAATATGTTTATACCAAATTTGATCTTAAAATTGATTAAATGAATCATAATAGGATTATTAATAATATTGGAGAACTAGTTTTACATTGAAACTCTTTCTCAAAATGTTTAATTGTCAATTATTGAATCAAAAATACAAATTTAAATAAAAATTAGCATTTTTTTTATTATTCACTAGAAAATCAATCTTCCATTAAATCTCAACAATTTAAATTAATCAAATTTTGGTATAATTTTTTATAAAATGATATTATTTTTTTCAAATAATGTTTTTATCTTTTCCTAAAATTAATTACAATATTCTCCCACAATAATAGATAATATTTTTTGAAGAGAACCTATCTTGAAGGATAAAATTTCTCTACTAAAAATCAAATTCTCATAACCTAATACTTAATCAACAAATTTTTATCGAGTAAGTAAATTATATTTATTTTATAATGAATTTAATACTATTCATACCCATTAATTAAATGGCTAGTTTGTAATAATCATATTTAAATAAAAATATGTAGTGGTTCATTTAAGCTATGTGTTGGGTTTTGTATACACTATCACATATAGTGTTATTTAAATCCATAGGGTATTCATGTTACCCCCCATAATTTAATAAATTTTACCCTCACTATTAGAACAAGATCAAGATAATCAAGTGCTTAACATTTTAAAATACCACTTTTGAAAAACTACATCATAAACCGAGTTAATAAAAAATATTCTTAAATTTATGAAAGGGATTAAAAGGTAATATAAAATAACACATTCCTAGGATTTTCAAATAGGATAACATTAGTGGGAAGTTAATTTATAGGAATGGAGGAAAAATAAATTCCAAATTTATTATGGAGAGCGATATATAACATTATTCACAGGAATGTGAATGATCATGATAAATGTAATGAAGAAAAAAAGATAAATAAAAAATGTGTTAAAAGGCCATTGATTAATCTGAAATGAGCGTAATATGACAAAATTTCAACTTAAAAATCCATTTCAACATGTTGATAAATTCTTTTAACTTCTAGCCTGACCACATAATGAAATATAATTACATGTAAAGTAGATATTCATCTAGTAATCAATTTCCACTTCAATATCATCTTTCTCTCCAAATGATGAGAATTCAAGATGAATTATTTATGCTTGAAGCACTAAAATAATATTCTAATGGATCAAATAATCTAAAAATTAATGAAAATAGAATATTTAAATCTTCATTTGTTAACAAAAACATAAAGTTAACCATAAGAAAATATATTATCCAAAATTTATGATCCTTTATATGAATAAATAATACATTTTAAATCTAAATTTCCACAATAAAACTAATAGATAAAATTATATTATTCAAAAAATTACAAAACCTACATCTCTATTAAACTCAATATGCTAAATATTCAAAGATCTTTTAACCTCCTAGGTGATATCCTATGATTATCTTACATCCCCGAAAATTTAATTGTATTCATCCAAAATAATACTTCATATAAAACCACTTGTTAAGCCAAAAGGTTAGTTATAAATTGAACTAAGGACGAATCCTTAAAAATAGCATTAATAACCATGATAAATCAATATATTATAGTAACATAAAGAGTACCTTACAACAAAATATCTTCAACCAATTTTAATACTAACCAGAAATATAATAATTACCTTGATAATAAATATATCGGAAACAATTTCCTTATTAGAAAATCAAAATTTAACCATCATTATTATCCATACACCACTATCCAATAGACCTTTATTAACTTAATAGAAAATAATATACTGAAAAAAGGGTAATTTAAATATAAATAATGTATTCATCCTACAACACACTAAATATTTCAAATCTTATCTAAATCCCATTATAAAAAAACCTAAAATTAATATTTATGCATTTGAACTTAAGATTACCTTAAAAAAATTAATGGCATCCATAAATTATAAGTTAGACTACAAGAAAAATACATGATTTTAAAAATTAACATAATCGTTATTCCTAAAATCAAATCAAATGTTATTGTTATAAATCTAAAAATTCAATCAACATCATCCATGATGATCAAAATCAAATTTTTATTAATTAATTAAAAAATTTCAATGTCGTAAATACTATAATATTTTCCACATCAAAGTTAATAATTTTCTTATCCAAAAAAAATATTATAACATTACCAATAATAAATCTTATTAGGTATCAATACTATTCAACATATGTTTTCAAATACTTAATGAAAAACTAATATGAAATAATATATATTTGTCATGATTATTATATCTATAATATCATTTATATAACACTAATACAACTTAATTCTAAAATCCCAATACATTAAAACATAAATCCATTTACTTTAATGATTGTAATAGCAAAGGTACTTCCATGGTCTATTTGTTAACACATGTATTAGGGAATTATCTTGTATAAGTCCCATATTCTATGCACAAAAGTCATTAAATGATAAATGGTAACTTGTTATGTACATCATATCCATCCATGAAACACTTCATTTTTCATAGAGAATTTATTGATATATTCCCTTTTTTTCCACAAAGAAAACATTTTTACATTCCTTTTATATATCATGATATCTAATTCAGAAAATTCAGAAAATATTTCAAATCAGTAATCATACAATTGTTTTTCTTATAATCACCACATATTCCATAACATTCAATGTTAACTTGATTATTCCGGGTTCCATACATCGTATTAAACTATAAAACATAATATGATCAACAAAAATCATAGTGGGAACCCAAATAATCATCAATAATGAATATCAAATGTCAAAATATTGTCAACTTATCTTCAATATAAGAAATGTTTTGTTTAAACATAGTCAATCATGCCTATAATATATTAAAATTTGTAATAATGGGTTATAAAACATTTGAATTAACTTAATAATACCGCCAATAGTACCAAACAAGGTGCACAGTAAGGTCACACTCACTAAGGCACATAATGATGACCTAGTTATACTAAAAAACAATTTTATGGATATTACCCCTAAATTCATATATTCCAAAACCATGTCCCCTAGTAGTATCAATAAATGGATTTTTTATGGGACATTCAGATATTATCTTACATATCAAATCATTTATATTTTATCCCATACTAGTATTTAGCCTCATAGTTATTCATAGGAATTTGTTCCTTATTCTTTGTTTTCCTAAATATAGTTATAATCTTTTATACTAAAAATCCTCATATAAAATCATTAAATACACCAACATTATTATCCCACATCCAGTGGTCAATATTATACATTCTTACATGATTCCAATGATCGCATCCCAAAGGAAAAAATAGGTTTTAACACAAGAAAAACTATATACATACATAAATCTAACATTATATTCATAAACATAAAATAAAAAATTGTATTGAATTTGATAAAATCATTGTTCTCTTTAAAATACTCTTAAATAACAATCATAATACACTTATTATAATCCAGGGAAAATATATCATGAAAGTTGTGATCTCAAAATACAATTAAGGGTATGCATACAATGGATGTTGTCATATAATAAAGGGGGCATGAATAATATGAAAGGGTTAATTGATCATTGGATAATTCCATATAAATAATCACATGATCATAAAACCTATCCACAGATATAATAAATATTTACATAATCATATGGACATAAGAAAATGATTGCAAAATTATGTAATGCATAATTGAAGACATTTTAAACATACCATTGAGGCCTTATTCTAAGTCATTTATGTAAATCAGTAAGGCCTTCTGCAAATAACCTACTAGTTTTGTCTCATGAGACCTACTAATTAATATAGTGTCTTTATACTTTTTGTACATACCTGTCACTTAATATGTACAAGGCATTCATCAAATGAAAAAATAATACAATTTAATAAATATTTATAATATCAATAATTATGCATATTAAAAGAACAAAAATATAAAATTTCCCTAATTTCTTAAGTAAAATTGATCATAAAACATCCAAAATAATATTATTGAGGTTGTTTTTTTAGAATATCCTCAATATTGCTTTGAATCAATAAATGATGCTCCCATAGATAAAAATAATTTGAAAAGATCATATGAAAATTCCTTGGGAGAATACCATTTTAACATAAAAATCAATTATTTAAAGTATAAAAAATTCCAAAATATTAACAAAAAAATTATTTTAAGACCATGTTCAAGGCCTTTGTAGGAATCATGAAAGTATTTGGTGGTCATGATTGCAGTAAATTCTATTCATGGCGTGTATATTAAGAAAAATGCGCCAAATACTATTTTTATAAAATGTCAAATGTACAACGTTCAGAAAAATATATCAATATTCCTTTTAAAGGATATTTTGAAATGTAAAAATAGTTAATTATTGTTTACTAAATAATTTTATATAGTTAAATTAAATTTTTACAACTTTATAAGGAAAATAATGTTATATATGAAAAATATTCCCGGTTGAATAAAAATCAATGTTGGTTTTCATTAAAATAAGTTTTTTGGTATCATGAGAACTTAAAAAATCTAATAAAGAAGGGAAATAGGTAAATTAATAAAATGATTATAATATAAGAATATATATTGGTTTTAAGACTGAAAGATCATATAATCACCCAAGGTCACTAATATTTACCATGGTTTCTATTCATAATTTAAAATATAAAAGGGAACAATTTACGAAATATTAACCACCTGATTCCAAATATGTTATCCATTTGTTATGATTCAATCTCTTGTATCAGAAAAAATAAATTTAATGTAAAAATAGAAATCAGAATGACAACTGGTATAAGAAATCTTTTTATGTATAATTTGTTTTTATACCATATTAATTATTTCAATGAACATAGTTGGATGATTCATTATATAAGTGAAATTATTGTACTTTGCATTTTTTTTAAAATAAAATGAATCTTTGTAAATTTTTGAAGAAAAAATAGAGATTTCAATAAAATATATTATTTTTTATTATTCACTAGATAATCAATCTTCTCATTAAAATTTCAAATATTGATCATAAGATAAATTTTATATTCTTTTTTAAAAAATTAAATTACTTTTATAAAATGAATTTTTTAAAAATTCCATAAATTAAAAATAATATTTACATACAATAGGAAATGAAAAATGTTTCAGAAGAAAATGTTTTTTGTTGAATAAAATGCATTTAAAAAAATGAATACTTATTTCGTAATCTGTAAAATCCCGGAAATTCCAAGAAATTTTATTTTCATAAATACATGGGAATTTTACGAGTCTGAGTTTCTAACTGCGGTTGATTTTCAGGCCAGCTGTGCCGGGAATCAATTTCTGAAGTTTTGTACGGATACATTCAGTAAATGTATGAGCGAGATTTTATATCTTCTGAACCAGTGCTCAGAATTGAAATCTGAGGGTACCATTGAATTCACAGCATCGGTAATCCCTTAGTGATACCCTCACCATAGTTGCGTGCTGAATAGAATGTATGTTAGTTTTTGGAGGTTTTAATTAAATTGAATAAAAATAAAGTGTTAACTTTTTTTTATTTTGTTGGTTGAAACCTCCAAGAGGATGTTATAGATGGGATTCACCACACTCAATCATCTCATGGGAGGTTATGGTGGTGGGGCCCATACGAGCATAACCTCCCCTGGGAGGATATTATTAAGGTGGGGCCCACACGGGCTTTAAAATCTCTTAACCCCTAGAACCCCCAATTAAATGGGGAGCCTCTTCACCTTCCATCCCCAATTAATTTGGCCAACTTCACCCATTTAATTAAGTGAGATAACATAATTAATTTTAAACTTTTTAAATTCATTCCAACAATAAAATAATAGGCAAACCTATTATTTCATTTTTTGGGCATTATACTTTGGTGGAACATAGAAAGGGGAGAGCTAGGGAGGAGCACTCTCTCCCCAATGAAGAAAGAAGAACATCTCCAACCTTCTTACTTAATCAAACAGGACAAAGGAGGGAGTTTCTTCCTTGAAGAATGCCGACGATGTCTTCCTCGACTTCTTCCTACTTTTCGACATTAACAGAACGATGTCCGCCTTCCCGCGACTCCGTCAACGATCACCGAACTCGAGGTAGGGGGATTTTGAGTTGATTTTTATACCCATTCTACGTTGTTGAATTTGTCAATGTGAATTTCCAAATGATGACACCATAACGATGAGGGCTTAAACCACACGAACATGGCCCAAACCTCACCCTTTTTATTGTTCTTGTTTGATGATGACGGCGGCTGCGCAATGATACAACCGAAAGACCAGACAGCGACGGAGAAACGCGACCGACATCGGGCTGGCCGCGAAGAAAACCGGCGGTGCAAGGGCCGCTGGGTCGCCGGACGGGCACGACACTATGAAGCCGCGCCGGAAGAAGGGGCCGCCACCAGAGGGGCTGCGACGGTCAGATGATGAGAGCGGTGACACCGCACCGCGCGGAGGACCTGGAGGCTGCGGCCAGGCCGGCCCACGGTGGGGGAAGCGCGGTGCCATCGTGCCACGCGAAGTCCCGCAGTACCGCGGTGTCATCGTGCCACGGTGGAGGTTCTCGGGGCTGCTAGCTAAGCCGGTCGCCGATGCGCGATGTATTTGGGACTCTTTGGGTCCCACGGTTACTAGGCCCGCACCGTGTGATGGCCATTTCAGAAGACATGGTGTGTAACCCCCACCCCCACCCCCATGCATAGCCAACTGGCCATGCGGACCGGCCAGCCGCCCTCGGCCGGGCCCCATTCAAGCTGGACCGTCCCTTCTAGCCGGAACACTCGGGTTGGGCCGCCCTTTCGGGCCGTGCCATACCCTCGGACCATGCAGCTTCCTTGGACTGGGTCGGTCCGATTGGGTCGGACAAGACCCAGACCTGTTTGGCCAGTTTACACCCTTTTCGCCCATATAATGGGCTACAAATGTTTGTTTGATGAACTTACTTTGGTGGTGGAAGTCTTAGAGCAAGAAAATTATTTTTGGCATACCCCACTTGAGGTTTGGACATAGTTGGAGTACAATTGGGTTGTTTTGAACCTAAAAACCAATCGGGCCCCTAGGACGGAAATGCCGATTACTCATAGACCGGGTGTCTGATTGAAGCACTGTCTGTCGCATTGGAACCCTTATGACATGGCGGTACATTGGGTGACTACATTGTGGAGTTTAGTAGTGGTAAAAATATGACCGATATCTGGAGGGAAGATTATATGGAACTCGAGCGCACCGGGTGCGAGGAATCCATGACTGATAGTGAGGTGGAGGTTGGAGAGAGATCATATGGTGGTCAGCGCTCAACGATCCTGTGTGGTTCTGTGCATACTGATCCTGTGTGGGTCATTTCTCAGTGATCCCATGTGGGTCAGCGCATACCGATATTGTGTGGGTCAAATGTTGTGTGGGTCATTATGGGGGTTAGTACCTATTGATCCTGTGTGGTTCAGGCTCCGTATGGTCAGAAGCAGTGCCTCTTTATAGAATAAGATGATCTTGCTTCACGAATAATCATTTGTACTTATATACGTCATAGAAATCATATTTTGCGATGAGTCGATGACTTCGTGTTTTCATCATGATTGAGATGGGTTACTAGATAACATAGTTATATATATGGGCATATACCTAAGAAAGGGTTATCCATTGATTCTGTACTTTGTAGTTATCTTTGTTGGATTTTGTGGGACCTTGAGGGTCTTAGGGTCCCACCTGAGTATCTTTATACTCATTCCTGCATAGTCTATGCCCACACCTCGATGTGTTGGTTGCAGATGACGAACAACGCTGATAGGGACAAAAAGTTGCAGAACTGGATGGTACCCGGAGGTGGACCACTCTGCGAGATGTACACAGAGTAGACCACTCTGCGAGATGTATTTCGGGCCCCTTTACTTTTAGAACACTCTTTTGTATACAATTTTACTTTGTGTTTTACATCCAGTTACATACTATATTGTGTTTATTTACTATTATAAAGGCAATGCCTTCCCAGTTTAGGGATTTACAACTTTGTTTCTAGTCACCAGCCCCTGGCCTATAGAATGAGGGCTTGCGGTAGTCACGATACGGGCCCCAGGGGATGGGTTGTGAAAAATTGTTATCAAAGGAGTTGGTTCTACCACAAAACTCAGTAATCTGATCATAATTTTCTGTGAAACCATAGTGTTAAGGATACCGAGAGTGTTCTTCAGTTTAGGGAGCCTAGTGTTGGTGCGGCGGCTGACGTATCCGTACACTGGGACCCTGAATTCTAATTTTCAACTCAGTGCACGAAAACACTGATTGCGTGTGTGTTTCAAAAGTTTCTCTTAATGTCTGCTCAACCAGGTCAGCTCCCCAGGCAAAATCTTTTGACTATGTCACATTTATTTCTTTCAGGATGCCTCCCTGTGGACAACCAGTTAGAGCCTCGAGAGTCATACGCTCTGACAGCCCATCGAGCGATGAATCCTTGGTGCAGGGCCATTTACCATCAGAGGCACTAGTGGTACCCCTTCCTGTTGGGCAACTGATGCCACCCGCCCCATTAGTAGAAGATGCACACCTCTTGAGCACGTTGCATGAGTTACAACACCAGAGGCCACCCCGGATCTAAGGAGAGACAGACCCACAGGTGGCTGGGAATTGGCTAGAGGCTGTGGTGAAAGTCTTCGGGCTGGTAGGAACACTGGTAGGCATCATGGTTATTCTTGATACGAGTCTCCTTCACGCAGTAGTAGGTAGATGGTGGAGCCTAATTCTTCAAGTCCACGATGAGGTGACATTTCTCTGGACAGACTTCAAGAGCCTATTCCGAGCAGAGTTTAATCCAGCCACCTTTCGTGTGGTGCATATATAGGAGCTACTACATCTGCAGTAGGGAAGAATGATATTAGCACAGTACTAGGTGATATTCACTGAACTCTCGCACTACTCCACAGATATGGTGTGGGACCCATTCTTCAGGGCCAAGACTTTTGAGAAGGGGCTCAGGCGAGAGATCAGATCCTCGATGATCTCTCTAAACATCCCAACGCAGGTGGGGGTGTTAGAGAGATCCCTCCTAGTGGAAAGTTTCCTTTTTTAGTAGTCACCAGTAGTGAGACCCACTACAAGTCAACATGCAGTGGAGTCTTCTGCCGATGGCGGTAGACAGATGACACAGAGTTCCAAGAGGACCAGACACACAGGTGGCCGACCGCATGACTCAGGATCAGTTGTGCGGGGCACACAGAGAAGAGACTTATATGCTAGGAGCAGACAATGCTCCTCATGCTGCAAGTAGGGTCACATGGCACATGACTGTCGAACCCACCATACAGACGATCAACAGTCAATTGAGGGACCTCCCAGGTAGATGTAGATATTTGATCGAGGCGGTCCATAGGGCACATGCGGATGTGGCAGAGGAGCTGGAAGAGCAGTTGGTCGTGGATGACGTTTCAAGGTGTTGCCACCACCACCACCACTAGGAGGACCCCACCTCCGACCGTAGGGAGCTGATGGATAGGGCAGAGATTAGATTCAGGCAGCTAAGGCTTATGACAACGACACTCCGAAGTTAATTCAAGGTACTGTCTATGTCTACTCAGCAATAGCTGCAGTTCTTATAGACAAAGGTGCTATTCATTATTTCATATCAACTATCCTTGTTCAAAGCTCAGAGATTCCGACAGAGCCGTTGGCTCCGTCCTTAAGTCTGGAGACTCCTACGGGAGCATACTTGACCTTTACGCATTGGTTTCGGCAATGTGGACTTACTATAGGAGGTGAGAGCTTGGGCTGGGATTTCCTCATAGTGGAATCGAGTCCTTACGACGTCATCATGGGTATGGATTGTTTAAATATAGTCCATGCTATGATTGACTATATTTGGAGCAAAGTGTGGTGTGTCTGCATGGATTGGACCAGTTTAAACTACATCAGCAAGAAGGTAACCATTAGGGCACAGGACAAACTTACATGGAGGAGTGTTCGGCTGATCACTCATTAGTTGGTCTTCCTTACCCTCAGATCAGTTGATGTGGAGAGTCTGACCTATCCTGTAGTGGTGGACCAGTACACAAATGTTTTCCCTAACGATGTTCTAGGACAACCTCATCTCAAAGAGGTGGACTTATACATTGACCTGTACCCCATGAAGACACTAATATCTAATCCATAATATCGAATGGCTCTTTCCAAGCTTCGTGACATGTGGGTACAGTTGGGGGACTTGCAGGGGAAGGGATTCATCTGGACCAGTGTTTCTCCCTGGGCAGCCCTGATTCTATTCACCAGAAGGCGGATGAGAACTTGAGGATCTGTGTCAACTATCGTCACCTGAACCTGGTGACTATGAAGAACAAGTACCCACTTCCGAGGAGTGAAGACCTCTTTGATTAGCTCAAGGGAGCACAAATCTTCTCGAAGATCGAGCTCAGATCAGGCTATCACCAGCTCAGAGTTCGAGATGTGGATGTTCAGAAGATGACATTCTGGTGTCGGTATGGCCACTATGCGTTCATTTTTATGCCCTTCGGGATAAAAAATTCTACAATAGTGTTCATGTGTCTCATGAACAGGATCTTCTAGCCATACCTCGATCACTTTGTTGTATTCTTCATCGACGACATTTTGATCTAATCAAGTATGGAGGAGGAGCATTCCTACCATTTGTAGGTGGTACTGTACACAGTCTTAGAGCACCAACTTTATAGTAAGCTATTGAAGTGATAGTTTTGGATTTAAGAGGTTCACTTCTTGGGATACGTCATCTCAAAAGATGGAGTTGCAGTAGATCTAGTGATGATTGAGGAAACACTTTCTTGGGAGACGCCTAGGAGTGTGATGGAGGTATGGAGTTTCCTAGGCTTGGATGGATGCTATCGGAGGTTTGTTCCAGACTTATCCAGAGTTACAGAACCACTTTCAGCCTTGATGAAGAAGGGGAAACCCATAGTATGGTCGGAGAGAATCCAATAGAGCTTTCAGTTGCTGAAGAAGAGGCTGACTAGTGCCCCCAGCTTGAAGCTTCCAAAGGAAGGCGTAGGGTATGTATTTTACTGTGATGCATCAGGGGCTGGACTCGGGCGTGTCCTAAGGCATGAGCGAGTAGTGATAATGTATGGTTCTCATAAGTTGAGACGACATGAGCAGTACTACGCTACCCATGACCTGAAGTTAGCAGTAGTGGTATTGACCTTGAAGATGTGGCGACACAATCTTATGGGAGAACATTTTACTGTGTACTTTGATCACAAGTGTCTCAGGTATATCTTCTCTTAGAAGGTCCTGAACCTGAGACATCAACATTGGCTTGAGTTCCTCCATTACTATGACTTAAAGATAGTCTATATTCCAAGAAAGGGGAATATTATAGTAGATTATATCTGTAGGAGATCAGGCATTCAGATTGTAGGAGGACGATAAAGCAGCTTGTTGCTTTGCTGATATCCTTTATGGATAAGGATGGAGCAGCCTTTCTACAGTCTCTTATAGTCACTACTCCACTTCGTTAGTGAGTTTGGGAGGTGCAACATAGGGATTCTAACTATGAGACGTGACATGCTTAGATATTCATAGGCCAAGAACCTGATAGATTTTCTGAAGGGGGGAGAATGCCATCCTCTTCAAGGGATGTACTATGGTACTAGTATAACTTCAAGAGGAATAGTTGAGGGAGTTCCACACATATCCTCTAGTGGTACGTCCATATGTGGAAAAGAGGTATCATGACCTCATATGATAGCACTGGTGTCCAGGTATGAAGAAGGTAGTAGCTGAGTGTGTCCCACAATGCCTCACCTATCAGTAAGTGAACGTGGAGGACCAGTTATCGGTAGGCTTGGTTCGGCCCTTAAAGGTCCCAGAGTGGAAGTTGGATGAGATACCCATGGACTTCTTGATGGGTCTTCCTTGTACATCCAAGAGTCAAGATTTGATATGGGTGAAATTTGACCAACTCACCATGTCGTCCCACTTCCTACCGATCAGATATCAGGCCTCAATAGAGAGATTGGGACACCTCTATGTGTACGAGATTGTGCGTTTTCATGGAGTACCATCATCTATTGTCTCCGATCGTGATCCACGATTTACTTCCTAGCTATGGAAGGGGTTGCAGGAAGCTTTTGGTACGCATATTCGGTTGAGCATCGCCTTCCATCCTCAGATGGATGGTCAGACTGAGAGGACCATACAGACCCTCGAGGACATACTCCATGCATGTTTTCTCAACTTTGGTTATTTCTAGGAGTATCAATTAACTTTGGTGGAGTTTCCCTACAACAAAAACTATCACTCCACCATCGGTATGGCACCTTTTGAGGCCCTGTACGATCGACCTTGCAGATCACCACTGTGCTGGAAAAACCCAGGGGAGTCAGCACTAGGGAGACCAGAGATGGTACGGGCTACCACAGAGAAGGTGAAGATCATCCAAGAGTTGATGAAGACTGTACGGAGCAAGAAAAATTCATATGCTGACAAGAGACAGAGTCCTCTAGAGTTCGAGGATGGCGACCACATTGTTCTACAGGTCTCAACTCGATGAGGTTTGCAGAGATTTGGCTAAGGTGGAAAGTTGTCTCCACAATTCATCAGACCATTCCAGGTCCTTAGAGGATTAAGGAAAATGGCTTACTGATTATCTCTACCACCTCATTTTCATCGAGTGCTCGGCATCTTCCATGTATCTCAGCTAAGGAGATACATGCATGACCCTTGTCACATCATCGACCATGGAGAGATGGACATCGATGATGGGTTGAATTTAATGGAGGTTCCAGTGGAGATTGAGGATTGATAGGATAGGGTCCTATGTGGATGCTTGATACCTCTGGTGCGTGTTCGTTGGAACTACGAAAACCTCCAGGAAAGCACATGGGAGTGGGAGGCTCAGATATGTGTTCAGTACCCCCATTTGTTCCCTTAGTTCGAGTTGTATCTTACGGGGACGTAATTCCCTGAGGTGGGGATAATGTAAAGACCTATAAATTCTGTGTAATTTTTTTTTCATAAATACACAGGAATTTTACGAGTCCGTAGTTTTTGACGACGCTTGATTTCGAGGCTCATTGTGCTCGGAATCAATTTCTAAAGTTTTATTCAGATAAATTTAGTAAACGTACGAGTGAGATTTTATCTCTTCTGAACCGGTGCTCAGAATTAAAATATTCGGGTACCGTTGAATTCACTGCGTTGGTAATCACTTAGTTAGACCATCACTGTAGTTTCATTCTGACGAGAATTGAAGTTAGTTTTTATGGGGTTTTTAATTAAAATGAATAAAAATAAAGTGTTAACATTATTTTTATTTTAGTGGTTGAAACATCCAAGGGGAGGTTGGAGGTGTGGGCCACCACACCTGAACCTCCCATGGGTGGTTATGGTGGTGGGTCCCACCCGATCATAACCTCCATTGGGAGGATATTATTAAGGTGGGGCCCACATGGGCTTTAAACTCCCTTAAGCCCATTGGAACCCCCAATTAAATGGGGAGCCTCTTTACGTTCCTTCCCTAATCAATTAGGCCAACATCACCCATTTAATTATGCAAGATAACATAATTAATTTTAAAACTTCTCAAATTCATGCCAACAATAAAATAATTGGAAAACCTATTCGTTCATTTTGTTGGGAATTATTCTTTTTGGGAACAGAGAAAGGGGAGAGATATGGATGATCCATTTCTCCCCAACGAAGAATGACAGACATCTTCCACCTTCTTCCTTCTTCAACTTGGACAAAGGAGGTAGCACCATCCTTGAAGAACGCCGATGATGCTGTCCTCGACATCTTACTACTTTCCGACATCAACAAAATGACGTCCACCTTCCCACGACTCTGTCAACGATTACTGAACTCAAGGTAGGGGGATTTGGAGTTGATTTTTATACCCGTTCAACATCATTGAATTTGTGAATGTGAATTGCCAAATGATGACAACATAATGAGGAGGGATCAGACTGCACAAACACAGCCTGACCCTCCCCCTTTTTATTGTTCTTGTATGTTGATGATGGTGGTAGTGCAATGGCGCCGCTGGAAGATCGGACTGTGATGTAGAAACACAACCAACATTGGGCTAGCCGTGAAGAAAACTGGTGGTGCAAGGGCTGTCGGGCACCGAAGGGAAGCTGCGCAGTCGCACCACCCCGGGAGAAGGGGTCGCAGCCAGGAGGGATGCAGTGGTCGAACGATGAAAGTGGTGCCATCGCACTACGCGGAGGAGCTAGAGGCCATGGCCAGGCCAGGCCACCGTGGAGGCGGCACAGCGCCGACACGCTGCGTAGAGGCCAGCCGAACCACGATGCCATCGTGCCTTGGTGGAGGAACTAAGGGCAGCTGGCTGAGCTAGCCGCCGTTGCGCGCTGCAGGCGGGACCCTTTGGGTCCTGCAGTTACCAGGCAGGCACCATGCACATGCCATTTCAGAAGACAGGGTGGGTGTAACCCTTCCCCCCCTTCATGTGTGGCCAACCAGCCACGTGGGGCAGCCTGCTGCCCACGGCTGGGCCACCCTCGGCTGAGCCCCCTTCGGGCCAGACCACTCAGGTCGGGCCACCACATCGGGCTGGGCCGTCCCCTCGGGTCATGCTGCTTACTCGGATCGGGTCAGACCCATAGACTAGGTCGGACCCTGGTACAGACCGGGTTAGGATGGGTCGGTCTGACTAGATCGGACCAGACCCCAATTCGTTTGGCTAGTTTAAACCTTTTTTGCCCATATCTTGGTTTACAGGTGTCTGTTTGACGAAACACCTATGGAGATGGAAGTCTTATTGCAAGATAGTTCTTTTGGCATACCCCATATGAGGTTTGGACATAGTTAGAGTATGGTTGGGTTGGTTTGACCATAAAAACCAACCTGGCCCATGGGATGAAAATGCCAATAACTCACAGACTGGGAGTCCGATTGACGCACAGTCTGTGGCGTTGGAACCCTTACGACATAGTTGTATTTTGGGTTACCCCTTTCTAGATTTTAGTATAGGTAGAGGTATAGATGATATCTCAAGATCAGATTCTATGGAACTCAAGTGCACTGGGTGTGAGGAATACGTTGGCTGATTGTGAGGTGGAGTTTGGAGATAGATCATACGGAGGTCAACGCTCAACAATCCTATGTGGGTCTGCGCATACTGATCCAGTGTGGGTTAGATCCTGTGTGGTTAGAGCTCAGCGATCCCGTGTGGTTCAATGAATACTGATCATATGTGGGTCAGATCTTGTGTGGGTCATTGCGGGGGTTATTACCTATCGATCCTATGTGAGTCAGGATCCGTATGGTCAGAAGAAGTGCCTCGACAGAATAAGATAATCATGCTTCGCGACTAATCATCTGTACTTCTATACTTCACTGAAATCCTGGTTTGAGCTGAGTCAATGACTTTTTTGTTTCCTCATGATTGATATGGGTTACTAAATAACTTAGGTATATGTATGGGCATATACCTAAGTAAGGTTTATCCATTGATTCTGTACATTGTGGTTATCCTTGTTGGATTTTGTGAGACCTTGAGGGTCTCGGGGTCTCTAATAAGTATCATTATACTCATCCCCGAACGAGCTATGCTCGCACCTCGATGTTTTGGTTGCAGACGACGGATATTGCTGATCGAGATTGAGAGTAGCAGAACTAGACGGTACCCGGAGGTGGACCACTCGGCGAGACGTACACAAAGTGTATGGATGGACTTGGGGTGATGAGGAGGCCATTTGTTCTCACCCTTCAGCTGGGAATTCCGGAGGATGACAAATTAGCATATTTACTTCTTTTCTTCAGTTGTACTAGCTTTTCAGTTGTATTGTACTTTACTATTGTGCATGTATTTCCGGCCCCTTTACATTCAGCACACTCTTTTGTATACTGTTTTACTTAGTTGTTTACTTCTAGTTGCGTACTCTGTTGTGTTTTTTTACTGTTATAAATTCAATGCCTTCCCAGTTTAGGGATTTACACCTTTGGTGCTAGTCACGAGCCCCTGACCTATTGAAGGCGGGCTTGAGGTAGTCACGATACGGGACCCAGGGGATGGGTCGTGACATAAGCCTTAATCAATACATATTTTGGCATAGTCTTTTATTTTTATTTATTTAATTTATTTAATCCAATACCCCCCAATTCAATGACAAGGTTATAAAAATTATATTTAAAAAATAATATATGATGGTTCATTTATGGTTATTATTTAATGTTGTATATGTAGTTAAACATAGTTTTATATTAAAATATTACATTATCATGATATGGTGTTGGGAATAACTAGGGTACTTTTAAGAGATGTTGAGATTGGCTAGAGGGACCCATTATGGATTCAGTTATTTGGGAGGTAATACCCAAGGATGGGTTATATCTCAGGACCCATTATGGATTCCCTTTTTTCCTAACTAAAACCCTTCATGTTTTTATAGATTCAATTTCCAAACATTTTATCAGAATATCAAGACCTTTTTTGTGGTGTTTGTGGATGATAGCTTGGGTTGTTTGAGATCTGATCAATAAAATGAGCACCATCTATATCAGTTTCTGGATATCTCTATATTTCATTTTCTTTTATTAATATCATTCAAAATGTAAATTTTGGATCAAAAAATTAATATTCTTAGGGAATGTGATTTTAAAACACAGTCATTTACTCAATCATCAGAATGTGAAGGTTGTCTTCTCATGGGAGTAACCACAATACATATTCAATGTTTGTAGTGTCATAGATCTAGATGGATATAATCAATGGTTCATTAAGGATTAATATAAGTTATAATCACATGTTTCTGATCATACCAATAAAGTGGTAATGTTCACATTTGATTAAAAATGACAAAATTATTTTGAAGAATTGAATTATCTTATAACATTAGCTCTTATTTTGATACATCCTGATCTTGATAGGGGTATTTGATTCAATATGATTCTTATAGAATGATTATAAGATATTCTATTATGAATTAAATTCACATTGTGGCCAACAAATCTCATTATCTTTGGTCTCATGTGAAAATATACCTTACTTACAATTTAGAGACTTTTAAATTTCTGTATTTGATTAAATGTTAGATGAAAAATACATTTGGGGAGGTGTTCATTATATTATCTAAGAATAAGGTCCTAAACAATATCTTTTTTTCAAATGGAAGTTAATATTTGTTCTACATGATGGTGGAATACGTATAGATGTTTGAATTTAACATTAGCAGCACCTCGAGGTAGGGGGATGCCATTAATGATGCTCTATATTGGAAATTTACACAACATTATTTTTTTAAAATTGAGGAGAGAATACTTACATATATATGAATTTTCATTCATTTCTATACATAGGTGGATAATTTAGGAATATTTTTTTACTGGTTTATGGTTATCATCATCTCTCTTTGAGCTTATTCAACAAATCTTTTAGTAGAATGAATATTTAAGAAGAATAAAGCACCCCATATATGGAATAAATTTCATTTCTGATTATTATATCACATATTATGGAATTATATCATTCATGTATTTTTTTTAACTCACATAATCTATAAAGAATTCAATGTTTTAGTTTTTATAGTTCATCATGGGTCGTTCACCCTGGCACTAAGAAGATGTAATATGACATGAGATGGAATTTTTGGTGGGTGGGTATGAAGTTTCATGTTACTAATTATATGTACCATTTCAATTAGATAAAGATAAAATTCGTAAATCCTTTTAGTATAGTAAATTATATTATAGTTCCAATTAAGAAATTAGAATATTTTTCTATGCACTTCATTATTAGATTATGAAGGATTATCTAATGAATAAAAATCTATCTTGATGTTGATTGATTTATTAGCAAGATCATATCATTTCATTATGAAGAAAGTCACCCCCATGATTGAAAATTTGAGAAATCTATTTGTCCATGGGATTATGGGGATTCCTGGGGTTACCACTTCTATGTTCACCAATAGAAATTCTAGTTTTACTTCCAAATTCTAAAATACCCGTGAGGATGTGATGAAGACTTAGGTCATATTATGGGAATCCTAGTATCCATAGATAGATAGTCACATGAATAAATCTATTCAAACCCTAATGGATATGATTTTTACTAATTCCTTGTATTTTATTAGATCATGGGATATCCATCCACAACTGGAATGTTTCAAGTATAATAGATGTTTCCAATCATTAATCAAAATTTCACCATTAGAGGCATTATATGGTCACCCATACATATCACCTATTTATTTGGTATTTGGGGGTTAGGAAAATATCATGGAACTAAGTATCATAATGGATATGTCATTAAGGATTCAATATATACAAAAAAATTTAGTATTATATCTGAGTTATAAAAAATCATAGAACAATTGCGGGAATCATTCTTTAGATCATTCCATTCGTTACCATGTTTTCTTGAATTATTATTCTCATTAGGGAAACTCTGGACTTGGTAAATCATGTATGTTTTCAACAACATATATTATACCATTCTATATCATTGATTTACATGGTCATTTTTACAATAAGTTGGACATACCAGTTCTATTCATAGGTATAAATGATTTTTTAACATACCTCATATCTAGAAGTATAATCCCAATACCCTAAAATATTATGGGTTGGTGAGATATTTAGATTCATCCAGATGTATCTGTTATAGAGAAACCAATTGAGATTATTTATTTTCTGATGAAATTCATGTGTGGAAGTCTATTCCATTGGTCATAGATTTGTTGTGGCATGGATTAGATTCTCATGAAATGGTAGTGTGAATTTTCAGTGGTGGAGCTATGGCCTCACCCAATTCTAAAAAATTATTCTTCTGCATGAAATCTCAAAAACAATTCCTATAGTGGTGAAAATTATGACATATCGGTTAAGTTATGGTCTCTTTTTTACAGTTTAATTGTTTTTTACATTTGGTTCTGGGATTAATTGTTGATTTCATGGAATTTTATATGGAACGTGGCTAGGTTCAATATACAAGGTCCTACTAATGCCTTGAATTGTACATTCATGATGTGAATGAAGACTATAAATAAGTAAAGTATTTTGTAATATAATTAACATCATTCATGACATGAACTCAATTCACATTGTGAATTGTTTATCTAGGTTATATTAATTGAGAGGTCATATTTTTTAGAATAAATGACATTTGAGGAATTTAAATTGTGAATTTATGGCCCATTATTACAATTACTTCAATCGAGGTGATTTTATTCACTTCATGAATAATGTTTCATTGATTCATCTTCTACTTTTCATCCTCAAACCACTTGGCTACTCCAAATTTTATAAGGTGGATTCTTCTCTAATGGGAAGCACCTCTTGGATTTTTGGTCTTCAACTTGGATAGATGAACTTATTTGGGTATGCGTGAATATTAAGTTTTCATACCATCAAATATATGGAAATTTGTAGTAGTTTTGGGATGAATTTATTGGATTTGAGTTTATTTGATGCCACTTATTTAGTCCCATCTAGAGTTTTTCTCCGATTCGATTATGGAGGCTGTATCTTGTGTGGGTCATGGTGTGGAATGTGAGTTACTCAAGGTATGTATTGATATAAATTCACCATCAACATTTTTATCTAATTTTATTCTTCAATCAGAGAAACATTTTTAGGTATTATATTTATCTCTCTTTTATTCCCTTTCCTATCAGTGTGTGATCCCATCATTGTTAGTGTGAGACCCAATTTTGAGGTAGGTCATTTTATATATAGCCTATGGATTTTTATCCATAGTTTATTTTGTTTTATATATTCCTTTATAAATTAAATATCATGGTCCTTATATTAGTTAATTCACATGTGTTAATGTGTATTTTAGAAATGTTGGTTTTCCACTTATTTTTGTAAACGAGTTATTTTCGTCAATGCATTATGAAATGATATTAAAATAATTTATTTGATGAAAAAATGAATGTTAAAAATTGGTTATTAATCATTATAATCCTTTCAAAATTATTTAAATAATTTAGAAAAAAGAATATGGGAGTACCTAGAAGCTGGTGTATTATTTGAACGTATCTTTATTTCAATCAGTGGGTTCACTCATGGGGTGTTAATATGTTCCTTACAAAATATTTCAAAGAGACATTATTATATTATTCCATTTAGGGTTTCTCTAATTGGTTGTACAACTTTTCCCTATACCCCGTGTCATGGGGAATTTTTCATTCCGACAATTCTTATTATGATTATTATGGTGTGAATAACATCACTAGCCTGGATATATAATTTTATCAGGTTAATTACCATGGGTAATTGTTTTTTACTATTTTGGTATTCAAATACATATTTGATAAATGTCCCTAGTTATTTAAAATATTCATTAAAACTATTTTTCATGTATTTTTTTAGAACTATTGATAGAGGGGAACTATTTAATATGATTTTGATATAAACTATTTGAATTTTCTCATGTAACAATTTCAATAAATTGATTATGTTGGGATTATTGTATATAGACTTGATATAAAACACATGAGTTAGATCCTATTTTATATTTTTTTAGCACAGGTGATCATTATCATTGGAGATTCGAGGAATTAGATATAGATCAACATTAGATTGGGATTTTATCATTATGGTCAATGGATATGAATGTGAAGTTGGTGATAAAGTTTTTTGGGTTAAAATGGATTTTTTTGGTGAATCTTTATAAGTATTGGTGAAGTGAATTATTATAGGGTAATCATATTTTTTATGCCTAGGATATGTGTAAATTAATTATTTTATTTTTCAGAGATTCCTAGAGACAAAATAACAACTAGATGCACATATGAAATAATCAAGGCATGAAGAAGAAATATAGGATCATTCATAGGTAAAAATGAATATGGAAAGATGATTTTTAGTGTTATTCCAAATTCGATCTTATAGATTTTGTAAATCTAGAAAGGAATTTTCAAAGCATGGATTTATAATCATGGAGCAGTCATACCATAGAGTATTTTTTTCATTGTGTGGTCTTCTGGTTATAGAAAGAGGAATAATTAAAAAGAGATAGGTGTTCAACATCCTTTAGGTCGATGTATGTTCATAGTGTGGGGGGTCTATTAGGGAATGAGGGATATTAATAAAATTTTATATATTTGAATGAAATTTATATTTCTATTATTTTCCTATACATATGGAATTTATTTTCCTTATGATATACATTCATAATTTCATTATCCGTTATAATAATATCAATATTTATTTCATGAAGGATGTTGTTTATGGCATGTAGTTCACTAGTTATAAAAAAACAAACAAACTATTTTGGACAAAATAAAATTCAAAAAATAAGTGACTTAGGAACCATGTGATCATCCATGTTTTACAAAGACCAACAATGTGAGCCTGTAGTAGCACCTGCCACCTATTCATACTCATAAAAACTAGACCATGAATATACCAACTCACCATATAGAATATTTTACTATAAAAATTTTTAGATTATATTGTGCACGGAAACCACCTAAATATATGGGAATCTTTTATCCATAGTTGTTAGTCGAAGACACTCCAAGGTCAAATGCTATATTCCATGTAAAACCCCATTAAAATAATTTTTTTATCTATAACATAACAAAAAATACTTTTTTTACCATTTAAATAAAAGGTGATAGAGAGGATAAAAATAAGGACATGGAGGAGAACTAAATAATAAGAGAAAAATAATTTTCCCCATTAGGTCTCATAGAAGCCTATATGTAATTCTTTTTCCTATGAAATTTACTATAAAATCATGCAATGATATTTCATCTATGTAGGTTCGATAAAAAACTTAATTTTTGGAATTCTATCCTACCTCATGATCTTACAAGGTGTATTATCCTTCCTTAGGATATTAATAGATGAATCAACCTAACCTATGAGAATACCATGTATACCTGTCCCACTCATTATCCTACCATGTGTAATTGTCCCTATCACATTTATACCACACAGACCATCTTATTCTGGTGTTTTCAAACCACTCCACCAAATGATTCCCATGTATTGATTATTTTATAAAAATATAGAAGATCTATAAAAAAATATTTAAAATTCGAGGAGTTCATGACTCTCTTGTTTCATAGAAACTATAATGATTATCTTCCAATGGATTTTGTTCCAAAAGAATACATTGGTTTCCTTCCCCAAGGATAAATACCTTAAAAGTCATTTATATACATCCTATTGATCCACCAAACATAAATAATCAAGGAAATAAAGACAATTTGAAACCCTTAAATTTTTTATTCCATCAATAAAGGTATGATTTAGAATTCTCCTCCTAGATAGTTAGAACCTTCAAAGGAATCAAACTTGTGGTTCCAAATAATGAAATAGTTCTCTATCAATATAACTTTGGAGAGGTTTCATTGGGCTCGACATGATTTTCTTGGATCATGATTCCAATTATTGAGACACATTCAGATTGACTTATTTCAATATGTGAACATCATTCATGCTTTCATTGATTATTTAATCAATATATATCATCAAATGAATTGGTTATTCCTAAACATTATATACCTTCACCTAAGTCACCACC
This sequence comes from Viscum album, assembly GCA_963277665.1. Classification (NCBI taxonomy): domain Eukaryota; kingdom Viridiplantae; phylum Streptophyta; class Magnoliopsida; order Santalales; family Viscaceae; genus Viscum; species Viscum album. The sequence continues at coordinate 1,529,542,860 of OY728147.1, read as the reverse complement.
CATGTTAGGAATATCAGGGAAGCATCAATGCATAATCTCTAAATCATCTTATGAGTCCCTATCCTCAATTAAATACTACATAATGTTCCATATTCCCTTCGAGCTATAATCATTCAACGGTCCATATTCCCAAATAATATTTTTTAAGGAATACCTCTTGTTTAAGACTCACATAATCCTATGCTATCAAATTTTTTAAAAAACATAAATCATATTCACATGATATAAAACTACACAAAAACACCCATATCATATGATGTTGAGATACACAATATGGGCATGGAACATTTACTTAAACATTTAACCTTACACTATGTGGGATTTGAACCATCTTTAAATAGAGTATACAAGATGTCTCTTTAAATATCAAATCCAATATTAAAATCACCAAAATTATTCCTTATCAAGACATATCCTTAAAGGCTTAGACTTATCTACTCATTTGGAAATAGTCCCTCTAATAACCCATATTTTCACTTAGGATATATTCCATGTGAAAAAAACCTAACGAGGAAATATTCTTCATGAAATCAACTATTTTTCTTCATGGGTCCATATTCCCCATAACTAGATACATCCCTTTATTGGGGCTATATTCCCTCAGAACATTCCCCATTAAGCAATATTCTAGATCAGGCTATATCTTTTACAACGTCTAATATACCTAGAATCTAAATAATAATTTTATGTTATAGGTACATATATTTTATGATTATAAACCCATATTAATTGATCAATAATACCTATAGTCTTAACCAAGAATTTTACCTTAAGTGTGTTCCCAAAACCATCCATTTCTAGTTGTCCTTCAACCATGATTCAACAATGCATGACTTAAATCTGATTCGAATTGGAATTTTCCACATGACCCAAAAATGTGTGGCATTACCTATTATGTGGAGCCAAAAAAATGTGTTTTTGATTTAATTAATAGGTATATATATTATTCCACCTTATTATCCTAAATCCTAATATAATAAACACATAAAACCTTCCTAAACACTGAGAAACATCATAACACCCAACTATGTGGGTTTAAAACAGTATTCCCTAAAAGTAATCACCAAAAAATATTTATAAAATGATATAGAAAATATGATATAAATATTTATAATACATCAATTGATAACCACTAATATATATAAATTTCCTTATTTTTTCATTCCTCTAATACCTAACTGGATCTCATATTAATTCATTATTTTGATCCATTATTGTCAGAGGTTTAACCGACCACACAATGTGATATGGGAAGGAATTATAAAAGAAACCATAGATAAATAAGAGAATATCAGTGTAGGAATAAATTCTATATTAAAATAGAAAGATTATCTCAATATCTCATACTCTAGATAGACACACACTCAAATATTTTCATGAAAATTACCAAGTGGTCCTCTACCTTTAGAAATAATGAAATCATTTTCATACTAAAACATCATGTGTATAATTTAAATATTGGGAGTCTTTTAAAAAAACTATATTTAATTTTATGAGACATCTATTTGATAAACGAATAATTAATTTGTAATTTTCCTTAGTAATATTTTAATCCAACCACACCCCCATGTTCTATAAAATATTGAAAATGGAAACCAAATGTATATTATTTATTCATGATCTGCCTCACATAGTCCAATGATACATCATTTTGTTTAAAAAATGTATTGAAATACAAAATGATAACGAAGAGGTGAATCATTCATCTGATATCATCCTTTCATATTCAAACATTTTGCAATTTGGTTTCACATATCTCACAAAAACTACAATATTTAACCTGGTAAAAAACCTCCAACCATAAAATCAATCAATCAAAAATTATCTTACTTTTGATGCTTCATTAATAATTTTATTTGTTTTTTATATACAATTGATTTTATATATAATATCCCCCTTTAATCCAATGTAGCTAGAATATTCATGGTCTTATACAAATTAAATGGTTACATCCAAATAATTGACCCCCCAATACTGAGGGGATGATTTCACCTACCTAGAATCTACAACAACATGCTACAAATAAACTAGTAAAGGAGTACTACCTCAATAATAAAATCCACAGTTTTTAGAAAAAATTACAGTGAATCATGGATAATAATCACCATATATCTCCCTTCTTACAAATGATGAATATGTTTTAGAAGTAATGGGTACCCATTTCCAAATCTAACTAAATTTACTATTGGTTTCCAGATAAAAAATACAACAACATATATTATCATTATGAGGTAGAGGATGTGTTCTCCCATGATCTTTCTACTATCACTGAATAGTTCACATATGAACAAACCAATATCCAATACTACCACCAATAACTTGTGGCATCAAATTAATAGAATCATAAAAAATATACTATTTGGGACACCATGGCCCTATCCACATAGGACATGGAATCCATATGAATGATTTTTTGGATTTATCAAACCCACCAACACCAAGAATATTTATATATCAATATTCTTTGATAGAAAAGTCATCATCATACCATGATAAAGATGGAAGATTTGGATCACACCCCTTCTCATGTTTAATTTTTTTTATAACACCACACCAAAATTTTGAGGCACCATCTAGAATATATTGGTATCTACCCATGGGTAAAAACAAACACATTACCTCATGTTTAAATATCATAAACATATCTTGATGGAAATATATAATTATAGTGGAATCATACTACCACTATCTCCAAGAAGAAGGAAGATATCCCAATTCATGATACCTTATCCCACCTGCATATTTTAGTGGTGATGGAGGGGAAGTCACATAATCATGCCCATGACTTTTGGAAATTCTAGAATATCCTAAAAGTAGTAGATGAAGATCACCATTCATATATCCTACCAGCTAGGAGGGGATATTCTTATATTCCAACCCCACAATTTGATCATTTCAACAGTATACCTTGGGAGCTACCAAAAATTAGGATCATATTTCTATTCCAATTTCTGGGGAATTCTAGTAAATTCGTGTGAAAATTGAAGAATCATATCATGTATACATCCCTAATGAAAATAATTTATTCAAAAAAACTTTTTGGAAATATATGTTAAAGCTTATACCCAATTCATATATTAGTATTTTGGAAATATAATCTAAGAATACATTAATATTAGGATAATATACAAACATATAGTGACCTAACCTTAACATAAATGGATATTACACCTTCTTAGAAGAATATTTAGTACATTACTACAATACATGCATGAGAATAGTAATAGTTTAGGGTCTTTGGAAACATTGAAACAAAATCATCTATCCTTATGGAAGATATCCAATATCTACAGAACGATCTCCACCTTTATAATTCTACCTTAAACATTTATTCATATCCTAGAGAAAGTAAACATAAGAAGGGGTGATCCTGGATTCTCAGTAAGTGTAAATAAAGAAAAATAGAATTGATAAGTTTTTATATTAAATTTCTATGTGAAAGTGGTTCCAATTACCTAAATTTGATTAACTGATTAAAATTATCTAATTATACTCTTAATATAATTTAAAATAAAATTTGACCCTATAAATAAATTAGATGAAAAAGTAGTTTTGAAATAAAATACAGTAATTTTTATTATTCATTAAAAAATAAACCTTATTGAAAAATACCCCAAAAATATCCTAAACAAATTTTTATGTATTAATTCCAAATATAAAGTATATTTTGACACATTAAATATATTAAATTACTACAATTTTATTTAAAATTTTTTATCTATTAAATGTTTTTATAACCACCGTTATAAAAAATACATGTTTTTATATATAAAATTTGGTTTTTTATTATCTTTTGCTTGTCCAATTTTCTACATGATTACTTAAAAAATTTATTGAACATATAACATATATATTAATGTAATATTACTCACTAATTGTAATTAATTTTCTACATTAGGGTACAATAGCTTTGTGACAATAAAAATATAAATATTTTCTTTTATATTTGTTCAGTTTTTATATTCATTTCTAATTAATTGATAATCAAAGGATTATTATTATGCTTCTGTAAACCATATATTTTCATAAGTTAGTGAATAATGTTTATATACTATAATTTAACAACTAGTTTATATCTTATTATATTAAATAATATTATGTTAAAAATATATTATTATTTTCTAAAAATCGTTCATAAGTATTGCAAAAGCCATTAGAAAATGTAAATTTTGCATATAACACAAGAAAACATCGATGTTATGTATATAGAAAACTAAATTTCAATTTTTGATTAGTGTATTATTAACTATTTTATCATATAACACAATATTAACATAGATATTAGACATAATATATATTATTTAAATATTATGTGAAATAAAAAATATATCAAAGGCTAAATTAGTTCAAGAAACATAATTCACAAAATCTTGTGGTGTTAAATTCTACCCCACTCAAAATTAATTTCTACCTCAATGTTTTTATTGGTTATCAAAGGTTTAATACTTAAATATTTCATTCATAGAAACCCACAACAAAAAATGGATACAAAAAATTCCCTTAAAAATAGAATGTTGAGACCATAATAGTTACCCAAAGTAACATATAACTTGGATTCAGTATAGGAGAACATAGGTTGGTAATAAATACACTACATAAGAGAAAAGAATAAAAATTTATAATTAGTGATTGTGGAGATCAATAAGAAACAATTAAATGATAAAATAAAAGTTTAGGGACTCATATTCATAAATATTTGATGATTTATTAGGCCATCTATTCAACAGAAATAAATTTTTGAGGAAAACACATTTTCTTTTAATTTTTATCCTAACATTAATTAATTGTTTTACCAAAAAATGAATAAATAGAAATATTATAACTTTATATTTTTTTTATAATAAATAATTCAGTTGTTATACTTTTTCATGTATTTCTTTACATTGAGAAATAAATTTTAAAAACTTAACATTGATTCCTGATGCACTAAAATTCACTATATATTTTTCTTAAGGCCCGTAGAAGAATGAAAAGTATAACTATTTTTATGTAACTATCCTTCAAAATAAATATGGTTAATACATTAAACTATAAAAAATAAAAATGTTTTTTCATCATAAATATTTAATCATAAAAAATAATACATTAACCAAGACCTCACATAGGCTGGTGGTAGGTGTGAAACCCTTATCATCCTTCAATCATGGGTTTAAGGGCCATAACCTTTTGGAACATGATTATTTGTCACATGAGATACCAGATGACCTTTTCTAAAACCACACTAAAATAATTACCAAAATAAGTATGATGGTAATCCTTAAAATTAATGCTAATCCCTAAAAATCCTTTTAACTATGGTTTTCATTACAAACATAGTGCCTAAAAACTTCTTCCAAATTTCAATTTAAACTTTTCATGAATGCTTTACCTTTTAACCCTCCTCAAATATGAAAGTCCAAGACATTATATAGTGAGTAAAAAACATCTTAACATTGATCTCCAAATATCACCGAGTATCTCTTAGTTATTACATTCCAAACATGTGAATACCCACATTATATATTCCCTATAATCATAGTAACAATAATAATTACCATAAATGATTTTGGAAGACAAGCATGCTTGTTTTTTCCCATGTATATTCGACCTATTCCATAAATAAAAAAATGTTGTAAACATCCTTAATGAAAGAATAAACCACTTTCCCACAAGTCCTTACTTAGTTACAAGGTAATCAGGACTTCCCAATTTACTTATTCATAATAGAATTATCTTATCATAAAGAACATATTAACAATTACCTTTGCATAAACAAAATATCTCCTGATCATTAAATCACTTCACTATTCCATTAGGAAAATTTAACATAAACTTGTAAATACTGGGGAATGAACATAAGTAGAACAATCCTTGTATATTTCATCATTCATATAACATAATTTTTGAATAAAAATAAAAAGAAATATTGATTACTTCATAATTAAACCACTAAAAAGAATACCTAATATTATTAAAAAATAACTCTTTCCTTTCACACTTCATTTTTAGACTCTTCATCATTAACAATGTACCCATTTATCACACCAAAATGTTTGTTACCTTCAGCATTTTTTATCTTTGGACATTGTTTTCATAACAACAATTTACTATATAGTTAAATGACTTATGTTTTGATGATTTTTTTAGGAGGATAATATTCTCATCCATTATATTAACTATATTATTTATTTTCTACCTACAATAATATGCTTTGGGTAATTTTTACCAAAATAAAAACATCTTCTTATTACTTTAAGACATTCACATAGGTTATTATTTCAAAATTCTTGACATAAATAAATCTGAATCTTCTTTTCCCTATGGTATCCATTACCTTCAATCTCAGTGAACCCCTTATTTAACTTATATAGAGATACTGAGAGTTCGTTAAAGTTCACATTTTAAATCATATTCTATGAATAATGATTAGGCATGATCACAAAATCTTTCACTCCAGTGATCATCCCACTTGAATTTTCATCAGAAAACAATCCATCACATTTAACATTAATCTAGATATTTCTAGTTCCCTTCACTGAAAAATACTAGAAGCATAGTGTGAAAATTACTTATCATATTATAAAACCATATAGTTAGGATATTAATAACTTATAGAGTGTCTAAATAATGAAAACTTTCTTAATATATGACACTTGAGGTTCATCCTTGGTTATTTATGTTAAACATATATTTAAACTTTTCATTACGGTTTGTGAATCGTTTTCTGAATTCTCGAAGCATATCATCTAGGAGTGTCAAACTATGTCTGTAACAATGCTCATTTTCATGTACCAAATTTCCCTGAGATAGGCCCATAATATCTCATCATATTTTCACTCCTAGGTACATATTTGTGAGACCCAAATCCTCTTTTATTACAAATAAATTTATGTGTTTCTAGGAAAACACACACTCTACCGTTTACCAAAATTCTACTTAATTTTCCTAAATGATAACTCATGCTTGTATGTATCATTAGATACACCCTAGACATAAAATTATATATATACATTGGGATATCACTAATGTTTTCTCATCCTAGTTTCCATTGGTTAAATAAACTGTTCCATTCATATCAACTATAATGACACAGAGTTAACATGAATGGATATTATGCTATTTCTGATGAATATTCATCTCATTACAATAATACATTCTCAAGGACCAAAATAGGCTAGTGTATTTGGAAACATGGAAATAAAATCACTTATCCTAGTAGAATATCACAAAAATCTCCCAAAAAGATATTATACTTTAGTACTTATAACTAAAACAATTTTTCATAACCTTGGAAAAGGAAACATATGAATGGGTCGAATCATATTCTCAAAAGGATAAATAAAGGAAATGTGTATGCTTAATATTATCTAAGGTTATGGAATATGAGAATAACATTTGAAGATAATAACCATCAATTTTTAGGACAACATAAATATTGAAAGTTCATATGATGTTGATCATATTAGAATTAATATCATATGTCATGAAAGAGAAATTTAAGAATAAAACATGGAATTGTGGCCTATAGAAAAGTATATAATATAATTTCCACAGTTTCTAAGGAATCACTTACAAGACCATCTTGGTAGTATTGGTTCACTCGACATACCATAATGGTAGTCAATGGTCACTCCCATGGCTATATTAGTAACATGAGTTTTCTCCCCATTCCACCTTGGTAGTCATGGTTCACTCCCACAGTCATCTTAGTAGCATGAGTTCATTCCTCATTCCATCTTGGTTGTCATGTATCACTCCAATGGTCATATTAATAGTCATGGTTCATTCCCAAGACTATCATAGTATATCTCATGAGATAAAAATATTTATATTAAGCATTGGAGGGAGAAATTAGTGACACCCATCTCATAATTTAATAATACATACATGTTCAACAATATCATAAAAAATAAAATCAAAACCCATGAAATGAAATGGGTATTATAAACATGTAAACAAATCTTAACATGTGTAAAGAAACATGTTTCATAATTATTTCTTCAATATCATTAATTTTTAAGGAGAAATAGATTTCATAAACATATAAACCATGAAATAGAAATATATTTCATAAAAATATAACCCATTAATGGGAAATGGGTTTCATTAACATATAAACTGTAAAAAAGAAATATGATTAATAAATGCAATGAAATTAAGCATAAAACTTTCACAGAAAGAATATAAATTAAACCTTTTGGTAATTTACTAGAATTGCCTGAGTAACATCACTTGATCTCATCTTAGATGTAAAATAATTTTGAAATATATTTCACAAGTGTTTCCAGAATAAAATATCCTTTATTCATTGAAAAAATATTTTAAATACATAAAACTATCTAAAAAAAATTTTCTTAAAAAATACATCGAATAGTTATAAAGAAGACATGAAATCATTTTGATAACCTTTTTTATTAAAAACATATAAAATAAGTTTCAAATTTTTTTAAAGACCACAAGAATTGAAAACACATTGAAAACATATAAATAATGGTGATAAAACATAGAAAAACGTTTTACATTAAAAAAATTTAAATCAGCTTGGAAAGTTTTTGAAAACAATTTTTTCGACATTAATTTTAAAACCATTAAATAAATATTGTATAGATTTTTGAAAATAAATTTCTATAAAAACAAATAAACGAATCTTGAAAACGTTTTTAAACAATTTAACTTGAAAATTACTTTTAAAACATTTTATTAAATACTATCCATTAAAAAATGAAATGAAATATCCAAATAAATTATGGTGGGTAAATAAATACATGTCATATGTGATAAAAATAAAATTTATTTTCCATGGTAAAAAGGTTATAAAAAGAGTTCATTTAGAAAGAAAAAGAAGAATAATTTGGAAAAATTGGAAAAAGAAATAAAATTTAGAAATTTATTTTAATGATCTTACAATATTAGTATAATATTCATGGAAACCATTTTTATAAGACCTTTTTTCTATGAAACACTTATTTCCAACCAAAGAGAGGGTAAATTTGGGCTTTTATAAAAACAATTTATTAACAATATTATGTACCAAAGTATGGAAAAATCATACCAATATAATAATAAATCATTAATAGTGACTAGAGAATAAAATTTAGGAATTGTTTTGAGATATATATTATAATATTTCATGAATGGGAGTATAAACATAAACAATATTGAAATGTAATGAGATTGTCAAAGTGAACTCTTATAATTTTGTAAATTGGGAAGAATACTATCCATGTAAGAAAAAGGGAATTACATGAAACAAAAATATCATTAAAAGAAAGAAATTAATTATATAACATGTAAAATGAAATTATATAAAACTTAGAGGATAATTTAGCTTCATAACAAAACATGAGTCTCAAAGAATAGAAAATGAGACAAAAACTATTTTACTGATTTGGAAACTTTTGAAACGTAACCCCCAGGAATGAAACATCATAAATGGATATTTTAATAACCTTAAATTTATTTTTAATACACATATAATACAATCATGGTATGTAAATACCCCACATAAAAGGAAATAGTGTTGAACATAGCTTTTATCTCCTGAAAATAAAATGTGAGAAGGAATCCCCTTGCATTGTGCCTGGACTCTCATCGTACTCATTCAAACAACATGTATAATAAATATAAACTCATTATAAATATTTTAAAAAACCATATTATTATATATAATACCACAATTTTTTATTATTATCTTATATTTCATACTCTGTTAATCGTCCTATGTTAAGGTTTCACTTCAGATAATATTCTCTTTGTTTTTCACATGTGTCTTAATTTGTTATATCATTGGTCCTTATACATATATCATGATATAATAATGTAATCCATGACATAATAATATTTTATAATCAATATATTTTTATAGTAGTAAATAAAATATATAATAATGAAGTGGAATACACTATTCATGGGGATGGTAAGTTGTATGTATGCATAAACATTGTTTCTGCTATTAATATTATATTGAATAAAAAATGCAAATGACATATTGGAATATAATACAATTAAATTAGGACCAAAATGTTATATATATATCATATAATTTCAATAAATCTATCGTTAATACATTGTATTTTGTGTTTTAATGAATCGCATACCTTTGAGGTGGAAGTAGTTTACAGTTCCTCAAAAGAAATTATTATATTTACACAAAATGGAATGGAAAATGACATGTTTAATAAAATTAATAAATACATAATAAATACATAATAAATATAATATATATATATATATAAATATAGTATCCATAATTACTTATACCATGATATTTGGTACGGAAAATTGAGTAATCCTACTTTTGTGAGGTAAAAGTTCACCATACACATAAACAATATGTTCATTACCCAATAGAAGAAGGTGAGAATAAGTGTATTTTTGAATCTTATCATCAAAAAATCCCAATTATATTGAGGATACTAGTTTTTTAATTAAATAATGTAATAAATAGAGTCTAGGGGTGTAAAAGGAAAATACAAAAGGAGCTTGAGAAATGGTGTTATCTCTTTATCAGGTAACTCCATTTGGATTTTATTAAAATGATTATTTGGAGACATTATTCACAAATTGAGGATTAAAGGATAAAATTAAAGAATTTGGGGTTTTTTATTTTGTTGATATTTTATAAACCAAAGTGTATTGAGATTTTAGAATAAGAGGGGGCGGTGGTGGCCTATTACAGGAAAGTGAAAGGGCACACTTGGTGTTTTTGAAAACAAGTTATGTGTACCCACATTTTTACCTTGAAAAATTCATACAATAAAAAAATAAATCAATAATGGAAGGTTAATGGCCAATTAAATCTTATATAAGGTGTTTTGGAAAAAAAATTAGGTCTTTTTGGGTCTTAAATTAATGTTTTAGTCCTTAGTTAAGCTTAAATTTACCATAACTAATGTAATTAATATTTATTACATTCTATAATCATTTTGGTAAAAAATTATGTTGAAATTATTAGGAATTATAAATTATGGTTATTCCAAATTTTGAATCCAATTCGAAAAATTTTATTTACATAAATGGCGAAAATTAATTTAAAATTAATCTTATAGTTTGGTTTTCAATACAATTTCTGAAAGTAAAAATGATCAAATGTTAGCTAAATCTTTAAATCCAATTTCTAGGGAAAATATGTTATAATAAAATAAATTGGATTAATTTAAAGATATTTAATCCAATTAAACTTCTAAAATAATTTAAAATATAATTTAACATGATAAATAAATTATATGATAACCTAGTTTTGAATTAAAATCCAGTATATTTAACTATTCATTAAAAAAATGAAACCATATAGAAAAACACCAAAAAATTATTTTAACCAAAATTTTAATTTTATCTAAAAACTATAAAGATTAATTTGAAATATTAAATCTATAAAAGTGACAATAATTCTATTTAAAATGGGTTCTCCACTAAAAGGATTTATGATTATCTTTATAAAAAATATAGGTTTTTATCATAAAACTATGTTTGTTCTTATCTTGTGTCTATACAATATATTTCAAGAATATAAAATATATTTTATTTGATATATAAAATATGGATTAAGTAATTATTACCCACAAATTTTAAATAATTTAATTTATTAGGGTAAAATAGCTTTGTCACCAAAAAAATATTGATATTTTCTTTTGAATTCAATCAGATTTCATATTCATTTCTAATTAATTGATAACTTATAGATTTAATTTATATTTTTATAAACTAATGGTTTTCATAATTTAGATAAAATTTATCATAACTAAAAATTTAACAACTAGGTAATTTCTCATTATGTTAAATAATAATATTTTAATAATTTATTTTTGTTTGGTAAAACTCAGTCATGCGTGTTATACAAGAAATTGGGGAAAGTAATTGTTGTGTAAAACATAAGATAAGCAATGTGTTCAATGTAGAGTAAGCTAAAAATTATTTTTTAGTACATCAATAAACTATTTCAGCATATAAGTAAAGTCAAACATAATAGTATTTTATAAAATAACTTATTTTCAATGTTATGTTAAATGAAAACTAAATTAAAGGTTAAATTAATTTGAAATAAAATTCCCAAAATACTATGGTGTTACATTACTCATTATATAGGGTATTGAAAAAATAATCTATAAATAGTGAATGGGTTAAACCATATCATTTCCCATGAATGTGTATACCCTTAGTATATTCTAATAGACCTCACTGAGGGGATGTTATTTATTCCCATATCCATCTAGGATGACATATGGTATACCCCAATAGTACATATGGATCTACAATTAGATTATATTTTTATTCTTACAAAAACATGTAGGGAATGATGGAATATCATAGTAGTTACCTTATAACTTCATCGGAACCCAGTGATAGGCCAGTGGTCTCCCATAAGGTTTTAGACAAATGAGGATTTTTTTCACATCACATCATCCACAATAAAGATGATATCTGATAATGAATCACTCAACCCTGAATGATAAGATTATCCCATCAAAGAAAATCTTTAAGAAGGAAAATATTATTTACTCACTGATTTCTAACATTTTTGGGGACCTAAAACATTTCTTAATAAAAGCTGTTGAATCTATTTGATTTTCATTATAAGTAGAATACATAAGTTATTATAGGGTTTATATTCATGACATTATTTTTAGAAACATTAATGGTCAACTCCATTGTATCAAACCTAGAGGTTCTCTCTATGGGAAGATTAATATCAATCACGAGAAATTTTCACAAAATGATAATGATAAAATGTTTTCCATTTTCATGAAAAATAAACACATAAAAACATCTTTCAATTTCTATAGATCCTTTTATGATTCCCTCATATAGGAAAACGATTTGAAGATCATGTCCAGTCACACCAAGTGACTCATCTTTAACTTGTATCATATCCTTCCCACTAGAGGATAGTCCAAGGAAACCATCATTGTATATTATATCATCAAATAATATATCTTTTGTTATAAAATAATATATTCATGCTACCCTTTGTTTGGTAGTCGGTAAAAGGCCTCTATGGTTATAAAAGTTTGAGGAATCAATTCTAAAGGATCTAAGAATTGGGTGATTTTTAGTAAATTTGCACTTAATGAAAAAATACCAATTTTTTTTCATATCCATACCTGAGTATGAAATTCATTGAAAACTAAATGGTTAATTCCTACATTATTACATCTAAACTTATCGTAAAATATTTTTCATCTCTTGAAAAAAATCGATTTTATTATGCCGGTATACTATTCATGTTATTAATTTTAGAGAAAAAATAATCCAACAAAAAATTCTATAGTAAAAAATTAGTAGTTTTATGATGGAATATTCCGTCATTATTTATCGTTTCATAAGTCTATAATAAAATTAAAACACTTGAAATAATATGATTAATATATTGAATCACGTTATATCAAATTTTATTAAATAAAAAAGAAAATGGAAGGAAATTATAACTATAATTGTGCATAAATTTATAGTGAAATAAATAATAATAAATTTAAACATGACCGCTCTTATTCAACATGTTGTTTTAGAAAAAATTGATGTACGTAGTGGTGGGTGATGTTTTAATATTTTTTTAACAATCATTGACTGAAACCATGAGCAATGAACAGTCATGTCAAATTTATAATTATTTTCTACAAAATATGATGAAAAAATACCTCTTCTTAGAAACATTATTCATTGATGAATGTTGATTATATAAAATGAAACATTTGTATTTATTTTGTTGTTCCATGGATATCCAAGTACAAAATCCCCATAGCGGTGTTCCAAACATTCCCCAACAATCTTCAATAAACACCTCTTGATCTAAAAGTGAAACCATGAAGAACATAATGCCTTTTATTATTTGTTACTGAATACTCATTATTTGACCTGGAAGAAATAAATTTTTTATTTCCCATTCCAGTGAGGGAGAGAGATGTATGATTCTAGGGATAATTCCTTGTGAAAAAATTATATATTGTAATTTTTGAATGAAATACATCGTTGAAATAAATGCATATTAATAGAGTTAGTGTTCAGTTTTAAAAAATTATTTAATTGCATGCCATCTACTACAAAATATTTAAAAATTTTTATATAACCCCACACCCCATTAAAATATTATTATTTTATGGTCCTCTAATTTGAAAAAATTGATGAATAATATTTAGTTTCTTGTATATTAATATTTTATCACCAGATGTGATCTTGGCCAATTTGAACATAATGAAATTTATTAAATAAATGAATAAATATTTTATTCAAAAATAAATATTTCATTCACATATTAACTGATACATATTTATTATAAATTCTATAAAATAAAAAATATATTTTTTGTTCAAATGTAGGAAAATAAATATTTATTTAATTTATACGATCCATATAACATGAAAAAATTTATTACTCAGTATAGAAAAAATAATATTTACGCTGTTAATTAATTATAAATATAATTTAATCAAGATAAAAAAATCCTTAATAAGTGACGATATAGGATTTTTTCTCTATGTAATTAGCTGATATTTCCTAAATTCAACGATTACTATGTAGCAACACATCATGGATCCCTAGATAATGAACATAATATCACACTGATGATAACCACATTCAAATGCTCAATGTTTACTATAATCCCTTTGTCATGATACCTGATCATGCAGGTTTCATGAATGCTTCATTAACTTATGAACTTGATACCTCTTTTTAAGACAATCTAAAATAATCATGTCATTACCCCATGGATAAAACATTTATGAAGCATTTATATTCCAATCAAAGGGTTGACATATCAAATCCAATAATTTGGGAAGGGAAAACCCCTCATTGACATATCAATTAATGAATATTCAATCGCGTTTCACCAAGTATACCATACTTCACACAAATCAATTTAATGATGGGTTTTTATTTAAATCTATGTTTTTGAGTCATTCCATGTATTAATAATAATCATAATGTCTAACAATTATTGCATGAACTCACATATATACGAATATCAAATGACACCAAATCTTGTGTAATTACAACTAGTGGGTTTCTTATCATAATCTATTTTCGTGAAGATTACAATGTGAAAAAATAATGAGAAGAATCCTCATATTCATATGGGTACTGTCACCTAATATTATCAACACTGTATATCCCATCATAGTATGTTTTCTAACTTCAAAACTATATTATGATTATTGTCCTATCACTACATGGTTCTCATCATATTGGGGAACTCCTATGAACATATTAATATGAAAAATTTCTTCAGCCTGTATTACATTAAATCCTTGAATAATAATGAAAAGTATGAAATAATAGGTTTAATTAATATTCAATACATCTAATATGCATGTAATAAAAGGAAAATTAGTTAAAACTAGTATAGTAACCTTAACACCTTGAATTACAATTATAGAATATAGAGACAGTTCCTATATTTTCACAGGAGTGAAAAGTTTCCCATATCATAAAATTACACCTCATCAATCATTTCCTATAATTTTGATGGATGTTATCGAAGAGAAAGAATAATATCTCAGAGATACCCATTAACATTTGAAGAAGGTGTCTTAACCAATAATGAAGCCACATCAATGTAAATTTGGGAATGGAGATATATTTTTTGTTGACATTGATTATTACCTATATAGAACTAATATAAAGGGATACATGCATCCTTATCCTAAAACAACATTAATAATTCATTTTCAAGAACTATACATGTTTCTTTGCCTTGGAGTAAATGTGGCTACCAATTATCTCAATTTTATATAGGACTATTGTAGTTACCTATAGTTACCTTGGATAATGTATCATATTTTGGACATTATCTTAGAGACTCTATATACAAATATCATAAAAGAAAACATTATTTTGGGAGTCTGATATCCCTAATGAATCACCAATATTGTAACTATAAAAAATAAAAACCAAAAAATCATTTTTTGATAAACTTTAAGGATCTCAACCAAAATTTATTGAATGATTATTTCCATATCAATAATAGGGATATTTTAATAAATGTAAAAATATATTTTCAATACCTCTTATTTATGTATTGGTAATCGAGGTACAATTATTTCATAATGGAATATAACAATGGAAAGGACACATATTTTATTGAACATTATGGAATTTAATTTATTTGAATACTCCTTTTTGGATAAAGAAATATAAGTTCCATATATTAATATTTAGTGTATCACATCATGCGGACCCTCTCAGGGGAGATAATGTAATCTTATGTTGATGATATAGTAGTATTATTCCTATAGTATTGTGATTATCTAAAAGGCCATGAAATAAAATTCCTCAAACTAAAATATCCAAACATGAAAAATAATGACTTGAACAATTCCTTTAGGGTGAAATCATGGAAGTATTTTATATTTCTGAATTTAATCATGACATTGAATTTGAACATGAGGAAACTAATTAGATATGTAACAAGAAAACTTTGGAATATACTAATGAGTTGAGAGAAATTCTAGGACACCTCATGTATATCAAACACTTCATTGTAAAGACTACTTAAAAGTTTCTAACCTAATAAAATTGATAAAAACGGAATTAAACTATGGATGGAATGAATATTTTATGGCATATTTAGGCAATATAAATACATAATTATATGACCACTTGTATTAATTCCACATATAAAAGGAATGTCACATATCTTGTGTTTGGAAACCCTAGAGTGATCACTTGTTTATATTATTACATAGAAGAAGGATTCAATTAAATAAAACAGTCATTATAATTTGAGAAAGTATATGCTAGATATGGAGGCTTAGTTCATTGATATTTAAAATGAAATACCCTGCACTAATCACTGTAGTACAAAATTCAAGGAACTACAAGCTACCTTAGTAGGTTCACAATGTGTCTCGTATTGATCCAATCAAGTATATACTTGGTTATTCAATTCTATCGAGGTCTATAGAATGGTTGGAAGTCATCCAACATTATGTCAATATTTATTTTATGACTTAAAAGGAGTATAATAAGAACGAACAATAAAATTTTAATGCATCACATCCTGTATCCGAAACAGTCCTCATAAACACATTTATTCTTAATAAAGAAGAAATTTCAACCCATGATACTCCTCATATAAATTATATTTTATTATTAAATTTTACCCAAGAGTTTTATTGGGAAAATTATAGAAAATATATGGATAAAAAGGGTTTTCAATGGATCATTATCATCTTACAAATAATGTAAGTTCTATGTTATTAATTTTTATTGTTAGAAATGTGAAAAAACAATGAGGAATAATACCATATTCTCATTATGGTGTAGATATGGATCTATAATTACCAGGTATCTGACTAATAATAAAGGGTGACACATCATTGGTTATTTTGAAAATAATTGGGGAATATACCATCAAAATGTAAGACATGGTTCATTTTCCAGATAATGTATGAGGTTTTTTGGAAAAAAACCATCATATCAAATGTTATATCATATTCAACATTTGATAAATACTCACACTGATATTTTAGATAAAGGAAAAATAAATTGGGAAGATCCTAAAAAGAATGATATGATTATCCACAATATATATAATAAGGTAGTATCCCCATTCATTATATGTGACATAAATTTTATAAATAAAAGTAATGTTTCCACAATATTAAGTGAGCTCATATCCAAACCAAATAATTTAATAAATAGATAGATGTATCCAATGATGAATTATATACATAATGGATCATTTATTCAAGTTAAATCAATGATGGATTATATCTTGTTTCATGAAGTAAACATCATACTTTATAATTATAGAAATTCACATAAAATCTATTATAAACATGACTTTGATTGTGTTATCCCTAAATTCAATGAAGGAGAATCCATATATGATTTTCTGAAACTATATTTAGGTATATATAGAACCCATAAGTTAGGAATAACCACATATTATTAAATATGTAGGCTTCGGTATTATTGATCATTAATGTTTGAGGAATTAATGAAGTTCATAATAATGTTCCAATCACGTACGATACATTCTAGGATCATTCCATGAACATACGTATTCTTGTATATCACATTATATTATTTTTTATTGGAAACAATAATAATGTAAAACATGCATTTAAAACTATCTTCTAAATAAAATTAGTTCATGTAAATACTCATCTACAGAGACTTATTCTTTAAAATGATTTAGGATTTACCCCTCACGAAATTCAGGAAAAAAATACTATCAAACATATGGATTTGAATAACATCACTAGAATTGGAGACCCTCCTATAATATTGATAGTAAATGATAAAAATTTCTATTAATGCATGTTGAAAAGCTATATCAAGAATACAACATCTAGATTAACCACTCATCCCAAAATCATCTATTAGAAAATGGACATATAGAGCCATTCAAAAATAATCTACCAAAAATACCCAAAAAGGTGGTAGATAATTTTTTTGTCCTAACAAGATAAAATACTCCATGAATTATGGGCCTATCACACCACAAAAAAATGTAAAATATGTGTCCTAATTTAACTAGGAAATAGTATAGATTAATTTTTAACCTTTGAGGTCCAATTACTATCACATTGAGTCGCCATCTATAATCACTTGTCTAAAGATGGGTGGCCGCAATGACAGTCTTATGAGATTGAAAAACGTGACAATAAAAGGATGTTAACTATTTAAAAAATAGAATTCTATCAACATAAAGTCAAGTGCGCCTTTCATAAAATTTTTATTATCACTTGTTATTTTAAAGAGAGTTGGGGATGGATCTAAAAAATATCATGATCTGTGGGAAGAAACCTATAAAACATAAATCAAAGTGTGAGGTATCTTTTATCACATAAAATTTCTTCTTCAAAATAGAATACTCCTTCCCCACCATGGGTGGGGTGGGAATCAAATTCCACCACCAATAAACATTTCCAAATAACTACTTCAAATATTATTCAGATAGGTTTACATCATCCCTATTGTAAGAATTTAAACTACATAGATATTTTCAATTTTAAATTATGATAAACTATGTGGTGGAATTCATCATCACATTACAATAAAGTAAAAGACACATTGGTCCAACCATCATGAATATAAAAAGCATTCCAAATAATTATATTTCAAAAGACTTTAAACTACATAGAAGTACAATTTTCTAATTTCTCTCTTTCATTAAACAACATAAATGAATATCACATATTTCTCTATATGAGAACATGATCCACACAAGGACCTTTTTTATAATAAAAATATATGGATTGATTATTTTTAATAGTGTATTTAGGGAATCCCATATTTTATATCACAAGACTAACAATACATATTAATTATTATAAATCTATTACTCATATAAAAGTATTATGATCTGTATATAATTCCTCGTGTAGATTTTTACCCCAAACACTAGTGGGAATTAAGTAAAATATTTTCCCTTTCCATCTAAGTTTTATGATGTTAAAATTCACAACCTATGGATAAATTAATGGAATCAATTTTTATAGTAAACACCACATATGGATTAATTCTTATTACTATAAGATACCTTGTGACACGAAGATCCTATATCATAATCCCACCCATGATCTTCCATACCTCTTATCCTTCTCTCCCAATAGGATTTCTGAATACATTTATAGTTATCTTATTTATATAAGGATGAAAAATTCTCCCCATATGTTCCATCTCAAGCAGTCTTTTGTGATTCATAAAATTCATTAGTAATCACTTGTTTCCCACACCATGCATAACTAAAATGACCATATGGTTTATGAATAATAACATTAATTGTTATTATTAAGATGAAACACATTCAATGATAAGGAAGAATAACTAGCACATGATATTTAGCTACAAGACATAAGATCTATTATACATTACTCTTATTTTCGCTAGAGGTAGATTCTTAGAGAGACCATTTCCCTTACAAGAGATCCAAAGTTCTGTTATAGATTTTGGGGAATTGATCAACGTTTATGTAAAATTCCTAGTTATGAGAACTATGTTTGATCGAATTTATGTATTTATTAGATATGTGGTGAAATTTTGAATATATATCCTTGATACATCCAAATATTTTACATTTTTCCAAATTACCCCATCCAACATCCAATATTTTTCCATAGCCTCTACACATATTCAACATACCTCCATTAAATAACTATATTTTTAATAATTTCTATTATTAAAATAATGACAATGACACATAGATATCTAATCCTAGGCCCACCATGAATTATGTAAACATAAATTCACCTTTAAACAAGTGATCTCCGCCAAATTAGAATCTTAAAAAATAAAATTCTCTATCTATTGTACTACGCATATGGTTCCCCAATTCTAAAAGATTTGTGGCTTGATTCCAATTATTATGGAATATGTTGTGACACTTATATCTCTAATTATAGTACCAAATGTAAACCTCACCATTGGTTTTTCTAATAATTATTTCACTACACATTCAAATAAGGTCTCTAACAATCACCAAAAAAAAGAGTAAGACAACCCAAAACCTCCTATTTTGTACATGAACACAACTTGTGAAGATTATTTAACAGAATAAACCATGTCAGTTTATTCTTATTTATATAGTATATGTAGTGAAACCAAGATCCTCAATTGTATTCCCAGCCTTAACATCCAACCAAACCTCAATTTTTATTGTTTTTTACATTGGGGATCACTTGTAATTGTATATTTTTTAATTTTTTGTGCTTTATACACATGTAATATGAAAAAATTGATTCTTGAATATGGTTGTTTACCAGATTCCCCTAATGAGAAAAAATCCTACACCATATGATGTTTTATCAAGGTATCTTTCCCCAACATATTTTGCACTAACATATGGATATTAAGTTTAATTACAAAGTAATATTGTAGTACAGTTCCTTATATATATTCCTATACCATATTATATTAAACAATATTTATTGAGTCTATATCGAACGAGTATAACCTTCATCGATCATAGGTACTTATCTCATGAAATTAATCTTTGGGACACCTGAGTCTATGTTACATGATTCTAAACAACACAACACATGATTATTTGTCACAATATATTATATATAATAACAATAGAGTCCTTTACACATTACCTTAAATACCATAACACATGAATCATTTTCACAAGATGTAAAATTGCATGGAAGCTATGTTCTTGTCACATGACATTTGATCTGTCCTGCATTATCATACACTGCTCAGAGTAAACCATGCAATAGGACCCAACTATCCTATATACACTACCTATTTATATGGAAGTACATGGAATAAAAGATCCAAAATTGGGATAACATTCACTTTATTCATGAAAACCCCAGTATTTCGGCTTCCTATATTCAATACGTTGTTATATACTAGAGTTTTTCCATAGGAATGAAAATGGTGTTTCGTGAGGTTCTAATAGTATTCAAATTAAAAAATTCCCTCTTTTGACATAATTATACATTTATTTAGACTTGATGTAAACTATGGGTGGATTTATTCTTATTATTTCAATATGTGAAACAATATATAAAGTATATATTATGAAATCATCAACTGAACAACACCCATACTAACTCCATTCTATATGATTCCGATAACCTAGGCATGTTTTATTATCCTCTAAAATGACCTACCAATTTTTTGGATATCCATTTCTTTAAGTCACACTTTTCTTCTTAAGAATAGTTTATTTACATCATAATTTTGTAGCTCATGGAAAAATATTTCTAAAATACAAATGACACCAATATTTCGCTTTGAATACATGACACAAAATTGATATGTATACATACCCCCAATATTTCCGGCCAACCAAATCTATGATATCATCCTAAAGAGAAGAAACCTTAATCCTTGTATTCTCTAAAATAAATCATGCGGATCCTAGAATTCAAATAAATTTTGGGGTAATCCCCTATGTACATATCCCATATCCTTAATTATGAAAGAAATAATATCAAATAGTGATTTTTAACACCAACATTCCTTATTTAAGAGGTTGGGTTGAATTCATGGAATTTGAACCTGAACTAGGCCATTCATTAACACTCACCCATCATACAATAATAAAATAAATCATAACCATAAAATTTGTGTACAAACATCCCCATTGAGATGGATTATTTGATTTATTTTGGAATTTCATTAACTTTTGGATTAATATTATTTCTCAATTTGGTAGACCCTATCAACATATCTTCCTCAATGATATATGACCTTAAATATCATTTTCATTATATTGAAAGTTATTAAACATTAAAAACCATTCCACGTATGGTCTAATCATTAATACCATGAATTTTATGAATCCAATTATGAAATATTATATAATAGAAAAGGGTATTTCCATTCAAATTAGTTCATTCCTAGCTCATGTTGAAAACACTATATTTATTTTTCGGTCAAATATTCTCACAATTAAGCACAGTACATGATTTTAGAATCCCCATGTCTTTAAACTATGTGAGGCTTGATCTAAAATACATGAATTTTAAATCAAGAGATATTTGTCAATGGTTCATGAACATAAAATCTATACCTCAATGGCCTAAATCACAAGAATATAAACTAGTTGTGAAATTAAGAAACCATTTCAGTTATATGAAACATAAATGGAATCCTATATATAATTAAGTTATTTATATTTATTTCATTACCTATCATGGATTAGGGAAATTTGGGGACAAAATTAAATTTAATAAATCATGTGGTACCAAATGTATGGACCTATAAACAAATTGATCCACACGTGTTAAATAGTTTGGGTATATAACTATTTAAGGTAACTAAATATTATATAACTTCTCCACATTATTATGTTTAATAAATAGAGGCATAAAATTTTATGCTATCAAAACCCTATTGAATACTCTATCATTTATGAATGTATTTTATTTCTCTAAAATTGTATGAATTTCCATAAACTATCCATAAAAATCAGTAATTAGTCAAGATGAATATGAGGGACACCTTGATTTTTGCTATGTATACATGCCCCAACAATGATCAACTTATGCACCCCCCCAATATAACCTACAGACCAAAGTAACTTTTAGGTCTTATGAATATATTACACCATTATTCATAAAACCTGATACTATTATAGTTAAACTCATCATTAATTTTTTTTAATCAATTATCTCTTTCCAACAAGTCCCTTCACTTCATCCATAATTCAATCACCTTGGAATAGTATTAACAAAACCTAAAATCCACTATCAAAATGGATTCACTACCATGGATTTTCTAAATCATTACATGTTATTCCCCTTCAATATTGGGATACAACATCTCATTCTTTAACATTGGATTAGTCTTTATCATGTGACCATAACTCACATGTCAAAATAGTCCAAGATTTGACACTAAATCTAAATTCCCCTCTTTATAAGAAAATATAGATTAGAAATCTTAAATCTAGTAAAATCGGGGTTTTATATCCCATACTTAATAAACATTATTCTTTTATTATTGGTTTAATATATATTAATAAAAACATTAGTGTTATGTACTCAAAGTTATCCATCCTAAAACATTAGAAATATCATTCCATGATCTATATCCCTAAACTATGTGAAACATTCCTTCAGGGAATCCACATTCATGAAATTAGAATATCTACTTTGGTTGAGTTTTCTTCACCCATCTAACAATTCATATCGACTCACCCTTTTTTGTTTAATGATATTAAAACATAAACAAAATTTATATTGTTCTGATTTTCATGACCTAAAATTACCTATAGAAGTATATTTATAACTAAATATTATAAAAAACATAACAGTAAATTGAAATAACAATTCAATTCTCTTCTAGTTGGCCATACATTCTATAAAATATAATAAAAACAGAGTGTTCCAAGAAAATAAGAAAGAAATTGTTTTTGGATAAATCCTCCAATATGAAACTGAAGTAAATGAAAAGTCTCTAAACACTATTCATCCAATAGACATGGCTTACAAAATTTATGGTAAAATTAAATGAAAATAAAAAAAATAAAAAAAATCATTTGTGGTAAACCATATGATCCCAATAAATGTAATGTTATTCTTTTTAGGTCCCTTGGAATAAGAAAATGATAAATTATTAAATCATCCATAGAAAATAAGATTATTTGAGATATCTGAAATATATATATGAATGTACCTATAGGATTATTGTACTATATTAAATGTTTCAATGCTAATTCTAAGTTTCCCTTTTTTAATTATAAACCCATTGAGTCATTTCATTATCATAACTAAATAGACCAGTTATTGTAAATTTTTATGAAAGATATTTTCATATAAATTTAGGAAACACACCTTGGAGAAAAAATTACCATTTCCAAATAATATATCTCTAGAACATAATTGTAGAACCTATCCCTATAACCATTTATAAACCATACCCTATAGGAAAACGTTAACATTTAAATTGAAATTTTTTTGTGTATAATGATAGAACCTATGACTATACATTCATGTGAATTGTTACCATGTCAAAATATTTCAGATCAAAATGACCTAACACTAGTGAATGGTGATTAAACCTATTCCTAAAAATGTCTATAATCCACACCTTGGATTAAACATTTCAAACTCTACTGTTTAGAGGACAGAATTTACCTTATTCATTTGCTTTATATATTCAAGGGGATTCATTTTATCCTAAAATATCAATTATTTGTTTAGATTATTATTATGTAATTGTAAATGTGAAACAGAATATAAATAATTAATAATGTATGAATGTAAAATTATTTTCATTCTAGTAAAATTTGGAATGTAACATCTATAATAAGTGTTTTATATTTTTTCTCTTGCATAAAATTGAATACAAATAATGTGAACTAAAATGGTTATTAGTTTACTAAAATCATAAAATAAGGAAATTTTTTATGAGAATAACTTATTGACCAATGAATATATTCTATATCAACAGCCTCAACATCATCCAGTGGGAATTTGTATTCAACATGTTCAATCAATTCGTAGTTATTTCACAAAATAGACTCAATCTCAGTTGGGGTATTCATATATTGTAGTATTAATTTCGATATGTGAGCCTATATTCTAATAGTTATAAATTTTTTAGTTTATATAATCAAGAATCCATTTTTTTGATTCCCGTAATATTTATTTAAGATAATAATAAGCTTGTTATCATACAAAAAATGCAAAACCATGCATTATAAACAATGTGATATGTTATAAATGAATTCTTATAACCTATTCATTGAATAATAAGTCATTAATATGAGTAATAAAATTATGAAATAAATGTATAATTGTGTTAATAAAAAAATTATTGATTTTTTCTTTTTGAATAATCAAAAAATATTACTGAGCTCATTTTATGTTTCAAAAATGTTTTTTTGCATTTAGTAAAAGAAAATTATAATTAATTTCTAATAATTTTATATATTTTATTTTATAAATTAATAATATTTTTTTATAATCATCACATAAAAATTAACATAAGGATAAATCTTTTATTTTTTTCTAAAATGATAGATTTTTTAGTGAATAGTGAAAAATACCAATTTTTAAATGCTATCATTTATTTACATTGAATCAATCAATTTAAATGTGTAGTAATATTTTTGATTTACATGTATATTTAAATGTGATCTAATTTTTTTAAACTAATATAACTTATTCTTTTTGAATCAATGACATTCACAATTTTTATATAAGTTAATTTTTATGCTTAAAAACTCATTTATCTGAAAAGTCTTTTTTGTTGCATTTTATGAATTTATACTCAAATTTATTTTTTCCACTCTTGAAATTGATAATTTAAAATATTATTCCTTTTTTTTGGAATACA
The DNA here is from genome assembly GCA_963277665.1 of Viscum album. Lineage (NCBI taxonomy): Eukaryota > Viridiplantae > Streptophyta > Magnoliopsida > Santalales > Viscaceae > Viscum > Viscum album. The sequence goes on along the minus strand of OY728147.1, from coordinate 1,529,517,141 downwards.
TAGATCGATATTTAATATTTCCCAATTGTTAATTTCTATTATAAATAGAGACCATAGAAAATATCTTTGACAATGGTAAGGATAAATATATTTTACTAAGGGTTAAAACCAAGAGATAAGGTCTCAAAATCCTACCATCACTTTATATAACTTCAATTTTTTGCACAAATTAAGCCAAATAAATATAAAATTTTAAAATAGTGAATTATTCTTCTATCTCCCTTTATGGTTATATTTATACTATTTTATGCGATGAAAATTCCAAAATTTCACTTTCCTTACAATAATATATTTAAAATTTTAATATATTGATAAAGAGAGGATATGTTGGGATGTATTTGTTTATCTTAAAAATTGTAAATTTTTTCAGGTAAATATATTTATAATTTTTATTATTCAAATAATTACATCATATTCATACACAACACTAACATGGTGCTTACGAAAATTGTAGAAAAATCAAGTAAATTATTTTTAAAACTCTAAAATTAATATTTTTTATGTGATTTAAATTGTCCTTATAACTTAAAAGATCTATATATAACAATATATTTATGTTAGTGGGTTATATTTAAATTCCATATTTTTTATATTCTATTTAATATCAAATTAAATTTTTTGTTTCAAAAATTACATTAATGATAGTTTATGTCAAATAATATTTAATTTAATTAATTAAACAAAATAGAATATAAAATGGGGAAAATTGATTTATAAATGTCTGAAGATATCATCCCTCAGACATTTATGAGCCAATTCTTACCTTATTTTTTTAATTATATCCATTTAGGTGTGAAAAAGAAATTAGTAGAGTTAAGGTTAAAATTGGTTAATTAAGAGGACAAATAAAAAGATAAAGATAAAAACCCATAAAAACCTATCAAAATATCATTTTTTGATGGGGTTTTAACATCATAAGACATTATATTTTAAAATATTTCCTTTTTAAATCTTTTATCTTGTGAAGGAATTTATTATGTTCTAATATTTTAAAAAATTCGAAGAGCACACCTCTCCTCACTTAAAAAATGGAATCCCTACTATTATCATCTTAAATACTCTTTTATACATATATGTATATATATATATATATATTTCAAAGCATGTTTAATTATCTTATAAACTTACCTATAAATTAATTAAATTTTATTTTATTCTTAAGAGGCAATTCTAATGGACCATAATAAGGGATCTAATAGAGGCCAACCAAAGAAGTGGTTATTGTCTAAGTCCACATATTTTAGTTTTTTCCTTATTAAAACACTTATAATTATATTATATTCTTTATAAAATATAAAATTCATAATAATAAATACAATAAAATTTTTTAGGATTATTAAACCACTACTATTCTCAATTTTTTACATTAAATGAGAAGTGAATCTCTCGTTTGTGTGTACGTATGACTAACAATATCCACATAGAAAAACAATTTACTTCCCTTCGTAATCATGCATAGAGGGTTATTAATATGGGTTTATTATTTATATATTATATTTATGAAATTATTATTATAATTTTATATACTATTGAAAAGAAACTAGTTTCAAAAAAAATTCATCATAACTTTATTAACTTGTGGTAAAGAAATGAGTTTTGGGGGTTTATACACAAATTATCATCCTTAAAATCCATCCAAATAAATTAATTTTATAATATCATTGGATTATATCCAATGTAAATCCTATGTATCATCAAGGATGTTATCATAGAATAAAATTTCATTGATATATCACTGGAACATTTTTTGATAGAAAAAACATTTCCCCATTAAATTAACTTGTTTAAAATCTAAAAAGTTCCCAAATATTGACAAATTTTTTTAAAACCTGTAAATATGTAAAGTAATCTTCAACTAATGGAGTGGAATTTGTGTGAAGAAATTGTGTTCAACCATATTCTTTAAAACAAATATTCCTTTCACATTTTTATAATATTTGAAAAACACTTCATTCAGAAAAGTGGAATAATATTATTTTAAAATTTATTTTAAAATATTAAAAAATGGAGAAAAAATCCTTAAAAAATTTTTTGTAAGTAAAAATATTTATTAAATTTTTTTATAAAACTTGGTTATGGAAAAAAATAACATTTGAACGAATGTAGAAATAAAGTGGACTTCCACTTAAAAAATTTAATCATGTATATTAATTTCTAAAAGAAAAAAAAATAAAGAATGAAATTTATTCTAAAAAATAACAAGAGGAAAACAAAAATAATGTTATTATTTAAATATAGATCATAAAATTCCATCATCGTAAACTTTATAAAAAAACAATCACAATAATGAGGTTGTAACATAAATTCCCTACCTCATTGGTAACTTCTGAATCGTAAGACCCAAGAAAGAATAACATAAAATGAAACATTAAATATCATAAATATATATTAATTATATAACATGTTAAAGGGTCGATACATACACCTTTTAAAATAAAATAGGTTTATAACATAACGTGCGTCCTAAAAAAGACAATTTGAGACGATATACCCTTACATTAGGCATGAATTTTTTCGAAAGTGAGAAAGTATCATTTATAATATATTATAATTAATTATAATTCAATTAAATAATCAGTTATATACTTATAATATATTATATTTTTCACTTATATCATTTGAGCACCCATTTAGTTAAAATCTTGTATTGAATTCATTATTTATAGGTGTACACTTTTTTTTTTCATAAAAATTCTGGTTATGTAGTTTTTGTACTTGTATATTGATCATGGCAACATAATTTATATAATTTTAATAATTATTTAAATGTTATATATATTCAACTTATACTTATTTTCAATCATCCATAAAATATAGAAGTACAAAAATTAATTTTACTATTCATTGATATGGTAGGACTAATATACGAATGAACATTTTTTATCATATTAAATGGATAGAATTAATTGAATGTGGATAATATTTCAACTCCAAGTAATAATTAATATATTATATATTATTATTTAATTATAATATCATATCCAAATCCTTACATTAAATTATGTTGAAAAATTATAACATCACTAATGTGTACATGTGGACTAACACCTCAATGAAACAATGTGATTCATTTTTCATCAATTATTTATGTTTATGGTTATAAAAATAGATTAAATAATAATATATTAATTATTAATTATTACTTGGGGTTGAAATATTATCTACATTCAATTAATTCTATCCATTTAATAAGATAAAAAAATGTTCATTCGTATATAAGTCCTACCATATCAATGAATAGTAAAATTAATTTTTCTACTTCTATATTTTATGGATGATTCAAAATAAGTATAAGTTGAATATATATGACATTTACATAATTATTAAAATTATATAAATTATGTAACCATGATCAATATACAAGTACAAAAACTATATAACCAGAATTTTTTTGAAAAACAAAAAAGTTAACACCTATAAATAATGAATTTAATTCAAGATTTTAACTAAATGGGTGCTCAAATGATATAAGTGAAAAATATAATATATTATAAGTATACAAATGATTATTTAATTGAATTATAATTAATTTTAATATATTATAAATGATACTTTCTCACTTTCAAAAAAAATCATGCCTAATGTAAGGGTATATCATCTCAAATTGTCTTTTTAGGATGCACATTATGTTATAAACCTATTTTATTTTACAAGGTGTATGTATTGACCCTTTAACATGTTATATAATTAATATATATTTTTATGATATTTAGTATTTCATTTTATGTTATTCTTTCTTTGGTCTTACGATTTAGAAGTTACCAATGAGGTAGGGGATTTATGTTACAACCTCATTATTGTGATTGTTTTTTATAAAGTTTACGATGATGAAATTTTATGATCTATATTTAAATAATAACATTAGTTTTTTTGGCTCTTGTTATTTTTTAGAATAAATTTCATTCTTTATTTTTTTATCTTTTAGAAATTAATATACATGATTAAATTTTTTAAATGGAAGTCCACTTTATTTCTATGTTCGTTAAAATGTTATTTTTTTCCCATAACCATGTTTTCTAAAATGTTATATTAAATATTTTTTACTTACATAAAATTTTTAAGGATTTTTCATCCATTTTTTAATATTTTAAAATAAATTTTAAAATAATATTATTCCACTTTTCTGAATGAAGTGTTTTTCAAATATAATAAAAATGTTAAAGGAATTTTTGGTTTTAAAGAATATGGTTGAACACAATTTCATCACACAAATTCCACTCCATTAGTTGAAGATTACTTTACATATTTATAGGTTTTAAAAAATTTTGTCAATATTTGGGATGTTATCAGATTTTAAACATTTTAATTTATTGTGGAATGGTTTTTTCTATCAAAAAATGTTCGAGTGATATATCAATGAAATTTTATTCTATGACAACATCCTTGATGATACATAGGATTTATATTGGATATAATCCAATGATATTATAAAATTAATTTATTTGGATGGATTTTGAGGATGATAATTTGTGTATAAACCCCTAAAACTCATTTCTTTACCACATGTTAATTAATTTATGATGAAATTTTTTTGAAACTAGTTTCTTTTCAGTAGTATATAAAATTATGCTATGATGAAATGTTTATAAAACTAATTTACTTTCATTGGTTTATTCAATGCTTATTTTTATAATATTGTGAACACATAATTTTTATTTTCATAATGTTATGTGTTGTCCTAAAACTATATACCGTATTTTGAATTAGGTAAATATGGATATGTCATGAGATAATAATGACTATAGGTGGGTATGAATTAAGTTTACTAAGGGAATTTTTCCACACCGATGACCTTAAGAGTGAACCTTGATAGAGGATAGGGTACTTTTTAATATGAATCCAATAATTTATGATAGTCATGGTAGTGGACCTTGACTACTAATGAATTTATTTCTCTTTATATGTGTATTTCACAAGCTTTTGTATTGTATAAATGTCATGAATTCATTAATCATGTTTTTTTATTATATATGATTAATGTCTCATGGTCTACTTTGATTTAATCTATGAAATAATATTATGACCTATGATATATATGGAATGGTTTCCAAATATTATTCTCATGTTAAAATACATGCATGTTCATGTTATATTTAATTTAACATTGATATAGTCATTGATTGACATTAATAAGAATAATAGAACACAACTTCTTATGATACATTTTCCTATGTATTGATTAAATGTTTTATTTTTGGTGTAACTTGGAAGGGTTATAGATTTGAGGAAATATGTGGGATATTATTTGAATATTTTAAGAAAAAGTCATTTTATTCATCCATGTGTACAATAATATTAAACATATTTTATTCTAGAGTGGATTGTAATGTTTTGTAATGAAAATGAATATATTATGAAATGGTCTATATATTTTAAATGTTTGGGAAAATATAGTTGGTAATAAAGAAAGGCTTAGTTTCCTTTCAAAACTAGTTTTAGAAAACATTATTGAGAAATCTTAGGATAATTATATTTCTAGTATAATGTACTATTTTATGGTAAACAAATTGTATGGTTTTCATTGAAAAAATATCATTATCTGGATACAACTACTAGACATGGTTTTGATACAGATTCATATACAGGTAATAACATCAAAAATACAAGTTCGGGTATATCCCAACAACCATTATAGTACACGGTGAATGAACCCTAACTATACACATTATTTGACACAGTAAATGTGTATCCTTTGGTAAATTCACATTTTCATTATGAACCATTATTAATTATTCAAATAGAAGATGATAAAGGATAGTCAAGTTTAAACCTAATGGGTCATTGTATATAAAAAAGGTTTTAGGATTTTAACTTCCTATAAATGATTTTTGATGAATATGTGGATTAATATTATGGTTATTATTTTTTACACAACCATGTTTTATTTTAAATAATGGATATAATAAAGAGGATTCATGAAAAAAATTAATGGGATGGACAATGAATTTACTCATGAAAAACAAAATTAAATTATTCTATATGTAAAAAATGTGATTATAAAAAATTAGATATCATTATTTATGATTAATGAAAATAATTTTTTTTTGATTTTCCTTGTTCATAAAATCATTGGTAGATACAATTTTATTAATTTTCAGGTGGTAATAACTGTTTTGGAATGAAACTTCCATATTATTCCGGTCTAGAATTTGTGAAGGTGTATCCAATAGAATAACTCAATAAAAGGGGAAAATGATGTATATGAGGGAATGAATGTAACAAGGAAATAAATTTTCATGGAATATAATGTATTCTATGTGGTGAACTTTTGAATAATTTTATTAGTTCCATAATACAATGGCTAATTCTAAAACTAGTGAAGGACATATGGTATTCCAATAATTGAATTGAAAGGATTCAATTTTGTTTGAATTTTGATTCAAGAATTATGTTTTAGAAGTGTTATATCACTGATATTAGAGTTAAAATAATAATGAATATATTAAAGATAGTTTTGTAGTAGTATTGATTAAAATATTTAAAAACATATGTCAAATGGTACTGAAAACTGTGAAAATTTATTTAAGGGTAAGGATATATTTTTATAGAATGGGTGTTTTTGGGGAAGATAAAGCTTAATATTCTCTTAATATTGAATTAATAATATCATAGAGGATACACAATTTATTTATATCGATAATTTAAATTGGAATGTTTTGATAACAATGAAATTGATATTTGTTTTATGAGAAATTAGTTTATATCATTAAACATTTTGTGTTACTATTGAGGATTTATATATTAATGCATTTTATTTGTCCATATTTAATAACTTATAGTAAAAAATATGATTTATGGAAAATATTTAGATATAGAATGAATGACTTATAGATTTTATGATTCAATAAATGTAAATTTTATTGATTAAATCATAAAAAAATCATTATGAATATTCATTTCATGGAGTAATAGATTAAGAGGATGTTAATCAAAGCATAACAAAAGGATGAAATTGAGATTATGATATAAAATTATATGAATTTAGTATATTATAACATGTTATCTATATTTATACTAAAAGAAAACATAAAATATATTAAAAGTATCTTGACTTAATATGATATATTTTACATTCATTTCATAAGAATCAATTATCTTTTCAACCACTATAGATTTATGATTTTTTTGTCGTCAACATTATCAATACCACATAATATATCATTATAAATCATTCCTTAGTTGTTATTTTAATTTACCATGTTTATATATCAATTTGCCAATAATTTTCTCCTTAAATAAGAAACCTTTTATGTGTTATTTTTGTTAACTATTATATTTCACACTTCCACATTTCTATTGAAATTTTATTATCCATCTTCATGATTTTGGTTTTCAACATATGTATTTTAAAATATCAATCTTTCACAAACAACCCAAAATTTTGAAGGAATATTCATTTTAAAAGGGAAGGGGGAATGTAACACTATGAGAATCTAGATAATATAACATTAACCCCTATAACTTGAATAATATTCAACACTGAGTATTATAAAATGTTTGATCTATTATAAAAATATTATTAAAACCTATCTGTTGAATTTTCAAGTATGAATATGAGTAAACAAATTATGAAGTATATTTATTATGTTATTACTCAATAAAAAATAATTTATTAGTTCATAGTAAATCATTGAATAATTTTTATTGAATTAATTTTATGCTTCGAAATTTGTTTTCCCCATAAAAGACTTTTTTTTCTAAATTTGTTCATGTAAATAATAATTAATTTATAAAATTTGGAAATTATATTTTATATAATGAATATTTTTTAAAAAAATCATATAAAAATTAACTTAAGTATAAATTTTGATATATTTATAAAATGATTTATTTTCTAGTCCATAGTGAGAAATACCAATTTGTCCAATTCCATCATATATTTTCATTAATCAAGTAATGTATATGTCCTATTACATTTTATATTTTGTATTAAATTGAAATTTCAATCATTTAATATATAATAAGATAATTTATTCTATAATAATTTTAATTATTCATTATTTTTGTATAAGTTAATTTTTAGGCTAAAAATAAAATTGTATGAATAAAATATTTCATTTACATTAACGTATTTATATTAAAATTGATTTATAAAAATTATATATATTTTATATTTAATTTTTTTATATATTTAGAATCATGGGATCTAAAATTGGTAAACATTTCCCTTATATGTTTTTGTCATTATAGAAACCATATTAAATTTGAATTAATATAGTAAGAGTAAAAGATGGTGTATTAGCATTAGAACCTTTTGATAAGGTCTTAAAATATACACAAAACATACCTAAAATTATTTTAATATGGTAAATAAGAATATATTAATATGAAATTATAATATATATGAAAATTTTTGTCCATTCTATCTTAATTGTGACATTTATATTATTTTAATTAAATAAAATAATCAAACTGTAACTCTCTTAACATTAATATATCTACAATTATTATATAAGGCTAAAAGGTGGAAAATTCAAGTCATAAATGTTAATTGTAAAGATAAAAAAATATATTTATCATGATAATTTTTTTAAATTTTAATTAATGAAATAATTACATTGAATTCTTACGCAACACTGACAAAATTCTCGTGCATGTAGTAGAAAAATCAAGTAAATTATTTTATAAACACTATAAATAATATTTTTGGGTGAGTTTTAGTATCACACGAATATTATGGATCAATATAAAAAAATATGGATTAATTAAACTAATTTATTAAAATTCCATATTTTTTGTGCCTTTAAAGTGAAATTAGTTGAATAGTGTCAAAAATTACATTAATGACATTTTTGTTAAAAAATATTTCGTTAAATTATTTAGAAATCATAAAAATATAAAATAGGTAAATTATTTTGATAAATGGTTTAAATTGTATCACTTAAACATTTATGTGGTAATTATTACCACATATGTAAAATTTTAACTTTCTAAGAGTGAACAACTTGTTACCACGAATAATGATATAATTAGTTGATGAATGAGTTAAAAAAATATAGGATAAAAAAATATTATAGTAACCAAATTTTATTTTATTTATGTAATTTAAACAAAATAATACCTTATATTTGAATATATATCCATTTTAAAACATTTTTCAAGATAATGTTTTTATATTTTAACATTTTAGGATCTTTCAAGAGTTCCCCTCCCCTCACATTAAAAAGGGCACCACATATTTCTCTTATTTACACCACATTGCCTCATATATCTCAACCAAACCCTATAAAAATATATAATAAACATTACTATATAAAATATATAGGTAATTTTATTCTTAAAACATGAATAAAATGGTTCTTATGAATGGATATAATGGAGGGCCACTGAGGAAGTGGTAATCATTATACATGACCTTATTCATTTTTTTCTTATTCTAATTCCTCTAAATATGTGAAATTATGTATAAAATATTTAATTTTTTATACAAAAGTAATGAAACTTTTATTATTATTATTAAACAATCATTAATCATCTTATTTCCCCTTTAATGGTAAGTAAATGAATCACTCATGCATAGGTAAAGCTTACCGTGTCCACGTAACGATACAATATAGTTTTCATCATCATCTTTCATGGATAGTAATTATGCATTCATGATATAATATATTTTTTAAATAATTATTATTCTCTAATTATAATATCATATCTACCATTTAAAAATCCATTTCATTATAAACTAATAACAACACTCATGCGTACGTTTGGTCTACCACCACCCGGATGCGACGCAATCTGTTTTTAATTTCTAATTAGAATGATAATAAGGATATATTTGATGAAATATTATTTTTTATGTGATAAAATAATTATTCTAAAATGGTAATAATTAACTAACTTGATTTTTTTGATCTGTTGATAATTTAAAATAGCGTTCAGGCATACGTATGCCCAACCATTTCGCATAAGGGTATAGTTCATCTTTCTTCATATAACTTTTATAGATTATTATAAATATGAATGTCGTGAATATATATTATATTTATATAATTATTAAAATTATATATATATATTATTTAATCAATATATAATTAAATTTATTATAACTAACAAACTATGTTAAATGAAAAATTAAATAATTAATACATATAAACTATGATTTAAATAAGTAATTATTAATAAATGGGAATAAAAATTTTATAAGTGGAAAATATATGATATTATAGGTATTTAAATTATTATATAATTGAATTATAATATATTTCAATTTAATATATATAATTATATATTAATTTCCATGAAATTCAAACCTGAGGTAAGGTTCTATCATCTGATTTTGTAATTATTGGCACATAAGTTTTGTTATACAGTAACATTCATTAATGTGGTTTATAGAAATAACCTTTCACGTGATATATAATAAATATTAAAATTTTAATAATAATTATAGTTTCATTTAATGTAATTATATTGGTGGTATTTTGACTAAAAATCTACTAAAGTGGTGCGAGATCATTTTTACAATGTAATAGTTTATCGGGATTATTTATGCTAATATTTTTAATGATGAAAATTTTAAAATAATCACTAAAAAATCACATAAATTTTCATATAATATATTTATTTATATATAATAATTTTTTTCATTTCATTTACCTATATTTTGTAACTCCAGTTACTTATTGATTTTTTTAGGGAAACTGACTTCTTTTCTCTCATCGGTAAAAAATATTTTTTATTTTATATCTATGTTTTCTAAAATATTTTCAAGAATTTTTTAACCTGTCACCAAAGGATTTTTCAAATTTATTTTAACCCTTGATTTAATTTTTAAAAAACTATTTAAAATTTATCATCTTATCATTTTTAGAATGAGGTGCTTTTTAATTATTAATAAAAATGTGAAATCTATATTTATTGTAATGCACATGGCATGCAAAAAAAATCATACTACCATGATCACATAATTCTTTCAATAGTAATTTTCATGTTTAGAATTTTATTTTAAAATATAAATTTCCCCTTAATATTTTAGTAATTTTAATATTTAAATATGTCATTTGAAATTGGAATGGGTCATTTCAAAATTAAATTTTCTAGTAGAAATTTAAAGGAATTTTCTTCTATGATATAATATATGATGTTACTTATGATTTACTAAGGATATGACCAAATTATACCATACCCTATTTTATTTTATATTTATTATGGTTATAATTATTTGAGAATACTTCTTGAAACTGATTTCATTACCATTTTCTAAAAAAATTATGATAAAACCACTATGACATAGTTTTCTTCTCCATGTGTTATTAAATGTTAATATATATAAATGTTTATAAAAATAAGATCCATAACATGGGTTATGGTATGATAATTGTTTTATCTGATAGTTACCATATTAATTATATTCAATATTTTATGGGTGATCCTAGAATTTTATATATCTCTAATACATTGGGTAAATATTGATATATTCTGAGATAGTAACGACCACAATGGAGAGTTAACCATATTCAGAAAGAGACCCAATCCACTATGATAGTATTGGGTGTGAACCTTGAATAAGGATATGATGGTTTTGGGAGTGAACAAAACCCACTAATATGGTCTTGGTAGCGAGCCTAAAATACTATATAAAGGATTTTTAATATTTATCTACATTCTATTAAATCATGTCTTATATAAATTTAATGCTTTCATGGATCATGTTCTACGATTCATTTATCACTCATGTCTCAAGAACTACTAACCATTATTCAATGAATAAATATTAATTCTTATTATATTGATGTTATGGTTTTCAAATGTTATCTTTAATTTATTGATGGATGTAACTATATTTTGTATTTAAGATATAGAATTTATATCTGAAGACCTTAAAATATCCATTAGTTGGTTAATCCCTTTAAAAAGTAAATAAGGGGTATTATTTTGGAATTTCATAATAGAAGATCTATTTATATAATAGAATGATATATTTTAAACTTCTTAATAAAGGTATTTTAGTACACTAAATTCCATTATTAATGACTATCCAATTCTAGAATAGATCTATTATTTTATTCTACCGCACCATTTTATTGTGGCTTCATAGGGGCCAAGAGAAAAAATTCGCATACATAAGAAACAACGAATTTATAAAAAAATAAATTCAAAAATTCACCACCAATATCACTTTTTATAGTGACGATTAATAATTTTTTTAAATATTGAATAATCTTAGAAAAATCAAAATCTCTAATTTTCATGGAATATGAAATAAATCTACAAGAATCTACAACAATCTTTAACAATTACAAATACATATTTCTTAACTCCAAAACTAACATGTCGAGAAGTTAAAAAAAAGTAACAATATAAAATTTCTAAACATATAGCATAACAAAAATCATTTATAGATTTTAAAATCTATGTTGTTATTCTTACCATTCAAATAGGAATAACACATGAATTACATACTTGTATATAAATTAGACATTTTAAACACATAGTCAATCCTGGACAAGTTTTGTTACTATATAAATTTTTCACACCCAAGCCTCCTATTCCACATTATTTTTTTTCTTCTACATAATTCAAACACTTAACCTTTTATTGTAAATATCAGAAAAAATAAATAGTATATACATTTTATTTTATATTATCTAAAATCAAAACAAATTTATATTTTAGAATAGTACATTTATGAATTTGAAATTAAATATTTAATCCCTCATTACACAAGTGTGATATAATTATATTATTATGTTTTAAACTATGTATGTATAATTATTTTTAAATAATAAGTGTTTTAGTAAAACCAACTTCACAAATACCTTTAATATTGCAATTAGAGTGGTCTCATAATGTGATAAGGCTACCATACCATGATTTAAATAAAATAATTTTCATAATATCACCATCCATGTGCCTATAGATTCCACTGTTTAACAACCATGTGTAATTGATACTCCAAAGGTAGATTTTATAAAATTAAACAATTGAAAAAATGGGTTTTTACCCATGGACACCTAGGTCTAGCTAGATTAGTAGATCAATATTGGGCCCCCAAATAAACATTATGCATTTATAAGTGGGATAAATAAAAAATAAATATTTATTAATATAGTTTTAGAGGTTCTAGATGATTTTTTAGATCTCCATGAACCCACATTATCATAATTACATTTCATTATACCTTTAAAATAGTTTACACTATAAATACTACCTTTTGATATTTTTTAAAAAAATTCCGTATTTAAATGTTTTAAAATATTATATCCAAAACCATTCTTATTATTTGGTTTAATTAAATATCTCATATTATCATATTTTTCATTATTGTTTACAAAAGTAGATAGATCGTCATTAAGATTAACAACATAATTTTTCATATCTATATTCACTTTTTTAGTATTTTATAATTCTTTATAATCTTTTTCATTAGATCCAAAAAATTTAGATCATAATTCTTTTTATTTTATATATTTAATTTATAACATAAATTTTTTAAATTAGATAAATCATCAATAAATAAATTAAATATTCTACTTTGATAATTTTCATTTAATGCAAGACATTATATAACAATTAAATTTTAAAATTTTTGTATTATTTATTAATAATTAAAATTATCTTTAGATTTATCATTCTACGAAACAGATATTTTCATATTTTCCAATTACCATTTAGTTTTCTCATTTATTTTAATAAACTTTTAATTTTTAATTTTTTAGTCAACATACTTTTAAATCATGCCAACCCCATCGTGGTGTAATATTTATTTTCATTATGTCATTTCATATAATTAGAATTTTGAGAATAAAAATTAGAACATGAATAAAAAAATTAGTTTAATTTTAAGATCAACAATAGGATAAAACTTTTAAAGATTTATTAATTGGGTACAATTTGAATCATTTACCTAATATTTAATATCCATCAGGGTAATATTTCATGTCTTTTTTTTATCTATAGAATCACTACATGAGTCTGAACTGTCTTAGCAGTCCCGGCAAATAAAAAAATATTGATTTTTATTTTCTTTTATTCACATCTTCTTTTTCTAGATGATTGTTTTTAGGGAATTCAGTCCTTATGTGGCCTTTCTTCTTGCACTCAATACATTTTAATTATAAAACATCATTATTTTTAATAATATTAACATTCTTATATTTTTGTACATACATCTCCTTGAACTGATTCCTTCCACCTTTTTTCATGAACCTGAATAACTTCTTACTGAATGAATTAATTTTCATATCACTTTCTTAGAACTAATATTCATGAGAATTAATTAAATCAATAAAATTGGATTTAAATGAAATTCATTTTCTATTAGTATAGTGCACATTGGAAATATTTTTCCACTCTAACTCATACTTCTACAAAGAGACTACTAGTTCATCTAATGCATACTCCATAAAATATATACTCTCACCAATTATCACATTCACTTTATTCCAATTTTTTAGAAGAATCTCAGAACTCTCTACACTTAATACTTGTTGTCCAAAACCTATAAAAGGTAAATCATACCATTAGTAATACATTAAATCCAATGGACCATCATGTTTGTTGATTTCCCATATACTATATTTAATTCATCCTATTATACTCAAACCATTCCTAGATTTGTTCCATTGAGATTATCAATCACATAATGTGTCACATGAAGTATCCTCCATATACATTAGTCTTTATTACAATCTAAAACATGGATATAGATACTTATAATTACATAACAACATAAAAATATTTTTAACCTTATAGTCAACTTTTTTTTCTAATGTCATTACCTCTATGTGTCTCAGGAAAAACATTTGGAAGCATATATAGCTTATCCATAATAGTATAGTGATGCACATTTAACCATTTCAAGTTGGACCATGTTAAGTCTTTCCTATAGCTGTAGTCACATCCATCATTGATTGGTGGTTTATATAGAATCCCTAATTCATTAACCATTACACATGCCATATTAAATAAGTATTTTCTTTTATACCATATTCTTATATGTATAGGATATCAGGTTATCACAATGTTACAAATAAACAATTTAAATAATTAGATATGCTAATTATCCATTAAGGATTGTCCTATTCTATGATTCCAATTGTTTAGTGTAACATACCAAATAAATAATTAACTAATACATTTTCATAATTATTCATATTTTTTGAATTAAGTATTAATTTTAATTTAATGTGGTCGATATCTTCGATGGAAGACCTGATATGCAACAATGAGTTTTTTTTAATCATACCTTGCACACTAATAATATAATAATATAATTTTAAATTATAGTGAAGTCCTAGCCATTGGATTGGCAGGAATGAATATTACTAACTAAAATATGATTATACATGTTTGTTAAATGTTTTTACCATTATCCAATAAATGTTAGGGGATTAAAATATGAATGAATCTAATTGTAATCATAAATACTCTAATATTCAATAAATGGCCAATTTACCATCTTTGGATGGAGAACCCTAATTGAATATAGTTATTGTCACTTTTATAAGATATATTTTACCAAATAAAATTATTTTTTAGATTCGGGACATCAAAATTTTCTTTGGGTAATTTTTTTTATTATAAAGTTCATTTTTAAAGAATAGTGAAAAATATTGTATTTTATTACAAAAGTGCCTTTTAATACAATTTATTTATATGGTTATATTATATTTTTTATTAATTTTAATGTTTAATCAAATTATTTTTTTACCATTTAATCCAATGTTGGTCATTCTAATTAATTTCACTTTGAAATTGTACATAAACAAGTGTCGATCTTTTGACAGTTATTGTTTCTTAAAAACATCCTATTTGTTTTGACAATAGTAATTAATTTTAAATTAATAAATCCAAATTATATGTTTTAAATTTTCTAAAATAGACATAATTTTTTAATTCATAATATCTAATATATCTTAGGATGAGATTTTGGTATTATTTTTTAAAACATCAACTTTTGATGAATAGTGAAACAACTAAGTAGTAGTTAAAAACTGACATTTTCATTTAAATGAAATTTTACCGCTACTTTGGAATGAATTTATAATATATGACAGAAATGGTTGTTATTATTATGTAAAATATAGTTCAATAAGTTGAAAATAATTTTTTCTGAATAGTAACGTTTGACTTTTATTAACCACCGTTAAAGGTAAATTGGGTAATTCAAAGTAAAAAAAATATCATAAAAATTAAAAATTAAGTTAAAAGTTTTCATGACCATAAGAATATCTGTTTGGATATAAATATTAATTGGAAATCCAAAATAATTTAATACATCATGGATTTTTTTCATAAATTTTAGACATCAAATAAATAAAATTATTTATGACACAATAATGATGTAGTATTTACCTCATTAAGAAATGATTTAAATAAATAAGATTATAAATACTAAAACAATATCCAAAACCTATCCAATTCTATTTGATGATTTTATTTCGACCACGAGTCTTCTTATATTCAACCTTAAATAGTTCTGGACCTTTATAAACTGAATATCTGTAACACCCCGAGATTTTATGAAAAATATTCTTTTTAATTTCAGTAATGTCTTATGTTGTACGCTACACCAAAAGGAGCTCGCTCAACACGCATCCTTGACTTGCCTTGTATTACACGCAATCACGACCTTCCTCGACAGCGTGTGTAGTACGCAATACCGAGTTTCACTAAACAACGATATGCTATTAAAATATTATTAAAACTAGCCGTTATGAATAGTAATAACCACTTTTTGAAATTTTGTAAATTTTATTTTCCAAAAAGGACTTCATTTTTGGATTTGGAATATCGAAATTAGCTTAGGGTGAAATTTTGGTAATTTTTGGATAACTTTCATATTTTGATGAATAGTGGAAATTACTAAATTTTAATTAAAAACAACTTTTTCAATCGAAATAATTAATAGTGATAAATTATTAATTTTAGTGGTTTTAAAGTATATTTAGAATATATTTTTACAATTTAATACAATGTTGGTCATTGGATGTAATTTCACATTCAAACCAGTTATAAACAAGTTTCAATCTTTTGATAGTTATTATCTCTTAAAAACACGCTAATTGTTTTGACGACTGGTATTAATTTTTAAATTAATTAATGAAACTGATATGTTTTGAATTTGGTAAAATAGATATAATTTTTGAAGTCATAATATCAAATATAGTTTAGGCCTAATTTTTGGTATTTCTCTGAAAACTTTAAATTTTTGATGAATAGTGAAACCACTAAGTGTTAGTTAAAAAAACTGAATTGTTCATAAAACTTAAATTTACCGCTTCTGTGAGTGGAATTTCAAAAATCCGAGAGACACGGTTGATGTCAGTAAGTAAAATGTGGTTCAATGAGATAAAAATAATTTTTTGGTGAATAGTAACTTTTTACTTTTTTTTACCACGGTTAAAAGTAAATAGGGTAATTAAGGGTAAAAATGATATTATTATTACCATAAGACATGTACAAATTCTATTGGATAAGTGTAATTCGACCAAAAACAAACTTAGCAATAAAATATGATCTTTTAGGCCCACTTGGATTAGATTAGGACATTTATTATTATTTAATTCAAAGAAGAGTTAAAAGAGTTAAAATCAAAGTTTATTTACTAAAACATTTTTAATATATAGTTATACATAAGATAAATTCGATTTTAAATATTCATTATAAAGCTAAAAATATTTCCTACATAATGATATTTTATTATTAATTTTTAGACATCAAATAATTTAATTTATTTATGACACAATGATGATGCAGTAATTATCTTATTAATGAAATATTGACATAATTGATGTTATAAATACCCAAATAGATCTAATTTGAGACTTTTTATGAATTACAATAATTTTTTAGGTTAATATGACATGTTAGTATTGATTTAATTAACTTTGTTTGAACTTATCATTCTGTTATGATTTTCACAATAATCAATTACTAAATAGTGTCAAAATTGACACAAAATAGTTTTTAAATCAAATATTATATTATTAATTGTTATTTTATTCCTAAAAATCTAAGGTTTGGCCAAATGACTTAGATAAGGATATATATATTAATAATAAACAATTTGGGGTTCTTTTGTCATGTTATAGTAAGTTTATTAACCATATAGTGTAAGAAAACAAAAAGACACGGTAAAAGTTAAATTATTTAACTTAGAGTTAAATCTAATTGATAAGGTTAAAATAATAACCTAAACTTGTATAAATACTATTGGTTGATATTATTTCGACCCATTCCCACTTTAGCTTTGAAAGAAGACCCTTTGGAACCATTATAAACCGATTTTGACTTTAATATAAAATAATATTTTGAGATATTCCTAGGGTGCCCCTCTCCTCCCTTATAAAAGGACACCTCCTCCCCCTCCTCCTCACACCAATTTGAGCACTCAAGCTCGGCCAACCCCTGCCGAAATACCTTCTACACTTCCCTAGAATAATCCTAGAGGTCCCGGTATTCTTCAAAGACCAATCTTAGTTCCCTAAGTGTATGATTCAAAGAGGCGTTTCAAAGAAGAGGTAATATCCATTACCGATCTTTTCAATTTCTTTCTTCTTCAACTTCTTCTTCTTTAGTTGTTTCATGACAAAGTAATAACATCAGTATTAATTACATACTGATATGTTATTATAAATATGAAACAACCCTAATTCACCTTCTATCCATCCTACGGAAAAATGAAATCACCGCGCGTGCGTACGTACGGAATACCGTCTCCACGTTGTGGTGTAATCTATTTTCCACCACCACCTTAATAGGATGGGTATAATGGTGTAATGAGTAACTATATATGATTATTATAAAGTTATATTGATACTGAAATAGTCTACATACACTTCAACACAATTCCACGACCATGGGAATGATATCATCGCTCGTGCGTACGTACGGACTACCGTCTCCACGGCGCGATGAGATTCATTCTCAATGATTAACCATTCATGAATGATTATAAAGTATATATAATAAGTACTAATGAAATATATGACATAATAATGATACTGGACTTATGTAAATTTATATGTATGTCATATACTTAATTCCATTCACTTCAATAAGGAAACGAAAATAGCGTTCATGCGTACGTACGGACTACCGTCTCCATGAACGTTGTATTTCATTCCATTTATCGATATTATATATATATATATATATATATCTTATGAATATATATTATATATAAATCATGTTTTACATTCTGTATATAAGTAATCATGATCCAAGTAATCATATTAATAATTACAATTTAAAAACACGAACGACAAATGAGACGATTTTACCCAAAACGCTACTTTAACATGAATTTACAAAAGAACGGGTAATATAAAGTCATAAGTGGACCATATATGATATAATAACAATGAATATGATTCTGGAATAAGTCAATAACATGATTTAAATCATTATACAGGAGGTTCAGACACTTACGAAGCAAATCGGACCTAAGGTAAGGGAAATATCACAATCTCATTTTTATCCGAGATTGTTTATACTTTACTATTTACTGGGGTGTATTTTATCATCCACATCCATGTTTCCTCAATATGTAATATTTATATCCTTATACAATAGTTTATATCAAAGTTTACCCTTCGGTGAGTTTTTAGTAAAAGATATGAAAGGAATCTTTTGTCGTTTTTCGTACAAGGTACTTTTTGACTTTTCCGACAAAAGTACGAAAAGAATGTTTTTTTAACTTATACGGCATGAATAGATTTTTAAAACATTATTTCCAAAAAGCATACTTAAAAGTTTTCAAGTTTATTTTTAATCAACTTCTTTTAGTTTAAAATTTTATAACATGTTAAAGAAAGGAAAGTGTTTTTGAAGTAGAAAGGATATTTTCCTCAAGAATGAAGTTCAAGTGTTTTAAAAAAATTATTTTCCATCTAAGATAATAAAGGGTTCTATTTTTATCCCTATTATTACATTGATTTGATTATGTTGTGATGGAATTATTTATAAATTCCTTTATCGTATATGAATTGTTTTATTATGTCATGATGTTTAAGATTCCCATTTTTATTACATGGGTTATGCAATGATGTATGATTTATGATTTTATGGCACACATAAGAATGGTATCATTATGAGATGAGTGGGACCTATATCTCCCTCCAATGCATTGGGTAAATATTTTATATCTCATTAGATAGACATGGCTGGAAAGGTAGGTTATACCGGTTCAGTGAAACAGGACTGAAACGAGGGTGACTCGGTTCAGAAAGGTACTTTGTCCACTAAGATAGTCTTGGCAATGAGTCTTGACTAACAAGAAATGATTCTCTATGATTATGTGTGTATGCCACAAAGTTTAATGTTTTAAATTATGATTATTGGGATTTCATTTCACTACAATGATTTATCCCATGTTATGAAATTATGATCTCTTTTGCAGGTTAAGACTTCCAAAGGATATGTTCTTATGAATATGAAGTGATTGATATTTCTTTTGTTTACCCTTACTGAGAATTTGAGCTCACCCTTTTATGTTTTCTTTCCCCATGATACAAAGAAAGGTTTTAGGTAAAAAAAGGAAGATCTTTATGGGAGATGTTGAAGATCTTTCACCACGATTAGAAGATTATACTCCGAGTTTCCAAAGACACTAAACTATTACGATCCTTGTGTGTGTGTTTTTGTTATGTACTAAGTATTCCACAAATGTAATGTAATGTCAATGTACTTTAAGCTTTGGGTCTCTGCAGTTGGTATCAGAGGAATGGTTTAGTCAACCTTTGGAAACTAGGATGCGAAAACGTTAGTGAGATCCCTAGAGATATTTCTAAGGTATGTCTAGGGATGGCCCTAAGGATAAGTATACGTATAGGATATAGTCCTAAAACTATGGTAACGATATTAGATTAAACCAAAGATGTTAGATATTGAAGTTACTCCCCCTTTATTATGATTTTTTCCTCTCACACTATTCTTTTTGGGTTTTAGAAAATTGCTGGAAACAAGATGATTCACGATAATGGAGGATATGATGGACAATGGAATGATGAGCAACCAAATGAAATG
Organism: Viscum album; assembly: GCA_963277665.1. NCBI lineage: Eukaryota > Viridiplantae > Streptophyta > Magnoliopsida > Santalales > Viscaceae > Viscum > Viscum album. Next base: position 1,529,496,171 of record OY728147.1, on the reverse strand, counting down.
GGATTTGGAAGTCCAAACATCATTATTATGCCAAATCAGAAATCTCATAATATGATCAATAAAGTAAAATTTGGTAAGTTTCTTGACTCAGCTAATAAGAGAAAGATAGAGTTTCATGATGATCATAGAAGAAAGAAAGTTCAATTTCCCGTATGTAAATCATGTGGGAAGAGGCATCAAGGAGAATGTTTCAAAGGAACTTGAAGATTCTTTGGGTGTGGAAAAGAAGGACACAAAGCCAGTAAGTGCAAAGTAAAAGGTTCAGTTAACACCAAGGATGAGGATAATGGTATTTCTACGACATCAATAATGGTTAAATGTTTTAAATGTGGAATGTACGGGCATTATGCAAACCAATGCCCTAAGGGAAAGTCTCATGAAGAGAATCATTATGGTCGTATGGGTAGTATTTATGTTGATGATGATGAAGAGACTAAAAATGATATGTGAGATGAAAGAATTGTTGAAGCTCGGTCAATGGTTTAAGAATGTAGTGGAATGATTACATGTTTATCATGTGTAATGTTGTATAAGTAATCTCATGGTACTATGGAATAAAGAGACATCTAAGGATTGTTACACTATTGCATTTCCTTGAGTTTTGAAATTGTATTGTTAATGGTACCAGTATCCATGGAAGGTTATTCAGATATTTTTGGAATGTAGATTATATGCGCATAATAAAGGGATAAGGAAAAAATTAAATGTTTGATAGTATTCATGAGCTCATGACTGATATAAGGAGAAGGTTATATCATGGTTTGAGTATATAGAATTTTTGGATTTTGGTATGTGGAAAGAGTTAACTTTTGACTGAATTCATGTTTTCACTAAGGTTCAATGAGTATTCATTCTTCAAGAGAATGCATGATTAAGGTATTCACATGTTTGTAATTTTACCAACAAGATATATCTTATGATATATGGGGGATAAATGATGGCATTCACGTGATTGTTATGTGACATTTCAAGTAATCATTTTCTTTATACTATGAGCTTGGACCGAAGTATTTTAGATAAGCCTAAAGATTGTAATAGTTTATGTTAACCATAAGTTAGTATTGTTTAAGGATTGAACTTTTTTTGATATTATAGTAATGTAGTTTTATAAAAAGAACAACCTGCAGGACGGGCGACAGCCCATCGCTTCGGACAAGGCTGTGGGAATCGAACCCACAACTGATGTGCGACTGGCCTTTATCGCCTACCACTGGCCTATAGGAAGTCCCTGGTTAGTAGAAACTAGTTTTTTTTTATTATGTGGTATGATATATGAAGTATAAGTTCATTTTTGGAACTATATACGATTAATCATAAGATGGACTTATAACTTTTGCTAACCTTTTGTTTGAAAGAGATGGAATGACCCATCATTCTATCACATGATCTACTAACACATCAAGAATGACATATTCAACTTCATTTCTTTAAGAGATGAAGTGGAAATTGTCCAAAGAACGACAAACGGTGAGACTATACCAAAATCATGAAAGTATTTCTTCTAATTCCAATTTCATCAACTTTAGGGAAATGATCTTGAAAACCAAAAATGTTGTCTTAGTGCTCTTATATCTGATAAATCAGATGGTACCTAGATCGTCACAAATATATGGCTTTGTGATTAATTTCTTTTACATAGCCATGTTCTCTAACACTCTCCACCAGAACATGATGGTTAGATTTCCCTTCCATATCCATTTTTCACCTATGTGGAAACCCAGTGATTAGTTTATTTGGGTAATCGTTACGTTTCATACTTTTGTTTTTAAAGATTGGTTTTGGTATTCCTTTTTACGATGTGGGTTTCGATTAAAGAAACTTTCAAATAGTAAACCATTTATAACCCCGACGAATTTCGAGGGCGAAATTCATTTTAAGGGGGGTAGAATGTAACACCCCGAGATTTTATGAAAAATATTCTTTTTAATTTCATTAATGTCTTGTGTTTTACGCTACACCAAAAGGATCTCAATCAACACGCATCCTTGACTTGCCTTGTATTACACGCAATCGCGACCTTCCTCGACAGCGTGTGTAGTAGGCAATACCGAGTTTCACTAAACAACGATATGCTATTAAAATATTATTAAAACTAGCCGTTATGAGTAGTAATATACACTTTTTTAAATTTTGTAAATTTTATTTTTCAAAATGGACTTCATTTTTGGATTTAGAATATCGAAATTAGCTTAGGGTGAAATTTTGGTAATTTTTGGATAACTTTCATATTTTGATGAATAGTGGAAATTACTAAATTTTAATTAAAAACAACTTTTTCAATCGAAATAATTAAAAGTGATAAATTATAATTTTAGTTGTTTTAAAGTATATTTAGAATATATTTTTACAATTTAATACAATGTTGGTCATGTGATGTAATTTCACATTCAAACCAGTTATAAACAAGTGTCAATTTTTTGATAGTTATTATCTCTTAAAAACAAGCTAATTGTTTTGATGACGGGAATTAATTTTTAAATTAATTAACGCAACTGATATGTTTTGAATTTGGCAAAATAGACCTCATTTTTGAGTTCATAATATCAAATATATCTTAGGACTAATTTTTGGTAATTTTCTGAAAACATTCAATTTTTGATGAATAGTGAAACCACTAAGTGGTAGTTAAAAAACTGAATTGTTCATAAAACATAATTTTACCGCTTCTGTGAGTGGAATTTCAAAAATCCGAGAGATACGGTTGATATCAGTAAGTAAAATGTGGTTCAATGAGATGAAAATAATTTTTTGGTGAATAGTAACTTTTTACTTTTTTTTACCACGGTTAAAAGTAAATAGGGTAATTAAGGGTAAAAATGATATTATTATTACCTTAACAAATTTCCAAATTCTACTGGATAAGTGTAATTCGACCAAAAACAAGCTTACGAATAAAATATGATCATTTAGGCCCATTTGGATTAGATTAGGACATTTATTATTATTTAATTCAAAGAAGAGTTAAAAGAGTTAAAATGAAAGTTTATTTACTAAAACATTTTTAAAACAGGGTTATACATAAGATAAATTCTATTTTAATTATTCATTAGAAATCTAAATAGATTTAATACATAATGGAATTTTATTTGTAATTTTTAGACATTAAATAATTTAATTTATTTATGACACAAAGATGATGCAGTAATTATCTTATTAATGAAATATTGACATAATTGATTTTATAAATACCCAAATAGAAATAATTTGAGACTTTTTATGAATTACACTAATTTTCTAGGTTAATATGACATGTTAGTATTGATTTAATTAACTTTGTTCGAACTTATCATTCTGTTATGATTTTCAAAAAAATCAATTACTAAATAGTGTCAAAATTGACACAAAATAGTTTTTAAATCAAATATTATATTATTAAATGTTATTTTATTCCTAAAAATCTAATGGTCGGCCAAATGACTTATATAGGGAGATATATATTAATAATAAAAAATTTGGGGTTCGTTTGGTATGTTATAGTAAGTGTATTAACCATATAGTGTAAGAAAATAAAAAGACACGGTAAAAGTTAAATTATTTAACATAGAGTTAAATCTAATTGATAAGGTTAAAATAATAACCTAAACTTGTCTAAATCCTATTGGTTGATAGGATTTCGACCCATTCCCACTTTAGCTTCTAAATAAGACCCTTTAAAACCATTATAAACCGATTTTGACTTTAATATAAAATAATATTTTGAGATATTCCTAAGGTTCCCCTCTCCTCCCTTATAAAAGGACACCTCCTCCCCCTCCTCCTCACACCAATTTGAGCACTCAAGCTCGGCCAACCCCTAACGAAATCCCTTCTCCACTTATCTAGAATAATCCTAGAGGTCCTGGTCTTCTTCAAAGACCAATATTAGTTCCCTAAGTGGAGGATTCAAAGAGGCGTTTCAAAGAAGAGGTAATATCCATTAACGATCTTTTCAATTTCTTTCTTCTTCAACTTCTTCTTCTTTAGTTGTTTCATGAAAAAGTAATAACATCAGTATTAATTACATACTGATATGTTATTATAAATATTAAACAACCCTAATTCACCTTCTTTCCATCCTACGGAAAAATGAAATCACCGCTCGTGCGTACGTACGGAATACCGTCTCCATGCCGTAGTGTAATCTATTTTCCACCACAACCTTCATAGGATGGGTATAATGGTGTAATCAGTAACTATATATGATTATTATACAGTGATATTGATACTGAAATAGTCTACATACACTTCAACACAATTCCACGACCATGGGAACGATATCATCGCTCGTGCGTATGTACGGACTACCGTCTCCACGACGCGATGAGATTCATTCTCAATGATTAACCATTCATGAATGATTATAAAGTATATATAATAAGTACTAATTAAATATATGACATAATAATGATACTGGACTTATGTAAATTTATATGTATGTCATCTACTTTATTCCATTGACTTCAATAAGGAAACGAAAACAGCGTTCACGCGTACGTACGGACTACCGTCTCCATGAACGGTGTATTTCATTCTATTTATCGATATTATATATATATATATATATTATGAATATATATTATATATAAATCATGTTTTACATTCTGGATATAAGAAATCAGATCCAATTAATCATATTAATAATTACAAGTTAAAAACATGAACGACAAATGAGACGATTTTACCCAAAACGCTACTTTAACATGAATTTACAAAAGAACGGGTAATATAAAGTCATAAGTGGACCATATATGATATAATAACAATAAATATGATTCTGTAATAAGTCAATAACATGATTTAAATCATTATACTGGAGGTTCAGACACTTACGAAGCAAATCGAACCTAAGGTAAGGGAAATATCTCAATCTCCTTTTTATCCGAGATTGTTTATACTTTAATATTTACTGGGGTGTATTTTATCATCCACATCCATGTTTCCTCAATATGTAATATTTATATCCTTCTACTATAGTTTATATCAAATTTTACCCTTCGGTGAGTTTTTAGTAAAAGATATGAAAGGAAACTTTTGTCGTTTTTCGTACGAGGTACTTTTTAACTTTTCCGACAAACGTACGAGAAGAATGTTTTTTTAACTTATACGATATGAATGGATTTTTAAAACATTATTTCCAAGAAGCTTCCTTACAAGTTTTCAAGTTTATTTTTAATCAATTTCTTTTAGTTTAAAATTTTATAACATGTTAAATAAAGGAAAGTGTTTTTGAAGTAGAAAGGATATTTTCCTCAAGAATGAAGTTCAAGTGTTTTATAAAAATTATTTTCCATCCAAGATAATAAAGGGTTCTGTTTTTATCACTATTATTACATTGATTTGATTATGTTGTGATGGAATTATTTATGAATTCCTTTATCGTATATGAATTGTTTTATGATTTCATGATGTTTAAGATTCCCGTTTTTATTACATGGGTTATGCAATGATGTATGATTTATGATTTTGTGGCACACATAAGAATGGTATCATTATGATATGGGTGGTACCTATATATCCCTCCAATGCATTGGGTAATGATTTTATATCTCATGAGATAGACATGGCTGGAATGGTAGCTTATACCGGTTCAGTGAAACATGACTGAAACGAGGGTGACTTAGTTCAGAAAGGGACTTTGTCCACTAAGATACTCTTGGAAATGAGTCTTGACTAACAAGAAATGATTATCTATGATTATGTGTGTATGCCACAAAGTTTATTGTTTTATGTTATGATTATTGGGATTTCATTTCACAACAATGATTTATCCCATGTTATGAAATTATGATCTCTTTTGCAGGTTAAGATTTCCAAAGGATATGTTCTTATGAATATGAAGTGATTGATATTTCTTTTGTTTATCCTTACTGAGCATTTGAGCTCACCCTTTTATGTTTTCTTTTCCCCAGGATATAAAGAGAGGTTTTAGGTAAAAAAAAGGAAGATCTTTATGGGAGATGTTGAAGATCTTTCACCACGATTAGAAGATTATACTCCGAGTTTCCAAAGACACTAAACTATTACGATCCTTGTGTGTGTGTTTTTGTTATGTACTAAGTATTCCACAAATGTAATGTAATGTCAATGTACGTTAAGCTTCGGGTCTCTACAATATCATTTTATATTAAAATAATGTTTTCACAATTTCCTAAAGAGCCCCTCCTCCACCTTATAAAAATACAAAATTTTTAATCATTCCTCACACCTCTAAAGCCCCTTGTGTCATAAAATTCCTAAAAAAATAAGCTCCCAAGATTTCTCTATTCTTCCTAGAAGCCTTACCTAAGGCTAAAGGCACTTCAAGAAGTCCTTTTGGTTCAAACCAATGGAAATTACCCAAATTAAAAGTAACATTTTATCTTAAATTAATTTCTTTGATTTCACTTATCTAACTGGTAAAATATTTTTATTCATTTATTTTATAACAACACTAGTATCATTAATATACTAGGATTTTTTATGAGATTTATTATAACTACACTTACACAAACCTCTATCAAATGGGTGAAGAACATACTGTTTCTGTGGATGGAAAACTAACGCCTCAAGAAACGATGATTGTTTGATTATCCCCAAATGCCCTTAATGGTGGCCATTATGATGGAACAATATTTATATATGATATATATTATGTGTATTTTATCTTTATAAATATCTATTTTCAATTTATAGCATACCTTTATGATTTCCATTATAGGTAAATGCGATAATTTCATTTGAGAAAGTACAGACTACCGCCCCCTCAAAGTAATATGACTCCATAATGCCATATATGGAATGTATAAAGGATATTTTTAATGAAATTATATATTATATTATATTTGAATTATAACATATCTATTTATCATTATGTTTTATTTTCATTAAAGTAAAAAATAGAAATGAAAGTAGCATTCCTACGTACATACGGCTTACCATCTCCATGAACGGTGCATTTCATTTCTTATCTCCAAAATGTTATGTAATATTATAAATACAATAATATACTGGATATATATGATATATATGATATCTATATCATGAATATAATTCTAGAGTTAATTGACTATTTACCACAAGGACAACTTGTAATTATATGGGGTTCATTTTATACTCATGTACCAAATATCGACAAAACAACCATTATTAACTTAAATGATTACATAATGTTTATAACATGGTAATAAGTGATATAAAAAGAATAATAAATTTTAAAAAGGTTCTTAATAAATATTAATTAACTTTAGATTATTATTTATGTGATTAAAGAACGAATGGGTCAAGTCGGAAATGAGTTAAGGGACTTCGTCTCAATCTCCTTTCATTGATGTATATTTTGTTTTATACACGAATTTCATTTATATGGTGTATAAACCCCTATGAATTTTAATTTTATTCAATGGGAATCGTTTTACACGTACCATTATATTAAATGATATAAATGGGTGTTTTTTTAACAAAAGCGGTGACAACGACCTTTTTCTACGACCGTGAGTATTATTTGATCATTAGCATCCTTAACAAGTCGTAGTGTTTTTAAAGGAAAATAAATACCATATACTTTTTATGTATTTTGGTATTGAAATTTTTTTGATAATGGATTTGTTATATCAATATATTTAATAGATATATTGTGATTGAAATGTGGAAATTTCATCTTTCCTTTATATTTGTTTTATGTGTTATGAAAATGTAATGGTTATTTGGAATTATATATGTATATGGGTGGTTATATGATAAACCTAGGGTAGGTGAGCCCGAGATAGATCTCCAATGCATTGGATGATGTGACAGAGGTAAACTTGATTTTCCCCCTAAGAGATTTAGGTAATATATTGTAATGGGTATTCCAACGTAAATCTTTATATAGATGTGATAACTAAAATGTTACTGTGATATGAATGCAATAAGTACATTTATGATTTGTGATTACTATGTGTGATTCATAAATACTATGTTTTCATGAGTTAAGTAAATGAGTTTATGTTTTGTATGTATTGATGGACTAATGATTTCTTTCATATTTTATAACCACAACTGTGATTCTTTATTCTCATCCCAATTTTGGAAATGTTTTCCATATGTCATAAAGATGCATAGGGTCAATGATGGGATCAAGGAAACATATTTTGTCTAAAACATGGAAGTAGACATGATTCTTTTTTCATGTTTTTTATTTTATGAAAACAATGGATACTAAGTAGAATTGTCTACATGTAACATTCATGTTGTTAGGTAAATGTTATGACCTAATTCAATAAAAATATAAACCTAAAAAGATCCTCAATGTTAATTATCCACTTAATTCCAGAATATGTAATGTTTAAGGTTGTTCCCTTATAGTTGGTATCAGAGATCAGTTTCGACAACTTTAAGAGTTAGAATATAGTTAAATTAATATCCATAAATTATTTTTAGTTTATGTTATGATTGAAATTATATAGTGTTTACAAATTACCATGTTGTTTTGCCTAATCTATTTCTGTTTTCAGAATGGTTTCCACAGAAGAAAATGGGCTGATATGTTGGGATGACATCAAGAGGAAGACAACCTTCCAAATCAGCAACATGAGATGGTCGGAATCGGAATGGAAAATTTTGCTGCAGTAATGGAATAGTTTACTTATGGAATAAAGAGTGATGGTATCCATGCATGAGTTCAACCAAATCAACCATAGAGGAACATGTTAGTAGTGGAGCACTTAATAAGGAAAAAACCCCTATCATTCAAAGGATCATCTAACATGGTGCTAGCTAAAGGGCAGATTAAAGCACTGGAAAAAAATTTTGATGTCATGGGGTGTTCAGAACATTAAAAGGTTAGTCTTGTTGTTTACCTTTTAGAGGATGAAGAAAATAAGTGTTGGTGAATGGTGAAGAATATTTGGGATAGTGATGAAATTGATGCTCTTGATTGGGATGAATTAAAAGTTATGATTCTTGAGAAATAGTTTCCCAAAGTGGTTCGACTTAGGATGGAAAAATAATTCATGGAATTGAGGCAGTAGGATGACACTGTGGCAGCTAATGAAGAAAAATTCACTCGATTGGAAAAGTATTCTCTAAATATCATACAAGATCTTGATAGTAAAATAAACTATTTTTTACATAGTATTAAAGCCATTGTATCAAATAAATTTATAATCCTGTGAGTTCAAATATTATAAAAATATTTTTTATTGTGCAGAAAATTTGGAAATAAAGTTTTCTGATGATCATGTTTTCATTGACAAACAAAAGAATAAGCGGTCGAGGTGGCAGGTGAAAGGGAAGAACTCTTAAAAACATTATGATGGTATGAAACGTAAGTTTATATATTGTGAAAATTGTGGTAAAAAGCATGCTAGGGAATGTCTTTTGATTCTGTTAAGTGCTACCGATGTGCTAAAATGGGACATGAGGCTCAAAATTTCACTGAAAAAAATCTGGTTAATAGTAAGAAAAATCCAATTTACCGTCAGTAATTTTTTTAAGTACAATTAAATGCTACATTATGCAATTGAGTGTCCAAAAAAGAACTCAACTGGGGGAAATGATCCAGAAAACAAGAAAAAAGGGGTGGTGAAATCCTTTGCAACTACTTCAATAGATGTTGGTCTATCAAATGAAGTAGTATCAAGTACGCAGTTTGTTTATTCAGATTATTCCAATGTGCTATTTGATTTAGGTTCTAGACATTCGTTCATTTTCGAGATTTTTTCAAGTAAATTGGGAATTATATCGCATGATATAAATACTGAACTTGTGGTAAAAACACCAAGGGTAATGTTGAGACAAAAAAATTATAATAATCTTTCTATCCTTTTGGGCAGAAATAATCTACCTACAAACCTTAATGTTTTTCTCTAGTAGATTATGATGTTATTTGGGGTATGTATTTTCTTTCTGTTTATCATGCTAATATTGACTGTAGAGAAAAAGTGGTTTCCTTTCATAATGATATTTAGTTTGTGTACAAGAATGAATCCTAGATTTTGATAATGTATCAGGAAGCTGAGAAACTAGTAAAAATGGAACTGAATGTTACCTTTCTCATATTGTCGAAAATAAAGGAAGTGTTGAGATTAGTGTTTTTCCAGCGGTAAATGAGTACCTTGATGTTTTTTATAATGAGTTTCCTGGTATTATACCTGATCGGTAAGTTCAATGTAATCCTGACATAGTTCATGATGCTAAGCAAATTTCAAAACCCCCTTATCGAATAGATCAAATTGATCTTTTAGATTTAAAGAATAAATTGAATTAGTTATTAGATAAAGGTTTCATTTAACCTAGCACATCACCATGTGGTGCTCCAATCTTATTTGATAAAAAGAATGATGGTTCAATGAGACTTTTCATTGATTATAGAGCATTGAATAACATCACTGTTAAGAACAAGTGTCATTTTCTCATATCGATGATTTGTTTGATCATCTCCAAGGAGCTCAGTATTTTGTGAAGTTTAATTTGAGGTGTGGGTACCATGATTTGAAAGTAAAATAAAAATACATTCCAACTACCACATTCCATACTAGATATGGCCATTATGAATTTGTATTTATTCCTTTTGGTTTAACCAACGCACCTGTTGTATTCATGGATCTAATGAATAGAATTTTTCATGAGTTCTTGGATATGTTTGTTGTTATGTTCATTGATGATATTTTAGTTTATTACAAAAGTAAACAGGAACATGAAAGTCATTTAAGGGTTTTATTGCAAACCTTAAAATAAAAGAATTTTTTTGGGAAATTCAGCAAGTGTGAGTTTTGGTTATAAAAAATTTCTTTCCTTGGACACGTTGTTTCAAAATATGGCATAATAGTTGATCTTGCTAAAATAAAATCTGTTTAAGAATGGTCAAGACCCAAAAATAGAATCGAGAGATGTATTATTCTTAGTTTAGTAGGTTATCACCATAGGTTTGTTAAAAATATTGAATGATTATCTATTCCAATGAATAGTTAACTCGAAAAGGTGTTAAGTTGATTAAGGAAAAATAATGTGATGGTTTTTTTTCAGGAATTGAAAAGAAGATTTGTGAATCCTCTAGTTTTGGAACTACCTTCCAGAAATAGTGAGTTTTTTATTTAAATTGATGCTTTGTTGAAAGGACTTGGATGTGTCCTTATGCAAAATGATTAGGTAATTACTTATGCTTCACCTCAGTTGAAACCTCATGAGTTAAATTACCCTACACATGATTTGGAATTAGCTTCTATTGTTTTTTCATAAAAAATTTGGTGACATCATTTAAATGGTGTAAAATGTGAAATATATACTAACCACAAAAGTTTGAAGTATATATTCACTCACAATGAATTGAACATGCGACATAGGAGATGGTTGGAATTAATCAAGGATTGTGATGGCATGATTCATTACTATCCATGAATGGAAAATAATATAGCTATTGCTTTGAGTCCAAAAAATAATGCTTAATTAAACATAATATATTTGGAATGAGATCCTTTTGTTTTTTGATTTGATGAACATTTTCATAGAAGTAGTTTATACAGGGAATTCATCTTATTTGTCCATGTGTTATTGAAATCATCTCTATCAAACAGAATAAAGAATGCGTAGAAAGAAGATAGTGAGTTACAACAAAAGGTAGAGTTTGTTCAGAAGGGTATGTTTCCAGATTTTAATGTTGATAATGATTGTGTATTGAGTTTTAGGAAATGATTATGCATGCCTTGTGATTCACAGTTGAAGAATGAGTTATTATGTGAAGCACATAGGTCCTTGTTTTTAAATCATCTTGGAGGTATTAAGATTTACAGAGATCATTAGGAGTATTACTCATGGGATGGAATGAAAAGTGATATTGCTGATTTTTCTGTGAAGTGTTTGACCTGCCAGTAGGTTAACGCAAAGAGATATTTACCAAAAGGGATGCTTTAGTCATTACCGGTGCCTGATTGAAAATGGGAAAACATATCCATAGACTTCATTGCATGATTAGCAAAGATATCTTGAGGTAATAATTCAATATGGATTATTGTTGATCAGTTAACTAAATCTTCCCATTTTTTCTCTATTCAAGATACTCTGTCTTTAGATCTACATTCTCCACTGTATATTAAAAATATAGTCTGCTTTCACGGTGTTCCTCTATCCATTGTATTTGATCATGAACCAAGATTTACTTCTTACTTTTGGAAAGGCCTTCAGAAGTCGTTGGGCAATGAATTAAATTTTAGTACTACTTTTTATCCGTAATCAGATGGGAAGTGAGAATGAACAATTCAGAAAATAGAATATATGATACGTTCTTGCACACTAGATTACCAGGGATGTTTGGACCAACATATTTCTTTTGTTGAATTTTTTTATAATAACAGTTTTTATTCTAGTATACAGATTGCCCCATTTGAGGCATTATATGGAAAGCATTGTCGAACTCTAGCATTTTGGGATGAAGTAGGTGAAAGGAAGCTGATGGGACCAGAATTGGTTGAAGATATGGAACAAAAGCTTCAGTTGATTTAGAAGCACATGAGAACAACTCAGAGAAGACAGAGAAGTTATACAGTCAATCAGAAGAAGGATCTATCTTTTGAGTTAGGTGATCATGTTTTTCTCAAAGTTTCTCCATGGGAAAGTGTGATGTGTTTTGGTTAGAAGGAAAAGTTGATTCTGAGGTTCATTGGATCATACAAAATCCTAGATAAAATTGGATCAGTTGTGTATAGAGTGGGTTAACATCCTTTTTTATCCTATGTACACAATTTTTTTTCATGTTTCAATGTTGATAAAGTATATTTCAGATCTATCTCTTGTTTTGATCCCAGAGGTAGTTCAGTTGGAAGAGAATCTCTCTTTTGAGGAATAACCAATCCAGATTCTTGACCATAGAGAGAAAGTGTTACAGAATAAGGTGATTCTCTAGGTAATAATTTGGTGTAAAAACCATATTGTTGAAGAGGCAATGTGGTAATTTGAAAATTCTATGAGGGATAAATACCCCCATTTATTTGATAAGTGAAAAAATAGGGAGGATGCAATTCCCAAAAGGGGGAAGGATGTATCCTCCAAGGTAAAAAAAGAAATAATACATTTTCATAATTATTCATAATTTTGAATTAAATATTAATTTTAATTTAAAGGGGTTGATATGCTCGATGGCTTACCCGATACACCACAACAGGATTCTTTGAAATCTTACATTGCCCACTAATAATATAATAATATTATTTGAAATTGTAGTTAACGCCTAGCCATTTTATTGGTGGGAATGAATAGAAATAACTAAAATATGATTATACATGTTTGTTAAATGTTTTTACATTTATCCAATAATATTTAGCGGCTTAAATTATAAATGAATATATTTTTAAGCATAAATACTCTAATATCCACTAAAAGGCTGATTTACCACCTTTTGATGGAGAGGACTCTTTAAATCTAGTTATAGTCAATTTTATATGTTTTATTTTACCAAATAAAATTAATTTTTATATTTAGGACATCAAAATTTATTTTGGATACATTTTTTGTATTTTTTTAATAAAGTTTATTTTTTTATTGAATAGTAAAAAATAGTGTATTTTAATTCAAAAGTGAATTTTAATATAATTTATTTATATGGATAGATTATCTTTTTTAATTGGTTTTATAGTGTAATTATATTATTTTTTTCCATTTAATCCAATTTTAGTCATTGGAATTAATTTCACTTTGAAATTGGACATAAACAAGTGTCGATATTTTGACAGTTATTGTTTCTTAAAAACACAATATCTATTTTGACAATGGGAAATAATTTTAAATTAATAAATTCAACTTCTATTTTTTTAATTGTAAAATTTAAATTATTTAATAATTCATAATATCAAATATATATTAGGCTTATGTTTTGGTTTTTTTCATAAAAAATTCAATTTTTGATGAATAGTGAAACCACTAAGTAGTAGTTAAAAACTGACATTTTCATATAAATAAAATTTTACTACTTCCGTGTATTTAATTTCTAAAATCTGACATACATGGTTGTTATTAGTAAGTATAATTTGGTTCAATAAGAAGGAAATAATTTTTGTTGAATAGCAACTTTAGACTTTTATTTACCATAGTTAAAGGTAAATATGGTTATTCAAGGTAAATAGAATATCATAATAATAGGAAATTATATTGACACTTATTGTAAACTTATTTTTTATGTCATTTACGCCCATGGTCTTCTTTGGGTCGATTTTAGGACAACATAATGCCACTTTGGAGTGACAATGACACTTTAGATTAATTAACTTATAGTAATGAAAAAAATGACACAAACAATTATATTTTAGTAAATAAATTTTTACATGGGGTTCTATAAGATATAATTTTTACTATAAGTATTCAATTGAAAGATGAAAATATATCCTACATCATGGTATTTTTTTATACTTTTATACATCAAATAATTTAAATTATTTATGACATAATAATGGGGCAATATTTATCTCATTAATAAATGATTTAAATAAATAAGATTATAAATACTAAACCAATATTCAAAACCTATCCAATTTTTATTGTATGATTTTATTTCTACCATGAGTCATCATATATTTGACTTTAATTAGTTTTGGAGCATTAGAAATAGAATATCATTTTATGTTCAAATAATATTTTCACACTTTCATAAAGAGACCCTCCCCCCAAATAAAAATCCCTCGCATCTTACACATTCCTCACACCTATAAATCTACTTGGATCCTCCTAACCCTGCAAAAATAAGTTCTCAAGATCCCTCTCCTCCTCTTAGAATCCTTAACTTAGGCATAAGGAACATCAATAAGTCCTTTTGGCTCAAACCAAAGGGAATTACCCAAATTATAGGTAACCGTTTCTCTTAAATTATTTTCTTTAATTTTACTTCTCCAAACACTAAAATATTTTTATTAATTTATTTTATAACAACACCAGTATTATAAATATAATAGGATGTTTTTATGAAAAAAAATTTAACTACACTTACACAAACCACCATCTAATTGGTGAAGAACAGACTGTTTCTATGGATGGAAAAATAAAGCCTCACGAAACGATTATTATTTGATTATCTCCTACCGCCTCTCATTGTGGACATTATAATGGAAATGTATTTATATATGATATATATTATGTTTATGTTTTCTTTATTCTTTAGTATTTTCCATTTATAACATACTTTTTTGGTTTCCATTATGGGTAAATGCGATAATTTCATTTGAAGAAGTGTGGGATACCACCCCTCAATCTGATATGAATCGTTAATACCATATGTGGGACGTATAAAGGATAATTTTAATGATATTATATATGATATTATACTGGAATTATAATATACATATTTATCATTAGGTTTTAATTTCATTAAAGTTGGAAATAGAAATGAAAGTAGCGTTCATGCATTTGAACGACTTACCGTCTCCATTAACGGTGAATTTCATTTCTTATCTCCAAAATGATAGGTATTGTTATAAATACATATATATACATGATATATATGATATCAAAATCATGAATATCATTCTGGAGATAATGGACTATTGACCACATGGAGGACACACAATTATATGTTGTTCATTTTAGACTCATGTTCCAAATATCGACAAAACTAACATTATCAAATTAAATGATTCTATAATGCTTATAACATGGAAATAAGTGGTATAAAATGAATAATAAACTTTAATAAGTTTATTAAGAAAGTATAAATTAACTTTAGTTTATTATTTAGGAGATTAAAGAATGAATAGGTCATGTCGGACATGAGGTAAGGGGTTTCGTCTCAATCACCTTTTATTTGGGCATATTTTGTTTTATACATGACATTATTTTATACGGTGTATAAAACCCTTTGGATTTTCAGTTCTTTAAAAGGGAATATTTTTATATGAAGAATTTTACTAAAAGACAAAAAGGAATATTTTTTTAACTTATGTGGCGACAATGACCTTTTTCCACCACTGTGAGTATTCTTTTATCTTTGGATTCCTTAAAAAGCCATAGAATTTTTCTAAAGGAAAATAAATACCATATAATTTTTACGTATTTTTATATTAAAAATGGCTTTGATAATGGATTTATTACTTCAATATATTTAAATTATATATTTTGATTGAAATGTGGAAATTTTATCTTTCATTTATGTTTGTTTTATGTGTCATCAATATGTTAGGGTTCTTGGGAGTTATTTATGTATTTAGTGGTTCTGTGATTAACCTAGGGTAGGTGAGCCCAAGAGAGCTCTCCAATGTATTGGGTAACATGACAGAGGTAAATGTGAATGTTTCTCCTAATAGATTTTGGCAATATACTTTGATGTGTATTCTAAAGTAACTCCATATCTACCAGTGATAGCTACAATGTATGTTTGATAGGAATTCCATAAGTACCTTTATGATTTTTGATTACTATGTGTCATTCATAAATCTTATATTTTCATGAGGTATGTAAATGAGTTTATGTTTTGTATGTAATGAAGGACTAATGATTTATTTCTTATTTTATAACCCTTACTAATATTTTTAATGCTCATGTTATGTTTTGAAATGTTTTTCATTGGACATAAAGATGAATAGGGTCAAGGATGGGACCAAGGAAAAATCTTGTTGTCTATAACATGGAACTAGACATAACTCTTTTTTTCATGATTTTTTATTTTATAAAAAATGGATTCTGAGTTGAACTATCTGCATGTAATATTCATGTTGTTATGTAAATATTATGACCTAATTATTTAAAACTCTAATCCTAAATATATCCTCAATGTGAATTATCCATTTAATTCAAGAATATGTAATGTTTAAGGCTGGTTCCTTTTATTTGATATTAGATTAGAGGTACTAGAAAATAAAAAATATCATATTCATGGTTATGATACTGATTATGGGATAGATGGTGTTGGAAATTATTACTAGAGGTGGTTTTAAAAATAAATTTAGAAATTTAAATACAAAAAATGCTATTTGTACAATAATGATATATAGTGAGTGAAGTTTTCTTGAATTTATGTGTATAAAAAATTAAATTATAGAACACCTAGATTTATATTAGTTCATATCATAAGGGCCCTAGTCTACCCATCAACCTTCTCTACTCCTTGAGAAGACTTGAACCCACTAAGAACCATACTTTTAATGGTGTCAGAACCATGTTACAAACACATCCTTTTATAGAAACCAGGAAACACATTCTATTCATTTAAATGAGATCATCCTTGTATGTTTACTTAACTTTTGATCTTGAGTCAAAACCTTGAATTCATTTTTTTGGTGGAATAATTAGATTATAGACACAGTTATTTTAATTGGGAAAATCATAAATCATACTATAAAAATAAAAAAATGAAGAATAAAGAATACATGAAGAAAAAAAATATAGCCAATTATAAGATTTCAAAATTTTAAATGAAATTGAATATTGATTATTGCTAATCATTTATATAGAACAATGTCAAAATTTGATGTACTATTGTGATCATAGTAGAGTAAATAATTCATTGAAAATTCAAGAAAAAAAAGTGGCCCACAAATATTTTTTTAAGTTTTATCACAAATAATATTCTAATTGATCTACACTATAATTGTTTTTATACCATTTAATATGCCTCTTGAAAAATTATAAAATATATCTCCTAGGAGAATGACTATGTACAATAATTTCATAACACTATATATAGTATAAGAATAAAGTAAAGATTTTGTTTCCTTTTTGAAAATACATGGTGAATAAAAGAGAAATTTTTTACCATTGATTTATTCATGATATATTTGAATAAAAAATTAAATATGTAATGTATAATTTTTATAATAATTACTAATTAAGAAAAAATTAAAATTAGAATGGATAAAACTTTAGTATGATTTGATAATAAAGTGGTGTTAAAAAGAGAAATGTACTAATTTTAATCATCATGTATATGTTCTCTTAAAATATCATTAAAATTAATTTTTATATATCATACATGATATATTTAAAAAAAATAAAAATTATTATTTTTACCACAATAATTAAGAAAAATGAATGAAAATTTTTGAATTTTTTTTTTCAATGACGGTGAATTAGAAATTCTATAGGTGGATTTATCTAAAACTGGTGATGATCCACCGTTAAATAGGGAGAGGTATCTTGATTTTTTTTATATGTAATATATTGGGTGGTAGCTTGATTCTACTTCCAGTGAAACCGAGAGAGTTATCTTGATTCTACAACTAGTAATAAAATGATATACCATTGGCCCTAAAGACAATTATTCTATTACATGAATAGTTGATGTACATAATCTACCAAATTTTTTTAAATCCTATAAAAAATTGAAGGAGGATTCTTCAATGCTATGGTTATGTTGATATTAACAGGTAATGTATGGATATTTACTGGAGATGGACTCATTGTACTGACTAAGGGATTGATAAAATATATTCAAGGAGTAGTCATATAGAAATTTCCAGGAATGTGAAAGGGAACTACGAGAAGTGAAATGATCATCTGGTAAGGATGATCTACGAGTGTATGTACAATATTATAAAAAAAGATAACTATAGATGATTTTTATACTGGTGTATAGTTGATCTCCCATTAGATATCCAACTACAGAAAAATTAATAGATTACTAATATTCAATAAGAGAAAAATATAATACACCATTACACTTAGAATCATGAATTTATATGGACCAATGAGAATTGGTATACTTTCATGCCACTATGTAGCTAAGATATTTTGTAGACGAATGTAGAAGATGATACTTTTTTTGTAAAAAAACAACTACCAATTGATGAATGATATTCTGGTTGTTTTCTAAAATACTTTTCAAAAAACTAACTATCATTTTATGAATAATCTATTGGTCAATCAAGAGATTGACCTTTTGAAAAGATTTTTTATTTCAAGGTGTGTTTGTGTACTATGAACCACCTTTGATCAATAGTTCCTCCATAGGAAGCCCCATACACTGGTCAAACCATGATTCGGGAGGCACTAATGGTGGAAGGAGATATTTTTTTTAGAAAATTAGATGAGTGGGAAATCAAGTAAGACACATGAGAAAATAAATGAGATTGAATGGTGTATATATATTTTATCTTATAACCAATTATCTATTCACATTTCTTAACTCGGAATAATAATGTTGCACAGATCGACTCCCACATCGAGTCTATTACCCGGTGTAGCTATTATTTTTGATTCAAACCATGGATACCCACCATTAGAGATTTCAACTATGACCAAAACTAGTGACACTATCTAACACATGAGCTTTGACTAAGTTGGAATACCAATCCCAAGCCATGCATCATGCAGGTGTGCTATGAAATCCTTAAACATGTGCCCACTCCCCACATGCCTATATGTATTATAGGAACCTCAGCCATTATGTGGGATTCCGAAGGTAGGCCTTCCCAAGGGGTTTACCGATTGGTTTTCATTAGTGTGGTTGAGGTATTGCCTCCTGGATCACAATAGATGGCTCTATTTTTTGACAAGGAGAAAACTTAATAAAATATAAATAACATTAAACAATTAAAACCATTAAATAAATACGCCCTCAAATTTTCAATGTAAAAATGATACTTATGAAAGTAAAAAAAATACAGATTTTAATAACAATTATTAAATTTAATAAATTTAATGAAACTGTAAAATATAGAAAAGAAATAACACTATTAAAGTGTTAAAACCAATTTCAAATACTATGTGTTGTCATTAAATTATTCTCTTGTTAGGTTTAAGTAAACATTGATATCTCCCACAGTTATTCTTATAGATAATTATATACCATCCTTTCTTATGTTTCATTTCTTTTTATTATTTTTAAATTTGTTATGCAAGATGTGTCCAAGAAGGATAATAGATATGAATGACAATGTGGGAGGTAATGTCTATATTTTACAAAAATTTGTTTTATATATCCTCATTTCTAAATATACTCAACATATATAATAATAATTTAGAAAATAATTTTATTCAATGAATATTCATATGTTAATATTTATTATCTTTATTTTTAAAAGTTGGTTCCCTATAATATTTCTATAGTAAAAAAATAATTTCTCTCTTCTTTATCCCCTCCCAAAACGTTCCTTAATTTGTTAGAAAAATTGAATAAGAGAATATCAATTTCTTGGAACCCTACATTTCCTTGAGTTATAAGGACTTGTAAAATAAGATAATATAGCTATTGATATTCAATTTCACATACACCCAATCCATAGAAAAGTTGACATGGAAACTCATCCCTATCTACTACCTTCTTCATTTGAGTATCCATGGCGATGTCATAGACTTAGTTCCAATATCATCTTTTACCTTCCTAGTTTTCAATGATATTTTTGGTTCTTGAACACAAGATACATACTAAAATATGCATATATTATGATACCATGTCCACTATATAGGTGAAAAATTTCTTTAGATTTCATTTTATTTTGGTACCTTTATCTTTTAATTACTAGTCCGATTTAGGAACAAAATTAGTAAAGGATTTCTCTATTAGTGGGTCTCTTTTCATTGTCATGGAAGGATCATTATCCAAGGCATAACCAAATTCCATTGTTGGATGAAATGGATATAGACCAATAACAATGTGATGGGTACCTAAGATTGAATATAATCCATGATTTTTGGAATTGGAGGAACTAGATATGGTGTCTTCCTCCACTCCCCAGGCTATGTATCATATGGAATTTTCAAAGAATATATGGAGGTTTACTTTCTAGGTTGTTTTTTGACTCCCTATATTTGATTCATCTGTCAAAGGACTTGTTATATGTGATTTTATATGTCGGGTATGAGTGTTCTAGCTATTATAACATGTAGATATACTTAGTGTGATTTTACCTATGCTTTTTGGTACTATTATACCATTAGTCACCTATATTTATATATTTTGTATTCTTTGAAATTGTATTACCTTTATTATTTAGAACCAGGGAAAACAAAGAATGTTTTACCTAACATTTGATATAATTTTTTTAACTAGTTATCATGATTTTTCTCCTTCAAATATGAGCATGTATGGATTATTATCAATAATATTTCTAGGGAATGCCTAGGTGGGATCTTACTAATCCTTTTTTTCTCTCACTCTACAAATTCATTTAGTGGTGGAAATACATAGTATAATTTTTTTGTAGGGAAAGGAAAGGTACATGATTGAGATGTTGGGGTTTCTGTAAGCTAATTTTTGTTATCTTGTGGTGTGATGGTGGGATTTTTCCCTTTTTATCACATGGGGTAGTGATTATTTATTTTTTAATTTATTGTTAACTTTTCATTTGAGTTTCTCTAACTTCACGAGTTATATCATTTCTACTATCATCTTATAGTTAGGGAATACATTTCCCTATTTGTTTTTTGTTTTTTTATTTAATTTATATATGAACCATGTTTTCCACATAAGTATGTAGAACAATTCTCCCTATAATTATTGTTTATTCCTAGGTTCTAGTTTCTAACACATAGGGATCAGTAACACCCTTCAAGGAGAGTGTTTGGTATCAACATAAACTAATTAATCTACAAATATAATTTCATTTTTCATCATAGGCAGTGAATAATGATGAACATTAATTAGAGAAGTACTTAAAAGGTTTTTAAGTATATATTATATCATAGTTATACATGAAAAATATTTTTAACAATTTTAATACATAATATAGGGACAAAAGAATAGATTTATATGACATGAATATTTTTTTCCTTTAAAACATATCTTAGTAAAAAAGTGTTTGGAATATGAAAATCCTTTTTTGGGAATCCATCATTTTAAAATGGTTAATAAATAATTATCATAAAAAGAGAAAAGTATGTGTTAAGGTAATTTGGAATAACATATACTAGGTTTCCCAACAAGAGAACATGTGTGGGAAGTGAAAATTTGGATATGGATGAAAAATGTAATGTCCCAAGAATAATGGAGATTGACAGAGATAATTGAACATCAATAAATTAATGATCATATGAAAATAAACAACTAAAAACCAAAAACTAATTAAATAGAAAGAGGTCATTGATATAATAAAATTTTCTGGTAATATGAAAACATTTTATTTCAAGATAATCTTCATTATTTTGAATAATTCTCAATAGAATATATACCTACATGATTTCATTTTGTTTCGTAAGAAAAATATCACCCCTTTGTTGTAACTTGACAAATATTAATTTCATATATTACTCCAATAAATGAAGGTTAATATTTTATTCCAAAAGCACCAATGGATCATTAGATCCATAATATAGTGGGAATTAATTCTATCAATGTAATGTTATCATCATGACAAAAAGGTTACCACTGGTTACCCAATACACATAAATATTTATATGGTGAATTAATACATTAATCTATAAATCCTTTTCTAGAGTTAAATTTTAAACATTTCATAAATGGTCATCCTTATGACCCATCCAAAATATTAAAATATAAAAATTTATAATTAAGCACAACAAATTTTGAAAATGAAGTAATCATTAATCCCCCAAAAAATATTTTGTAGCTCTTAATTGTATCATGCCAAACATGTGAATACCTTCATCATGTATTCCATTGAAATAATATAATAACATGAATTACCATAAAAACATAATAAAAACCTAAATATTTCACCACTCCTTCAAAATACCAAATATTGTTGAATATGTTCCTTAAATATAATAATGTTGTAAATTCCAATAATGAGAAAATAACCCTCAGTTCAAAAATTACTAATATGTTCAATGTTCATAAATATTATCCAATTTACTTTATTGATATTAATTGTCTATTTATTGATTGTTAAAATAATTTCTCAACATTAGTAACTTATTTAAGATTTTCATCCATTAATCAATATATAAAATTTCAATTAAATCAATTTAATTGTTCTTCACCAGAATTCATAATATTTTTTAAAACCATTAAGAAGAAACATATACTAAAAATTCCTTATATATTTCAAGATTATTTAATTACTATACATAATCACCTCAATCAATAAAAATTATTCTTAAACCATTAACTAAGATTCATCATCTTTTTCCTAATTACCTCTTTCCTAAAATAAAAATAAAAATATAATTTTTTATAAACCTAAATTCAATCATTATTATTACATTTAATATGAAAAATATTGTTATAATATCCTATAAATTTTATATGTCAGTTTTTTTCACTAAATCATCAGTAGTATAACCATTACTCATACCACCTTTCATATCCTCTTTATGATATTTCCTCCTTGGACATATATTTTCATATTTCTCATACATTATATATTTTAAACATTCATCCATTGATAAAACCTTTTGGAAAAAAATATTTATATACATTTCATTATTTGTACTTTTCATTTCCCCTTGAAACATACATAATATATACCATTATCCACATATGATACAATCTATCATTCTTTTAATGAATTCCTAATAGTTCTTATTCTCATTCTATTGACATATAAAAATATTAATCACCATTCCTCAATGATCTTCGCCACTTGAACTATCAAATAACTCTATCTTTATCTTTATTAGTGAGTCTGAGAGTTGGTTAAGGTCTAAGTTGTTATTCATATATCATGATAACTGATGAATAATGATGATAATATCGTTCACTACAATCGTCATTTTATGTGGATTATCATCAACACATTATCTTCCCCATTAAATGTTAATCAAGTTCCATCATGTTCCTTCCATTGAATAAAACATAAAATAATATCAAGAGTAATAATAAAAATAGTAGAGAAGGACATAATTATAAGAAAATTAGTTATAACATATCTAAATCATGACACCATCTTTGCAGACTATTAAAAATTTGGTTTATACTAGTCTATTCATAGTCATCACTTATATAAATCCATCAAGATGTCTCATAAATATTTTGTTAATTTCTAATTAATTACCCTCGAGAGACTCAAACCATGTGTGTAGAAATGCCCATTATTTTGCACCATGTGACGATTGATTCAATCACAATTCACCCATTGGGAGTTATTAGCCTTAGGTAACCCTATTAAAAATCCTCCTCCACTATTTATATATAGATAGGTATTTAATTTTATGTAAACCACTCTCTATATCCTTTACAAAATTTCCTGATATTATCTTCTGCATTAACACATCCTTATAATTATCCTTACTAACATCTATAGACATATACATTGAAATACACCTAGGGATTTGACTAATTTTTCCTCATACTATTTCTCAAATATTATCTATACAATTCCTATAATTTCAAATGTTTCGATTTAGTATTTTTATATATAAATATTACATAATTTTAGATTAAAATTCATTATATTAGAAAAATAATTACCTGAGGACCGTATATGTTTCGTGTCTTTATAAACTAGATTCACTATATAATTATTTTAGGAAATATCTTCAAGTTATCACGTAAATATTTTCCCCTTATATACTAATCAATTACATACCATACATAAAACGTTTCTTAAAAACATAGGTAAAGTAAATGTAAGAAAGGGTGAGCCTAGATGATTAGTAAGGGTAAAAATAGGAGATATCAATATTACATCTTCATATAGGGATAAGAACATTAGAATATCAGATGAAAACCATACCATGTATATAAAATACCATAATATTGAGTCATATAGTAAACATTTTCAATTCATATGACCTTAATAAATGGGTATAAAATAACATGATCCATGATAACATAACATTGGAATAAGGTATATAATAGTGGAATACACATAATCATATAAAATATTCTTTCAAGCCCCACCCCCCCACATATACATTTATAACATGGTTGTCTTGGGACAACTAATTGTGTATCAGTATCATTCTAGGTATAACCTACCACGTAGACTCTTTTTGGTTTGGGATAACCTCCCATGTGACCTTTTTTAGGGTTAGAATAACCTCATTTTTAACCTATTTCTGGCTTGGTATAACCTCATGTGTACCATTTTAGCACATATAACATTAATAATCCCCAATGTAAAAGATGGGGATAAATGTCACACCCATCACATGATGAATATTGTATATACATGTGCCACCAGATCATAAAAAATTTATTATATCAGTACTAATGAAAAGAAATTGGTTTCAAAAACATCTCATCATATCATAAACTGTTGAAAATAATGGGGTCATAATCATTTAATCATTTCATTTTTTCATAACCCATGGAAAAATAAGAGATTTTCCAAATAACACATTCATGGTAAAACCCATGGAAAAGAATCAGGAATCATAAGATATTTTTATGGTATAACCTATGAAAAAAGAAGTGGGTTTAATAAATATCACATTAACATAACCATAAACTATTTGGATAAATTAAAATATCGGTATCCTTGGATCATATCCCCTATAATGAGAAATACACCTAATAGGATTTCAATATAGATGGATACTATTTTTTTAAAAAAATCACTTGGAATGTTTCTTAAGGAAAAAAATATTACATTGAAAATACATTTCTAAAACTAAAATTTATTAAATATGTTCAAAATAAATTTATTTTTTGTATATAATTAAAATCCTATAAATTAATCTTCAAATTAAATAATCTTTATAATGGTATTAATTTATGTTTGTGTTTTATATATTAAAAAAATACGTGTTTAAATTTTTTGGTAAAATACAAACAAGAATTTTATGGAAAATAACATAAGAGTTACTTTCAAGAAAATATGTAAAAAAACAATCATAGGAAAAAATTTCTTCATTAAATAATTTATATAATTTTGGAAATTTTTTTGAAATTTTTTTTATAATATAATTTCTTAATGAAAAGGGTTTTTAGCCAAAGAGAGAAATAATGATGATTTTTCATAAAAACATTATCCTGAACTATTTATTGCATAAAAAGATAAAAATGAAAGGAAACAGTTTAATATTATGAAATAACTAGATGAGAATTAAATTCACGACTATTATATATATATGTATCATAATATTTTGTCATTATAAAGAAATCCCAAACAATTAAATTGTAACATAAAATCTTTACCACTTTGGTAAATTTGAACAATAAGCCATAATAAAGGGTAACATTAAATGAAACTAAAAACATCATGATAATAGAAAAATTAAATACGTAACTTGTAAAACATGATATATATACCCTACATAGAATAAAATAGGTTTATAAGATAACACATGTCTCAAGGAAGTAATATTTGGACAAAATCCTTAAAGACTTTGGTACAATTTTTAACCATAAAGCCCATGAAATAGAGAAAAAAAAGATATTTATATCCAAATAATTTCAAGTATAATTATCATAAGATACATTATTTTTAATTACATACACCACATAAAATAAATATGTGGTGAATTTCGCATGTGTCCCACAGGAAAAAGATTTGTAATGAAAATCCATTAATGATTTGGTAACTTTTTCACCATTAATACAAATAAATATAGATCATAAAATGGATACATAAATACCCAAAATATTAATGATAATAATCATGAAATAAATTTTTGTGAATCATATGAATTATATAAAAAATAGGTGGTGAATATGACATAATCCCACATAAGTAAAAGGTGTGAAAAAAATTCCTCACCACAAGTTTCAAAATCCTTCATACATGTTTAAAACCCTTATATAATAAATATAATTTTTAAAAATATATTACATAAACATTTAAATATATATCAAATTATATATTATATAATTATAAAATTTTATTATATGTTTATTAACAATTCCATGTTAAAGTCATGTATTAGGAAATAACAACTTTGTTTTTCTTGTTTATTTTGATTTGTTATTTTTGGTCCTATTAAATTTATCAGGTTTCTATAATCTCTATAATTTTAAACATGATATATATATATTATATATTCAGTCTACATGTATTTAGAGTGACCTATAAAATTTAAGGATAGAAATCGAAATACATATTTCATGGAGATGGTATGTCATATGTATAGAATAATGTTGTTTCCATTGTCCTATCAAAAAGAAAAAAATAAAGGAAAATAATATATAAAAAATAAAAACAATTTGTGTTATATATATAACATATTTTTATTTAACACATATTTTATAACTTTTATTTAATGTTTGAATGAATCACATCTCTTCCAGAGGTGTTAGTTTGATATAAAAACGAGTGTCATTATTATATTACCATGGAATATATGATTATTAAAAAAGAATAAAAATATAATAAATATCTAATATATAAAATATTTCCATCATTATATCTAGTCATGAGGGGTGTTTATGGAAAATGAATAACATTGTTTTGCGAGGTGGTAGTCTATTGTACACATGAATGATGATTTCATAGCCCATTTTATTAAATAGGAGAATGATTTAAGTTATTACATTAATATAATAAAATTTATAATATTCAATATTCTGATGTTACTATATCAAAATAATTAATAATATTTTGTCGAGGTAAAGGAAGAAATAAAATAAAATGCTTGATTAGGGATGTTACCTCTTCCACAAACAACTAATGTTCCTTTTAAAAAAAGGCTTCTTTGGCT
The DNA here is from genome assembly GCA_963277665.1 of Viscum album. NCBI lineage: Eukaryota > Viridiplantae > Streptophyta > Magnoliopsida > Santalales > Viscaceae > Viscum > Viscum album. The sequence goes on along the minus strand of OY728147.1, from coordinate 1,529,468,784 downwards.
GTATTTTTGAAGAATAAGGATTTTATATTTAGAATATAGAATTAGGGAATTGATTTTGTAAGGTATTGGACGAAACAATGAGTTTTTGAATGTGTGAAGTGGAGATGAGATGGGGTGGCCTTTTATAAATCGTGTGAGTGGCATACATGTACTTTATGAAATGAAAAAGGTATTCCCATATTATTCACCTTATAGGAGGCTCCAAAATGGTTCATTATTCACCATATAAGAGATAATATTTATCTATATCCATAAAATTGGTATCGGATAAGTTTTGGATAATTTTTAAATGTTATATGTTTTTTAACACATAGTAAACCCATTTTTACTTTAAAGTGGTGAATATTTTTTACTCTTTTTATTATTCATTATTGTAAAAAATTAATTTGACCATATTATATAATATAAATTACTTTTATTAAAAATATTAAATACAACATTCCAAATTAATTTCATAGAATTATAAGAAAAATATTTTTAAAAATAATCCTATAAATAAGAGTATAAAGATAGTTTTCCTAGGGGAATTGGTCAAAATATTAAAAATAGTTTATATAAAAATTAAATATGAAAATTATAACAATTACCTAGATTGGATTAATGGATATATATTTGGACTAATGTTTCTTTAACAACATATTAAAATAATTCTAATGTTTTCAAAAGCTTTAAAACAAATGATAATTCTTAGTAGAAATATTAATTTTCACAAATCAGGAAAAATTTTATCTTATAATTAAATTATCAAAAAATAACTCTAAGATAATTTTAACAATATTAAATAATAATTGAAAATTATTTTTAAGGAAATTCTAAAATTATCAATGAAATGTTTTAAAATAATTTCACATAATGTAATAAAATTGCTTTAAAAAAATAAATTTTAAGTGTAAATTTGGATTTATTATTATCTCATATCAGGAAAACACATAATATGAATGTAAAAAAATTGATGGAATATATAATATATTAATTTAATCTAAATATTTAAACCAAATTTATTTTTTTATTTAATTTTTATAAAACATATTTATGTGCTTAAAAATATTTTCTCTGAAAAATATTTACTTCCTTTTAAAATAGATTTTATTTTTACAAATATTTAGTTATCATCAATGAATTAATTATATATAAATTCATGAACCATATATTTTTATAATTTTCTAAATCATATTCACACCCTCTATTCTAATAGATACATGACAAATGGCATGTTAAATAATAATATTTTAGTACCATGCCATCTTTTGTTTCAACTCAGGGATGCATGTAACATAAGATTCACCCGATATTTCTAGTAATGATAAATAAACCTACTATTTACTATAATAAATGCTAAACATTGTAATTTATGTTATGAAAACTATTGAAAATATTAAATTTATTTTAAAAAATATTTCAAAAAATCTATGGGGGTTACAGTTAATAGTCGAGGGCCTCCGTTGAGCCATCATTTATAATCAGTAGTGTTCCCTAGGCGTGATATCAAAGTGAAAATAGTGATAAAACCCATAATTATTGTTGTGTATGTTATAATATGTGAAATTGTTGTGTAAACTAAATATGTTAACATAGATTCTATCAGGCTATGTCTATAAATCATCATGGTATGTGATCGACGGATCCAAATGTCATTGTGGCATTTCCAGAAGATTAAAAGTCTACAAGGCTCTATCCATAGGCTTCAAGAGTTAAGAACCATTACAAAGTGGATGACTTTCCATAAAATGTTTATTTGGGTCCAAGTTTAGAGATATGTACCATTTTTATTGAATCTTCGATATCGACTCCTTTATTAGATATCAGTACCTCGCACTCATTTATTTTTTCTCATTTTTTTGATGTATTGAAAATTTTGATAGATCAGGTGTCCTTTATTATGGAGTTAGAAACACCTCTTGGGAATATTAACGATAATGTGTTTTGTTGTTCATATTATTCACCATTTAGAGTTGATACAAAGTTAGTCTTGGATTTTCTACTTCATCATTTGGGGGTAGTGGGAGCTAAGGTTTGGTTGTGTATGACCTTTCCATCAATGGATGATGTGGGTCCAACAGTAGTGATAGTTACCATATTTATTGCACCTTTGATAGAAACATATTTATTTTACACCGGTACCTACCACTAATTTATTTATATCAATTTCTTTGATGTTTAAATTTTTTTTATGGATTTTATGTTCTTTATTATGGAATTTGAGATGCCTCACGGATAGAGGTAGGAGATGGTATTTTTGTGTCCATCCTGTTCACTATTGAGAGTTGATGTGGAGTTAGTCTTATATTTCCTCATTCTTTATTAGGATCTATTTTACATCATTTTCAGGATGGATTTCCAAGTCACTTATCATGTTGAGTATGATTTTTATCATATACTTGTCATGTACCTCACATATAATGGGATATCTTAAGAGTTTCAGGGTGATTTGGATCTAAAGGCTGGTTGTGTATGGCCTTTCTATCTAGATATCATGATTGTGTTATCTTGTATTATAGTTGAGACTGAAATTTTTATATTTTGTTTGCGATATTCGCTTGGTTCTTAGAGATTTGTTGGATGCATTACTAGATTAATTCTATAGTCTTACTTTATTACGTAAGGTGGAGATCAACATTGATATAGCACCATGTAGATAACTGATCATGAAACCCACTTATCATATGTCATAAATAGAGTTAAAAAAATCTCAATACACTATTGGATGATAGGATGGTGAGAGGTTTCATTCCCCCTAGTGTTTTTACTTGAAAAAACCTGGTTCTTTTAACAATGTAAGTTGATAGTTCACTTTCATAGTACATACACTATCAGAAGTGACATGGGGTGATGGTTGAGAATAAGTATCATTTTTCATATGTGGATGATTTGTTTGATCAGATAATGTAGCTGAAGATGTTTTCAAAGATTAGTCTTAGGTCATGTTATCAACATCTATAGGTTTATAAGTACGATGTTCTAAGTATGTCCATATGGAGTAGGTATATCCATTATAAATATCTTGTGATTCCTTTTATTTGAAAACACACTCATGTAGTTTTTATCACTTTATTGAAGTAGATATTACATCATTATCTTGACACTTTTTTAGTGTTATTAGATGATATTTTGGTTTACATGAGATCTAAGAGTAACCATGAGAACCATCTATGTATGGTTTTAGAAATCATAAGAAGTCACTATTTAAAAAATTTTCTTTAAAAATTGTGTTTTTGGATCCAATAAGTTAAACTATTATAGAACCTGATTTTTGAACATTACCTATCAGCTGATCTTGACAAAGTGATGTTTTTATTTTCATATTAGGATCCATAGATAATCAATGAGATTTAGAACATACCTTTTCATTCTATATACTATTAATGGTTCATTGATGATTTATCTTAGTTGGAATCACCTTTGAATACACTCAACATAAAAGTGGTGAGGTCCACATGGTATGAGAAAATGTTTTTCTTATTTAGATGATCTCAAAAAACATCTAACAATAACTCCAATTATATATTACCTAATCCTAGTAAGAGGTATGTTGTATAATGTGATTATTTCGGTTATATTATGGGTTTAATTCTTATGCATATGGATCATGTTATATCATTTAACCCGTGCTGTCGTTTCTCGCATGAGAAGAAATACACCACTCAGGATTTAGAGCATTTCACAATTATAGATTCACTTATATGTCACAAGTATTAGCTCTTTGGGTAGAGGGTCATAGTATTTTATGAGAATAATATTCTGAGATATATATTTTCATAGAGATACATGAATCTCATATAAATATGGTTGGAGGAATACATTCTTATGTTCTAATTTGACACTCCCATGTCCTTGTGGATGATGAATGTCATTATAGATTCTCTTATTGAAAATGTTCCATCGCATTATTTTTTGGAATCAAAAGAATAGTTGAACCTTATGGTACTCTTCACACAGCAACATATGTATTATCAATAGGATGTTTTAGGTATGGTAATAATAAGTATTCATTTAATATCATTTCTCTAGGAGTCTATTCTATGGGTTCAACATAAGGATGATGAGTTTAGAAGAATTTGAGAATGTATTTTTTGTGAGGAGACTATTTATGGTTGGTCTATCCCTTCAGATGGTATTATCTTATTTGGGAATTGAATTTTTGCCCCTGCATATATGAGAAGTTCCATTATTTTTGAATGTCATTATTACTCAAGTGTATTTAAACTGGCCACTAAGAAGATGTATTATGACACGATATGGTGATTCTGGTAGTTCGGAATGAAGCTAAACATTTTTATTAGATTTCCTCCTCCATACTTGAATAAACGGTGCACTTTATGGAAATTTTGAATGCCTCCTCTCCTTCTGGATCGTGTCCGCTAGAACCATATCTCAATAGTGGTTGTGTAGGATTTCATTGATTAAGAGATCTTTTTTCTTCTTTATTTCAATTGGTCAATGTAATAACATTTAATATCTTTTGTAGATCTATTAATATTTTATTGAGGTTATTCACAATTCCCTTTAAATCTGTCGTTTATTCCTCTTTAGAGATCTAGTCCATGTTGCTTTCGGTTTGGTGGGTACAAGGTCATGAGGTATGTGTGAACTAAAATATTATATGACCAATATTATTATGGAATACAATTATAATGTTATAAAATAATTTATAGGACCTGTATTTATTATTATGTGTTCCTTACAATATTTGTACATCTGTTCACATTTTTATTGTGACTCGAGATGAAGAATTTTGTTCCATCTTTAGGCTATGTTGGATCAGCCATGGGTTCTCAAATATTTATAAATATTATTATAAATAAATTAGCATTATTTATTTATATGTGGGAACAAATTCTTTATTTTGAGAAAATATGTTCCATCGGTTTAATTTTTTAAAAGAAATAGTATTTTCAAAACATCGTGAAATGGATTTATTAAATAGTTTGAATTTATTTATGAAATGATTTGGAAACTTTAGGACACGGGATGCCTTCATTACATGGGTTGAAGGTATAGTAATAGGTATCATCTGTGATTCCATTTCAAGGTTCACTCATGGGGTGGTCCTCTTATCCCTAGAATAAGTGTGCTATGAACTTGTTATAAATTATATGGAGGTTCACATTTTGGGGTGTTCCTTTACTTCCTAGATTCGATACATATGTCTAGAGACTTAACATGCATGATTGTCTTTTTTTGGAAGTAATTGTTCTAGATAGCCTAACCTATAGTGTTCCTTAGAATGATTTTACATGTTCCATTGGTTTCTACTATTTGTATTTTATTAATAACTTTGATATATGTGATATTCATTGAAAATTTATTATGTGGATTATTTAAAACAAAAAAAAATAGGGAATTTATTCCATGATTTCCATATAAAAAATGTTTAACAGGTTATCATGACTTTCTTCATTAAGGATAAGAATATTCAGATTGTTATATAGTGAATTGTTATGGAACACCTTTTTGGTATCCTATATATGAAATTGTGTTCACACCATGCACACCACTTCAGCAGTGTGTAGTCTAAGTTATATATTTTGATAAATGGAATGTAAAGGAGTTGTGGTGAGGCAGTAAGGTTTCTTTAAAATTATTTTGGGTATCTGGGAGTGATATGTTGGGATTTTACCAACATTATCACATGGAGTAGTCATTTTTCGTATCATTTGTCATTTTTTACTAGAGTTATACTTTGGGTTTTTCTGAACTCTTCAGTTTTATCGTTTCTACTATATTCTTTCATCTATAGAATATGTTTCCCAATTTGTTTCATGAACCGTCCTAGTGGGGCCAGTGCCATGAATCCCCATGCCCACCTCCAATAGACCAGGGGCTGGTCACTAGCACCGAGAAGGAATATTCCCATCATGGGAGGCATTGCCTATGTACCTGTAAACACACAAAAATATCCAAGCCCAAAAATTCTGAAATGTGACAAAACCACCAAGGTACAAAATTCATGCATACAACTAAACCCAACAAATAGAGTATGACATTAAGTGATGTTCTGAATGTAAACTGGGCCAGATTAAAAGCCCAAAAAAACACGAGTATGAAAACTAGAAAGTCAAACCTCTAAACAAAAATAGTTAATCAAACTGCTAATCATAGCCATAGGAACACTTCGGCAATGTAGGGATCTTAGAAAGCTCAGTCCTATCCTGGACTACTGTTGACTCGGTCAAAAGGTTGCTCGTCTGTATAAGACACATCACATGCAAGAAAAGCCTGTGTGTGGGTGATTATACCAATACATAGTAGAGGACCCTGAAAACTGCAAAAAAAATACACAAAGGAAAGGTGCAGTCATCTCTACATAGTATATGTCTACTGAATAAATAATAGGTGAACCCAAATAAGATATACTCAAAACATATACCTGTAGTTAAGAGAAAAGTTAGAAAAATGTGTTCCCCTACTAGGAATTAAGTTTGATGATTCCACGAAGCACTCGTGTGGGAGAACTCACTACATGAGTCTGATAGCTCTGATGGAATCCTTATGAGAAGTATTATCCCTCTTAAAATTTCATGAGAAATATATACACTCATTCTATGAAGACACACACTTGAGTGGGAAAAGATCACGATACACGGATGAAGATCACTATCGAGGCTATGGTGGATACTGTTACTCATCTGGATTAACCTTCTATGCTGAGGATTAGTCCGCTTTGGGGATAGTCATATCGATACCTGACTCTACCAAGGGTCAATAACGGATAGAGGATCTCACTCTGGGCCTCTCTGTAACACCCCAAGCTTCCACGGTACGTTTCCCTTCGAATAATGCGATAGCGTGTGTTGTACGCAACCTCGAGTTCTAACACACACCACAACTAATTAAACTAGCCGTTGTGGATAGTAATACCTACTTTTTGAAATCATATATATTTTATATTTCAAAATGGACTTCATTTTTGGATTCGTAATATCTAATTTATCCTAAGGTGAAATTTTGGTACTTTTCGGATAACTTTCATATTTTGATGAATAGTGAAAATTAATAAATTTTAATTAAAAACAACTTTTTTAATCAAAATAATTAATAGTGATAAATTATGAATTTTAGTAGTTTTAAAGTATATTTAGAATATATTTTTACCATTTAATATAATGTTGGTCATTGGACATAATTTTACAATTAAACCGAACATAAACAAGTGTCAATCTTTTGATAGTTATTATCTCTTAAAAACACGCTTTTTGTTTTGACAGCGGGAATTAATTTTAAATTAATTTCTGCCACTTCTGTGTTTTGAATTTAGGAAAACGGATTCCATATTTGGAATCAGGATGTTCAAATTGTATAAATAGGTAACTTTTATTTTTAGACATTTTGAATAATTACTGCGGTAAATATTTTATTTACCATGGTTAAAGGTAAATCCGGTAAATAAGGGTTAATAAATAATATAATAATAATACTAAATTACCCTAAAACGTGTCTTAACCCTATTGGTTGATACATGGTCGACCATGGTCATCTTTGGGTCGATTTTGGGACCCCATGGATCCACTTGTAAGTGATAATGACACTTTATTTTAATTAAGTTAAAATGAATACAAAAATGACACAAGCATTTATCTTTTAGAAAAACAATTGTTACATAGGGTTATATATGTTGTATTTTATATTATAAATATTCATTAGAAATATAAAAAGATTTCCTACATAATGATATTTTATTTATAATTTTTAGACATTAAATAATTTATTTTATTTATGACACAATGATGATGCAGTAATTACTATAATAGTGAAAAATTAAAATAATTGATATTAAAAATACCCGAATAAATGTAATATGAAACTTTTAATGAATTAAACTAATTTTATAGGATAATATGATATATTAGGATTGATTTAATTGACATTGTTCGAAGTAATCAATCTGTTATGAGTTTCACAAAAATCAACTATTGAATAGTGTCAAAATTGACAAAAAAGAGTTCATAAAACAAATATTATATTATTAATTGATATTAAATTCCTAAAAATCTATGGTTCGGCCAAGAGACTTATTGCATGATAGGTTAATCATTAATGGACCACTTGGGGGTCGCTTGGATGCATGCAAGAAGTTTATTAACCATATTATATAAAAATACAAAGAGACATTGTAAAAGTGAAACTAATTAACTTAGAGTTAATACTTAAAGATAAGGTTAATATAAGTACCCAAACCTGTCTAAATTCTATTGGTTGAGTGTTTTTAGACCTATCCCCACCTTAACCTTTTAATAATCAACTTTTGATCCATTAGAAACTGAATATGAATTTATTATAAATTAATATTTCTACCTTTTCCAAAGGTGCACCTCACCCCTCTTATAAAAGGGCACTCCTCCTTCTCATTTCATCACACCTTCAAAGCCTTTTGGTTCGGCCAAAATCTTCACAAATACTCTCCCAACATCCCTCAATACAACCTAGAGGCCTTAGTTTGATCAGAAAGCCAACCTAAGGATCCCTTTTGATCAAATCAAAAGGAAGAACCCGAAGAAGAGGTAATGATTTCACTACCCTTTTCAAGTTCCTTTCTTCTTCCAGTTCTTCTGTCTTTGTTCTTACCATTCTAAAATAATAACTCCAGTATCTCACATATACTGTGATGTTATTAGAAATATGGTACAACCATATTCAGTATTCTATCCACCCTTTGAATAACATGTCACCATACGTGCGTACGTACGGCTTACCGTCTCCACGTCGTGGTGTGATTGTTTTTCAATATATTATTATTTGGATGGGTATAATAATGATGTGTAACTCATGTAAATAATAAATATAACATGTTAATGATTCTGTATATATTATATACCATCCATTTATATATTATTTTAATATCAAAAAAATGATATTTTCGCTCGTGCGTACGTACGGACTACCGTCTCCACGAACGCGATGAGATTCATTCTCCATCGTATCCATTCAAGTATAATTATAATTTGATGATTTAAAAATGATGTTAAGGACTTGATATCATTCTGGATATGAATAATATACAACCTATCCTTTACAAAAATGTCTTCCGTAACAAAACATATAAAAGAAAACAAGTAATTTAACACCCGAAACAACGATAATACTAAGATATTATTATAAATCGATATTAAAAGATCATATATGATTTCATATTAATGTATATGATTCTTGTATAATTTAGTAACAATTATTTCACCATTATACAGGAGGTTAACCTACCACAACCAAGGAAAAGTACAAGGTAAGGGTTATTTCACAATCTCTTCATTATCCGAGGTTGTTTATATGTAATAATCTACTGGGATCTCTTTATCATCCACATCCATGTTTCTTAAAAATGTATTTCAAAACATTTTTAATATTTACTAGAATATGAGTTAAAGTCATTTATACCCTTTTTGACTTTTATAAGTGGTTTATAAAGGAATCTTTCCATCTTTTTCAAAACAAGGTCCCTTTTAACCTTTTCGACAGAATTAAGGTAAGAATGTTTTTTTAACATATACGGTGGGTGCGGCTATTTTCCGCCGTTATAAAATCTTCAAAGCTTCCCTTACAAGCTTATAAGATTATTTTCAAAGAAAATGTTTTATTTTATATGGATCTTAAATGATTTCAAAATAAAAGGAGATATTTCTTTAAAAAGAATTTTGATTTCATCTATGTCAACATCCTTTGATGGATTTTAAGATTATTTGAAGTTGATTTATTATGATACAAAACTTCTATATTGTATTGAAGGTTTTGTGATATGTTTGACTGTGGATGTGCTATTTTTATATCATTCATAGTTTATGGTGAAAGTATGGACATTTCGTATGCTAGTTTTAATACGAATGTTTATGTTATATTTAAACCTTTTCATATGGGAATGCATTGGACTTAATATGTGACGGGTGGAGCCCGCTATAGCTCCTCGATGCATCGGTAGGTCTCATGGGACAAACTACTGTCTTGGCACAAGGCCTTGACAAAATCTTATTTGTAGTCTTGGCACGAGGCCTTGGCTATGTGGTTATGATAGTCTGGCATTATGCATTCCATCATTATGAAAGTGGTTATTGATTTTTGCATGTGATTATTCGATTAGTAGAATATCCATGTGAATAAGTAAATGGCATTTTTTCATTTTATTTATGCCATACCATGTTGAAAGTTCATTTTTAAAGGATTTTGTTTTAGTTATACATTGCCTTAAAAGTTTATTCTTATTTATGAATGTTTCCGCTATATTGTTATCCTTACTGGGCATTTGAGCTCACCCCTTTTCTATGTTTTATTTTTCCCAGGAAGTGAAGAAGTAAGTTATGAATGACCTGCAGGGATATTATGTGGGGATATGAGTATGGATTATGGAGACAATATGTTGTTGTAGTAGTTGTTCGTTTAATGATGTAATGTAATACTTATGAATATATCTTGTGTTTCCAAGGCTACTAAACCAATCGGTCTTTCGAGATTTGATCTTTCTTGTGATCATGCCAATGTTATGTAATAATGCACCAACTCTTGGTAACTAGGGTCAGGGCGTTACAGTTGGTATCAGAGGAAGTTTAGTACAAACCTTGGAAGCTAGATTTAGATAAACTCTGATTAGAGCACGTAGACCTAAGATGAACTTTGAGGATTGGTATAGAAGAACTTCCTATAATTTTGGTATTGTAGAGATTTTGTGAGTTTTCCGAGCAATACATCCCTGTCTGGATACGAGCAGGTAGAGGCGGCTCTGGAACAGATGTACCTAGGGGTAAAACCCGAAAACACCGCTTTGAGCTAGACTTGAACGGGAACTGGTGCACGACAACGGGCCTTGCTGCACTCTTGGTTACGACACTCCCGGGGGATATGCTTAGGATAACTCTCATTTTTCATTACAAATCATTTTGAAGGGATTATGAGTATATACCTCCTCAAAGAAAACATTCTTATGATTATGGATTATATCCATAAATAGTTGAATTTATGTTAAGTGTTTTATAAGTATGGGATTATGTATTTTGATTCATAAACTGATCTAGTTTATGCCATTGTTTAGAAATGGCGCCTAGTGGAAGAAATGGAAACCGTATCAATGCACGCACTCCATGTAGGGATTGCCCTCCTGCTCAAGATAATTATAGTGGGGCTGGTGATGCAACTGGTGCCGATCAGCTAATCACCATACTGGGACAACTTACTCAGGTTATGAATAATAACCTTACCGTATGGAGCACCCTGATCCGCAGCGTGGAGGATCAATGTTAGATCGATTCATGAGGCAACAACCACCAACGTTCAACGGGAGTACAGATCCCTTAGTAGCCGAGCAGTGGATAAATTCCCTAGAGAAAATATTTTAGGCTTTGGGGAGCAGTGAAAGGGAAAAAGTTATCATGGAAGTTTACCGCCTCACTGGAGATGCTGATCAATGGTGGTCATTGATTCAAAACATGAAGGAAGATGATGAAGTATCAAATATGGAATGGAGGGAGTTCAAAGATCTTTTTTTAGAAAAATACTTTCCTCGCGACCATCGAGAAGATATGGAAAGGCAATTTCTGAGTCTGAGACAAAAGGAGGATGAGAATGTCACAAAGTATGAGGCTAACTTTACAAGGTTAGCGAGGTATGCTGGAGATTATATTCGCAACCCAAGAAGTAAGATTGATCGTTTATTTGATGGGTTAAAACCATTTCTTCGTCGAGCATTACTCTCATAATCCTTTTCATCGTACGAAGACATTGTCTCGTGTACTATCAAGACCGAAAAGGAATTCTCTAAGTCTTATGACTTTAAAGAAAAGCAAGAGAAGAAGAGACCTACTGATCAATCTGGGAATGGAAATAAGGGGAAGAAGGGAAAGGTTGAATATCCATCTTGTGGTAAATGCAGGAAGAAACATCCTGGTACTTGCTTGAAGGGAATGGGAGTCTGTTACAAGTGTGGTGAAAAAGGCCACCAAGCTCATGATTGCAAGGGGAAGAAGGAAGCTACCAACGTTCAGTGCTACAATTGCAGGGAGATGGGGCATTATGCAAATGCATGTCCTAAGCATCAGGAGAACTTTCCTCAGATAAGGCCAAGGGATCAAGGCCAGGCTTATGCTATCACTACTGCAGAGGTAGAAGCTCCAAAAGACGTGGTGGCAGGTAATTTAATGGTTTCTTCAAGTTTAGAAAATGCATTATTTGACTCTGGATCATCGCATTGTTTCATATCTTCCCAGTTTACTAAGAAAATTAGATATTTCCAATTTGATTTAATAAGGGAGTTGTCAGTTAAAACTCCTAAGGGAAGTATCATTGCAACAAAGTTTTATGAATCAGTCCCCATTAGAGCACATAAATTTTCTTTATCTGCTGATCTCATTGTCATACCTATGATTGAGTTTGATATAATCCTCGGTATGGACTGGCTTTCAGACTATGATGCGAAGATTTATTGTAAGAAGAAAGAGGTTACGATTCGTGATGATAATGATAAGGAACACCTTCTCTTTAGAGCAGAATCATCACCACCTAATTCTTATTTAGATCCACCCCCAGTAGCTCAACTTAATTCAATTATTGGGGAGGAAGACAATGAAATAACTGTCGGTGAGGAAAGGAATGTTCAAATAGAGGATGTCCCTGTTGTGAATGAATTTGTAGATGTATTTCCGGAAGATTTACCTAGACATCCTCCAGAACGAGAAGTTGAGTTTTCCATTGATTTGATTCCTGGATCAAGGCCTATATCAAAGACCCCTTATAGAATGGCCACTGTAGAGTTAGTCGAACTAATGAAACAACTAGAGGAATTGAGTAATAAGGGATTTATTCTCCCTAGTGTTTCTCCATGGGGAGCCCCTGTTCTTTTTGTTAAAAAGAAAGATGGATCTATGAGGTTATGTATCGACTACAGGGAGATCAATGCTATAACGATAAAGAACAAGTATCCCCTACCTCGTATTGATGATTTATCTGACCAACTTCATGGAGCTCAATACTTTTCAAAGATTAAACTTCGATCTGGATACCATCAGTTGTGTGTGAAGAAGGAAAACATTCTGAAGACAGCATTTCGAACCAGGTACAGGCATTACGAGTTTACTGTAATGCCATTTGGATTGACTAATGCACCCTCTGTATTCATGGATCTGATGAATAGAGTTTTCAAGGAGTATCTCGATGAATTTGTGGTGGTATTTATTGATGATATCTTGGTATACTCCAAAACCTACGAAGATCATGAAAATCACTTGCGCGTTATCTTGAAGACTCTGAGGAGGCATGAATTATATGGGAAGTTTAGCAAGTGTGAATTCTGGCTTCAAGAGATTTCTTTTCTTGGCCATATTGTCTCTAGATATGGAATCTCTATTGATCCTTCTAAGACCAAGGCAATCCAAGAATGGCCAGCACCTAAGAGTATAACTGAGGTACGCAGTTTTATTGGTTTGGTAGGTTATTATCGATGTTTCGTCCAGAATTTTGCCCGATTGGCTAACCCATTAACGAAGCTCACACGTAAAGGGGTTAAATTTGTTTGGAAAAAAGAGTGTGAAGAATTTTTTAAAGAACTGAAAAAAAAAGATTTGTCAATGCTCTTATATTGACTCTACCATCGGGGAATGATGGGTTCGTTATTTATAGTGATGCATCGAAGAAAGGACTTGGTTGTGTCCTTATGCAGAATGATAGAGTTATTGCCTATGCATCACGACAGTTGAAAATTCATGAACAAAACTATCCTACTCATGATCTCGAGTTAGCAGCTGTGATCTTTGCTTTGAAGATATGGAGGCACTACCTCTATGGTGAAAAATGTGAGATTTATACTGATCACAAGAGTTTGAAGTATATTTTCTCACAAAAAGAACTCAACATGAGGCAAAGGAGATGGATTGAATTACTCAAGGATTATGATTGCACGATACACTACCACCCGGGGAAGGCAAACAAGGTGGAAGATGCTTTGAGTAGAAAAGACCATGGAGTTTTGAACAATATGAGAATTGAAAGGGATCCAATTTACATGGATCTAGTGAAGATGGACATGGGAATAACCAGGGAAGGTGAAACATCAATGCTTTTTCAAATGGTTGCCAAACCATCTTTAATAGAAAGGATTAAGAGTAATCAGACTGATGATGAAGAATTTCAAAAGAAGATTAAAGCTTTGAATGATGGGAGATTGAGAGACTTTGTGTTTGAAGATGGAATTTTGAAATTTGGGAAGAGACTTTGTGTTCCCGATATACCTGATCTAAAAAGGGAATTGCTGGATGATGCTCATAGTTCCAATTTCTCTATACACCCTGGGAGCACAAAAATGTATAGAGATTTGAAGGATCATTTTTGGTGGGACAACATGAAGAGGGAGATTGCTGATTTTGTGTCAAGATGTATGGTTTGTCAACAAGTGAAAGCTGGAAGGCAACAGCCTGGAGGAGTCATGCAACCTCTTCCCATACTGGAGTGGAAATGGGACAATATTACGATGGACTTTGTCATGGGGCTACCAAAGACTCCTAGAAGGAACGATGCAATATGGGTTATTGTTGATCGTCTTACCAAGTCAGCACATTTTCTTGCTATAAGAGAAGATCTACCCCTGTAACGTCTAGAAAGACTATACATTAATGATGTTGTGAGACTTCATGGAGTACCCCTATCGATTGTTTCTGATCGTGATCCCCGTTTTACTTCAAGATTTTGGAAAAGTCTTCAGAAATACCTGGATACTGAACTTCATTTGAGCACTGCTTACCACCCTCAGACAGATGGACATTCAGAACGGACTATTCAAACCCTAGAAGACATGTTGAGATCTTGCTCACTTGACTTTTAGGGTATGTGGGATCAGTATTTACCACTGGTAGAATTTTCCTATAACAATAGCTTCCATTCAAGTATTCAGATGGCACCATATGAAGCGTTATACGGAAAGAGATGTCGTACACAAACCTGTTGGGATGAGGTTGGTGAAAGAAAACTTGTAGGCCCAGAACTGGTGGAGGAAACGGTGGAAAAGGTGAAGGTAATCCAAAATCACATCAAAGCATCCCAAAGTAGGCAGAAGAGCTATGCCGATAATCGAAGGAAGGATTTGGAATTTCAAGTCGGTGATCATGTTTTCCTGAAGGTATCTCCATGGAAGGGAGTCATACGTTTTGGTAAGAAAGGTAAATTGAGTCCCAGGTACATCAGAACCTTTGAAATTCTAGAACGAATTGGGGTTGTAGCTTATCGATTGGCAATGCCGCCAAGTCTCTCCAAAGTTCACGATGTGTTCCACGTATCTCTGTTGAGAAAATACATGCCTAACCCAACGCATGTACTCACCTATGAGGAATTAGAACTGGAACCCGATCTGTCTTATTGTGAAGAGCCTGTCAGGATTCTTGATACAAGAGAACAAGTACTGATAAACCGAACGACGCGTCTGGTAAAAGTTTTGTGGAGAAATCATAAGATGGAAGAGGCAACGTGGGAACCCGAGGAACTTATGATGAAGAACCACCCGAGTCTTTTTATGCAGTAATACCCTAGAAATTGCGAGGACGCAATTATTTGAAGGAGGGGGGAATGTAACACCCCAAGCTTCCACGGTACGTTTCCCTTCGAATAATGCGATAGCGTGTGTTGTACGCAACCTCGAGTTCTAACACACACCACAACTAATTAAACTAGCCGTTGTGAATAGTAATACCTACTTTTTGAGATCATATATATTTTATATTTCAAAATGGACTTCATTTTTGGATTCGTAATATCTAATTTATCCTAAGGTGAAATTTTGGTACTTTTCGGATAACTTTCATATTTTGATGAATAGTGAAAATTACTAAATTTTAATTAAAAACAACTTTTTTAATCAAAATAATTAATAGTTATAAATTATTAATTTTAGTAGTTTTAAAGTATATTTAGAATATATTTTTACCATTTAATATAATGTTGGTCATTGGACATAATTTTACAATTAAACCGAACATAAACAAGTGTCAATCTTTTGATAGTTATTATCTCTTAAAAACACGCTTTTTGTTTTGACAGCGGAAATTAATTTTAAATTAATTTCTGCCACTTATGTGTTTTGAATTTAGGAAAATGGATTCCATATTAGGAATCATGATGTTCAAATTGTGTAAATAGGTAACTTTTATTTTTAGACATTTTGAATAATTACTGCGGTAAATATTTTATTTACCATGGTTAAGGGTAAATCCGATAAATAAGGGTTAATAAATAACATTATAATAATACTAAATTACCCTAAAACGTGTCTTAACCCTATTGGTTGATACATGGTCGACCATGGGCATCTTTGGGTCGATTTTGGGACCCCATGGATCCACTTGTAAGTGATAATGACACTTTATTTTAATTAAGTTAAAATGAATACAAAAATGACACAAGCATATATCATCTAGAAAAACAATTGTTACATAGGGTTATATATGTTGGATTTTAGATTATAAATATTCATTAGAAAGATACAAAAATTTCCTACATAATGATATTTTATTTATAATTTTTAGACATTAAATAATTTATTTTATTTATGACACAATGATGATGTAGTAATTACTATAATAGTGAAAAATTAAAATAATTGATATTATAAATACCCAAATAAATGTAATATGAAACTTTTAATGAATTAAACAAATTTTATAGGATAATATATTATATTAGGATTGATTTAATTGACTTTTTTCGAAGTAATAAATCTGTTATGAGTTTCACAAAAATCAACTATTGAATAGAGTCAAAATTAAAAAAAAAGAGTTCTTAATACAAATATTATATTATTAATTGATATTAAATTCCTAAAAATCTATGGTTCGGCCAAGAGACTTATTTAATGATAGTTTCGTCATTAATGGACCACTTGGGGGTCTCTTGGATGTATGTAGGAAGTTTATTACCCATATTATATAAAAATACAAAGAGACATTGTAAAAGTGAAACTAATTAACTTAGAGTTAATACTTAAAGATAAGGTTAATATAAGTACCCAAACCTGTCTAACTTCTATTGGTTGAGTGGTTCTCGACCTATCCCCACCTTAAACGTTGAATAATCAACTTTGGAGCCATTAGAAACCGAATATGAATTTATTATAAATTAATATTTCTAGCTTTTCCAAAGGTGCCCTTCACCCCTCTTATAAAAGGGCACTCCTCCTTCTCATTTCTTCACACCTTCAAAGCCTTTTGGTTCGGCCAAACTCTGCACAAATAATCTCCCAACATCCCTCACTACAACCTAGAGGCCTTAGTTTTATCAGAAAGCCAACCTAAAGAGCCCTTTTGATCAAATCAAAAGGAAGAACCCGACGAAGAGGTAATGATTTCACCACCCTTTTCAAGTTCCTTTCTTCTTCCACTTCTTCTTTCTTTGTTCTTACCATTATAAAATAATAACTCCAGTATCTCACATAAACTGTGATGTTATTAGAAATATGGTACAACCATATTCAGTATTCTATCCACCCTTTGAATAACATGTCACCATACGTGCATACGTACGGCTTACCGTCTCCACGTCGTGGTGTAATTGTTTTTCAATATGTTATTATTTGGATGGGTATAATAATGATGTGTAACTCATGTAAATAATAAATATAACATGTTAATGATTCTGTATATATGACATACCATCCATTTATATATTATTTTAATATCAAAAGAATGATATTGTCGCTCGTCCGTACGTACGGACTACCGTCTCCACGAACGCGATGAGATTCATTCTCCATCGTATCCATTCAAGTATAATTATCATTTGATGATTTAAAAATGATGTTAAAGACTTGATATAATTCTGGATATGAATAATATACAACCTATATTTTACAAAAATGTCTTACGTAACAAAACATATAAAAGAAAACAAGTAAGTTAACACCCGAAACATCGATAATACTAAAATATTATTATAAATCGATATTAAAAGATCATATATGATTTCATATTAATGTATATGATTCTTGTATAATTTAGTAAAAATTATTTCACCATTATAAAGGAGGTTAACCTACCCCGACCAAGGAAAAGTACATGGTAAGGGTTATTTCACAATCTCTTCATTATCCGAGGTTGTTTATATGTAATAATCTACTGGGATCTCTTTATCATCCACATCCATGTTTCTTAAAAATGTATTTCAAAAAAAATTTACTATTTACTATAATATGAGTTAAAGTCATTTATACCCTTTTTGACTTTTATAAGTGGTTTATAAAGGAATCTTTCCATCGTTTTCAAAACAAGGTCCCTTTTCACCTTTTCGACAGAATTAAGGTAAGAATGTTTTTTTAACTTATACGGCGGGTGCGGCTATTTTCTGCCGTTATAAAATCTTCAAAGCTTCCCTTACAAGCTTATAAGATTATTTTCAAAGAAAATGTTTTATTTTATATGGATCTTAAATGATTTTAAAATAAGAGGAGATATTTCTTTAAAAAGAATTTTGATTTCATCTATATCAACATCCTTTGATGGATTTTAAGATTATTTGATGTTGATTTATTATGATACAAAACTTCTATATTGTATTGAAGGTTTTGTGATATGTTTGACTGTGGATGTGCTATTTTTATACCATTCATAGTTTATGGTGAAAGTATTGACATTTCGTATGCTAGTTTTAATACGAATGTTTATGTTATATTTAAACCTTTTCATATGGGAATGCATTGGACTTAATATGTGACGGGTGGAGCCCGTTATAGCTCCTCGATGCATCGGTAGGTCTCATGGGACAAACTAGTGTCTTGGCACAAGGCCTTGACAAAATTTTATTTGTAGTCTTGGCACGAGGCCTTGGCTATGTGGTTATGATAGTCTGGAATTATGCATTCCATCATTATGAAAGTGGTTATTGATTTTTTCATGTGATTATTCGATTAGTAGAATATACATGTGAATACGTAAATAGCATTATTTCATTTTATTTATGCCATACCATGTTAAAAGTTCATGTTTGAAAGGCTTTTGTTTTAGTTATACATTGCCTTAAAAGTTTATTCTTATTTATGAAAGTTTCCGCTATATTGTTATCCTTACTGGGCATTTGAGCTCACCCCTTTTCTATGTTTTATTTTTACCAGGAAGTGAAGAAGTAAGTTATGAATGACCTGCAGGGATATTATGTGGGGATATGAGTGTGGATTATGGAGAAAATATGTTGTTGTAGTAGTTTTTCGTTTAATGATGTAATGTAAAACTTATGAATATATCTAGTGTTTCCAAGGCTACTAAACCAATCGGTCTTTCGAGATTTTATCTTTCTTATGATCATTCCAATGTTATGTAATAATGCACCGAATCTGGGTAACTAGGGTCGGGGCGTTACACTCTCGGAGGGATACCATACTATATCTTGGAACATCCTACAGAAGGGATCATAATTAGGAAAAAGGGAATGATACCTAACCTTCATGGTAACGAGAAAAAGGTGAAATAACCAAAACAATACTTGTCCAAGATATAGTGGAAAAGAAAATCAAGCCATGTACTGAAAAGTACACATCATGTAGAAGTGTCATGCCCCGTGTCTTCAGACTCTGATTTCTGCCACTGTACAACGTCCCATGGTGTAAGGATTTTCATGTAGAAAGGATAGTACACGACATGTAGAGAAGATCACACACAATGTCTAAGTAACTGGGGTCAGCTCTATGTACGCGGCCATGAGACCATACATGGCCTTATCTAGTGTGTGTCGTCCCTTGTAACTGGTACATGGGGTAACCACTACACCCGACCTAGTCTAGTCATGTCATAGAGTACATGGATCTATACTCCATCCCATGTCTATGTAATGCCCGAGATACTTTCCAAGTCCATGTATGGACCCACACACCGTGTTATTCAGGGAAGACGACGTGCCATCACTTTATGATTCACAGAACCCTAGTCACCGCTAAGCCTGTCCCATATGGCATGTTCTTATGTATACGTGTTGTGTTCTTCCAAATTTTCCATAAATGATGCTCATCACCTTTGCACACCTGTTTCTACTCAAATCCGTGATCTGCACACCCCATCGCCTTTAAAATCTAGGGTTTAGGTCTCCCTAACCTTACAGAACAGAAACCGTCAGTTTGGGGCCTCCAATCGGCCCCTAAAATGTGTTCTGATTCACCCGCATGAAGAACGCTAAAAGAATGAGAACTCCCAAAAGTTGTTGATACGTATGACACCATCGTATTCACAACTATTATAGGTCATCATAATGACAGATCTCTATTTTGGGATTGTTGAATTTCAGAATGGGTGCGCAATGATAAGTTGTTTTTCTCGTCATGAAGAATGCGAAGAACACAAGTAAATAGGGGGAAGAAATCCAAATGAAAATTGATGAACAGACATCTGACATCATTTCTCAAGGAATTAATATAATCCTATTAGTGGGATTAAACATAGCAGAATCAAAAAAACCAAAAAAATAATCTATCGTGGATTAATTTCTAAGGATCAACCAAATAATATCCTCCCGCAAGAACGTATGATTTTCGGATCAACCTGTTTGTGGGTTTATCCACATTCATCTTTTAATTTAAGAACATGGAGGAGTTAAATAAAAATAAAAAACCCCACATTAGTCATCGATGAAGAGGGGGAATGGTTATCGGTTGGAATTTGATCTTGCTGTGTAATGATCCATGCATCATCGTTCATCTACGTTCTTAAAAAATACTCTAAGTTTGGATTCTCTTCAAAGATACATTGTATTATAGGGGAAACTCTAGGGTTTTGATTATAACCTTGTGCTCCTACTCATTTAATAAAAAATGTTTTTTTCCGCCATGGAAACATTTCAAAATAAAATAAATCATTAAATTATTTTATTTATTCAAAAAAGTTTCCTTTAAAAATCCCAAAAACTAACTTTTGCAGCCGCTCTGTGTGGGTCGATGTTAGGACCACCTGTGGTAAAGTTGCTACTCTGAATGCAATGGTGCCCCCATATTTCTAATATGGGCACCCATTTAAATGTTATTCATCTTTTTCAATAAAACCCCTCGCGCACACTATTTATAGTTTACAATAATCCAAACATTTATTTCAGGGACTCCGGGCCTCGTAATCACACACTGTTAAAAGGTATTATTTCAAACTAATTCAATATAATATTTGAAAATAATACATTGAAAATTTAAGACATTATATTCTCCCCACCTTGGGTATTTATGTCCTCAAAAATCCTAAACAAGGCTACTAAAAAAGATGCGGGTATTGGGAATGGATCTGAACCTCCCACTCCCACGTTCACTCCTAAAGATTCATGTGCTACCACTAGACACGCACCCGGGGAATCAATTTCCTAGGAAGGATACTCTCCCATCGATCATTTTTCTCCATCGGGTACACAGAGAAGGTGGCTCCATCCTCGATGTCTAGCTCGTCATAGTATAAGATGTGCAATGGGTTATGCACATACCTCATCAACTGTAACACATGGAAGACATCATGTACCCAGTGAAATTGTGGTGGTAGAGCTAAGTTGAATTCCACATAAACAACATTGTGCAGTATCTAGAAAGGTCTGATGAAACTCGTAGATAACATGCTGCCTATGCCAAATCTCTACAACCCTCATCCGGGTGAGACACAAAGAAATATGTGGTCTCCCTCCTCAAATTCTATAGGTCCCTATTGTCTTTCAACATAATTCTTCCTCTATCTCTGTATATTCTTCATCTTCTCCTGGATAATCAGCACCCTTTTGGTGGTAGCTTGCACCAAATCTGGACCAAAGAGTGATGACTCTTTGGGGTCGGTCCAACAACATGGTGACTGGAAGGGTCTCCGATACATGGCCTCTAATGGTGCCATACCAATGGTGGACTCGTGTATTTTATTGTATGTAAACTCATCCAGTGGTAGGTGGTCCTCCTAACTATGACCAAAGTCCAAGATACATGCTAGCAACATGTCCTCCAATACCAAAATGTTTCTCTCAGTGTGACCATCGGTCTGTGGATGGAACGTCTGCTAAAGCATATATGAGTCCTGAATCCTCTTGCAATCCCTTCCACAACAAGGATGTGAAGCGGGTGTCATGATCCGAGACTATAGTCGAATGGATGCCATGAATCTGAACTATCTCCTACATGTAGAGGCGTCCCTAGCTCTCTATAGAATTGTGCTCCTTGATAGCTGGGAATTGGGCTGACTTAGTGAGTCAGTCAATGATCACTGAGATGGAATTGTGCCCCTAGGATGTTATTAGTATTCTTGTTATGATGTCCATCGATATTCAATACCTCTTCCACTCTGGAACTTTCAGGGGTGAGCAAATCCTGCTGGAACCTGGTGCCCATCCTTCAACTGCTGGCATGCAAGACAATGAGAAGCAAACTCTACTATAGCCTTCTTCATTCCTGACCACCCAAACTCTCTTTATATATCCTTGTATAATCTCACCACTCTCGGATGTAACACCAAGAGGGATGTATGAAACTCCCTCAAGACATCTTTCCTCAAATCCACCGGTACAAAAATGCACCCTCTTAAAAGAAGTAATTCCTCCCCACCTTTGAATATCCATCAGTAGAATATCCCTTGGATAGCTGAGCATGTAAATCCTTATATTATACATCCTTGTGTTGTGCCTCCCTAACAAATTGTAATAATTGAGGGGTGACAACCATCAACTATTGGTATGTTGCATTCTGTCTTCCCATGAAGGATAACTGAAAAAAGGCCAACTGTTCTGTCACCTCACATAGAAGATGTGAGATTGATCTCATGCTAAGAGAATATACCACCTTGTTCCCCTTACTAAGAGTATAGAAAATATCAAAATCATAGACCAGGAGGAACTCTAGCCAATTCCTCTATCTCAGATTCAGATCCTTCTGCGAGAAGATGTACTTTAGGCTCTTATGGTTGGAGTAGATGATGGAAAACTTTTCTATATGGAAGTGTTTCCAAATATTTGATGCAAAGACTACTGCTGTCATCTCAAGATCATAGGTCGCATAGTTTTACTCATGTGGCATAATATGGCATGAACCATAATAAATCACTACCTTTCTTTACATCAAGACAGCCCCAAGCCCGGTCCCTGATGCATCACATAAAACTACGTACTCGACACCCTCCTCCAGTAATCTCATGATCAGGACACTCATCAAACTCTGCCTCAACCACTCGAAAGCCAAGTGGCACATATCTTTCCACATGAAGGGTTTCCCCTCCCTAGCCAGTGATTTCATTAGTGTTGATTTTTTAGGAGAAATCAGGAATGAGACTACAGTAATATCCTACCAACCAAAAGAAAATTTTCACCATTGTCACACTCCGAGGTGGATCCCATGCTAAAACTGCATCTACCTTGGCTGGGTCCATAGATACTCCCTCTTATGAAATGAAATATCCCAAAAATTTGACATTCTGAATCCAAAACTGGCACTTAGAGAGATTTCTAAAAATCTGGTTCCCCTGAAGAATCTCTACAACCATCCGCAGGTGTCTCACGTGCTCCTCCTCCGACACCGAGTACACAAGGATTTATTTGATGAAGAACAATATGAACCAGTCCATGTATTGAAAGAATATCTGGGTCATAAGTCCCATGAACACTGAGGGGGTGTTCGTCATGCCAAAAGGAATCACCAAGTACTCATAGCTACCATAGCGGTATTCGAAATCAATATTCAGTATATCTGTGCCCCATACTCGTAACTGGTCGTAACTTGATGAAAGATCAACCTTTGGGAACCTATGTGCCCCTCTCAGTTGGTCGAAGAGGTCATCGATCCATGGTTGTGGATACTTATTCTTCACAGTAACTTAGTTTAGGAACTGGTAATCCATGCACAACCTCAAACTCTTGTCTCCCTTTTTGGCAAACAAAATCAGGGTTGCCCAAGGTGAAAAGCTGGGTCTTATGAATCCCTTCCTCTATAAATCCTCCAACTGCACCCTCATCTCAGGGACCACTATAGGAGACATCTGATAAGCTGCTAAAGAAATTAGTGCCATCCAGTAGTGTAAGTCAACGTAGAAGTCGATTTCCTGGCGGGGAGGTAGTCCTAGAACATCTTCAGGAAAGATTTCCTCACACTCCGCCAAAACTGTTGGGAACTAGAAGCTCATAAAATCTTCTCCTCTGAGGGTAATTCTATCCGACTCATCAGTGATTGGCTGCACCATCCTATGAATTATCCCATTCTTTTCTACCTTGGTATCCTTTTCTCTAACAAAAGAAAACCACTTCCCATCGCTATGGACACACTGCACTCTTCACCTAAAGCAATCAACATGGAAATAGAATGAATATAACCCATCCATACTGAGAATGACGCCATAAGGCCTCGATGCTACCACTATGAGGTTCCCACTGAAACTCCCACCTCCAAGTGTATGATCACACTATTATCAAAGGTGCGTTATCATCAAGTATCCTATTTTAGGTATATCGAAGTGTAAGGATCTATTCAACGGCTCTAACAGAATATCCAGGTTTCACACAAGACATGTATTGAGTAAGAAATGACAAGCACCTAGTTCTATATGTATGTTAGCTAAGGTAGAGAAGACACAGATTATACCTTGGATCGTCATTGAAGTCCATGGGTCATATGCATCTACCGCATTCAGCTTTACGCGCCCCTATCTCCCATCTCTCGGGGACTGGTGTGGACCTCCTGGGGGTGGTGGTGGAAGTATATCCAAGTGGCTACCACCACCTACAGCTCTCCCTACTCCTCTTCCACACCTGCCTCTTGGAAGATTCGCCTGATCCACTCTCATCCTCTACCACCGTGGTCCATCCACCATCTCCTTGTCAGCAGCTCAATGGGTCAAACATTCTCTAGTTAGATGTCCCCTACCATTGCATGAGTATAATTTCCTCTCTCTATGAGAACTGGATTCATCAGGAGTACCCTGGACTACCAAAACCCTATCTTAGGCCCTCCTATGACATCTCCCCCCATCCTGACCCATGTGCCCTGTATCAGCTCCCTGATTATGAGATCTCTACACCTACCTACCTATTGCTGACTTTCATCGGCTATCTCTAATATGCCAAGAAGCTTCGATAACAAACTCCCACTCTATCACTCCAGTGTAAGTTGTAATGAAAAGAGGCATGACATTAGCATGGATGTCCCATCATAGGGCTATCTTGAAGGTGTGATATTTGATGTACTGATCCTTGACCATAACCACCGAGTACCTGGTGAGGTTGGTTAACCTTGATGAATAGTCACCCACCATAAAACTTCCCAACTAGAGCTAATAAAGATCTTGGATATTCACTACTCTTAGGATAAATGATGAGAACTCCTCCCTTAAGTGATGCTCAAACTTAGTGCATGAAAGACACTCTTCGTTGAGAGTCTATGTGGTCAGAATCCTCCATCATCCCATTGAACCCTGAATAAGGCTTGCTCTTAGGATCACCATCTTCTCTCCCAATGTCCTTACGATATGGAAAATGTTGGTCACCACCTCAAGCCACTATTTAGGTTCCTAAGGGTTAGTCTCACCTCAGAACCTGAGGGGTCTCTATCTCTGGAACTCATGGAGTACGATCATCCTTCACCCATTGTTTTTCAGTACTATAGGTACCATTTGATACTCCCCTGGTGGTTGTATAGTAGGTGCACCACCTGGAGGCAACGCCTGGGGAATAGGTCCCCATATCGAATCCTCATCACTGAGGGGGTCATCCCCATGATCGCACTACTGAATCCTAGTGAGTATGTGTTGTGGAGGCATCCTGTAAATAAAAATATGTACCATGGTAAAAGTGTATATCTAGATAGCTGACACAAAGGACATGGAAAACACAACCCATTATTATATGATGCATGAACCAATCTCTTTTTCCTCTATAAGTAATATTTTAATGTACCATGTCAAAAATCCGGTTATCAGAGTCTTGGTGTGTGGATACTTCAGTCGGATGAACTACCACTGGAGTCTCTAGCCTGAAAGATGAGCTTGAAACACTTAACAATTCCTCCCCAAACCAAAATCACAGACTCATTATCCTATTCTAGAACCGACCACCTCTGATACAACTATTTCATGACCTATCCCAGGGGGACTCACTCCATGAATCCCCAATACCGCATCCAATAGGCCAGGGGTGGGTGACTGGTAGCAAGTAGGCATATTAATAACATGGGAGGAATTGAATCAATACCTTTACACATGCACACATCTTCATTCCCACAAATATTGAAATGTAAAAAAACCTATAACGAACAAAATGCATGCATACAACTAAACCCAACTAACAAAGTACAACTGGAAGTAAAGTACTAAATGTAAACAGGGCCAGAATACAATCCCACTAAAAACAAGATTTTTAAAACTATGAATTCCGAACAGTAAACACATAGAGGTAGTGGGGATGCTGATCATTTTCATAGGAACACCTCAGTCTACAGGGAACTCAGAAAGTTCGTTCCTATCTTGGTCCACCCTAGAATCTGACCAAAGGATACTTGTATGTACAAGACACGACATGTGTGGGAAAAGCTTGTGCAGGGGTGAGTTTATCAATACTCAGTAGAGGAACCAAAAATCATAAAGAAATACAAAAAGGAAAGGTACAATCATCTCTACATAGTATATGTCTATTGAACATATAATAGGTGAACTCAAACTAGATATACTCAAAACCAAGACCCGTAATCCAGAGAAAAGTCACACAACCTCATTCCACATTTAGGGATTCAGTTTGAAGATTCCACGAAGCACTCGTCTGCGGCAACTCACTCCCAGTGTCTGATAGCTCTGATCCCATCTATCCAATATGTAATGTTCATTGGAAAATTTCATGAATGATAGATACAATCATTCTGAGAGGAAGCACTCCTGAGTGGGGAAAGATCATGATACACATATGAGGATCACTTCGAGGGATTTGGAAAATATAATGACTCATCCAGATTCACCTATTATATAAAGGATCAAAACCCTGTAAGGATAGTCACATCGATACTTGAATCTACCTAGGGTAAGTAATGGATTGAGGATCTTGCTCCGGGTCTGTCATAGGAATACCTGACTATATCTCAAAAAGTCCTACAGAAGGGATCATACTCCAAAAAAAGGAAATGATACCTGACCTTTAGGGAACAAGAAAATGTGGCACTAACCAAAAAAACATGTCTATGATACAGTGGAATAGAAGATCAAGCCATATATAGAAATGTACATGGTGTGTAGAATTGTCACAAGCTGCGTCTACTGACCACGAGAACTGCCCATGTACAACAACCCATGTGACACTTATTTTTAGGTAAAAATGTCAGTACATGGAATCTAGTATAGATCACATGTTCTATCCGAGTAACTGTGGTCGACACCATGTATGAGGTCGTGTGGACATACATGGCTTTATCCCATGTGTGCCATCCTGTGTAACCGGTACACGGGGTAACCCATGAAGCCGGCCTAGTTTGGCCATGTGGTGTAGTATACGATTGTGTACTCCATTTTGTATTCGTATATCACCCGAGATGAACATAGAGTCTGTGTAAGGAACCACATGTCATGTTCTTTGGGGAAGAAGTCGTGTAGTCACTTCGTCCATCGCGTAACCCTAGCCTCCGCTGAGCTAATCCCACACAACATGTTTTTAGGGATACACGTCGTGTTCTTATGAAGTCTCCAGAAATGATGCATGTCACCGATGTGCCCAATTTCCCGACCAATCCTTGATCCAGCCACCCGATCACCTCGAAACTCAAAGGTTTAGGTTTCCCCAACATTACAGAGCTCAATCTGTCAAATTTAGGCCTTTTATCGGCTCTGAAAAAATGATCTGATTCACCTACATGAAGAACACTCAAACACCAAGAACTCCAGAACTGTGTTTATTCAACTAATTCCATCACCGTCTCATCTCTTTTAGGTTTTCACATTATCGGATCTCTAATTTGGGATCATTGTATTGCTGAATAAGGGTGAAACACTCCTTTTTTCTTTGCCCTGTGAAGAATGCAAAGTGCCCAAGTAAAAATAGGGAAGAAATCTGAAGGAATGTCTAGGAACGATCCTCTACCATCATTCTTCCCAACATTTATTTCCTCCCTTTAATAGGATCAAATAGAGTAGAATCAAAAAAACCAAAAAAATAATCTATCATGGATTAATTCCCTGAGATCAACCCTATAACACCACCCCTTGCATGAACGTATGATCCGGGGATCAACCTATACATGGGATGATCTATGTTCATCATTTAGTCAATGAATTGGGAAGAATTAAATCAAAATAACAAACCCATCCCTCACTCATCAACATAAAGGGAGATCTATCGTCATTTGGGATTTAATCTCGATGCGCAACAATCCACACATCATCGTTTATCAGCATTCATAAAAAATCCTCCATGGTTGGAATATCTTCAATGCTCTAATGGATTCTAGGGAAAAATTACAACGTTATGTGTCTAACCTTGGGATCATACTCATTTAATGAAAAGAAGCACTTTTTCATTACGGAAATATTTGAAAAAAAAATAAATTACTAATTTATTTTATTTCATCTAAAATGTTTCCTATAAAATTGCCAAATATTGTCTTTTGTAGCTAACCCGTGCTGGTCAATGTTAGGCCCCACCTAAGCTAATGTTGCTACTATTAACACAATGACGAACTCATATTTCTGATCCGGGCACCCATTTAAAAGTTATTCCTCTTTTTCAGGAAAACCGCTCTCACACAGTGTATAATGTTTAAATTAATTGAAATATTTCTTATGGGATCTCTAGGCCTCATAATCTAATGTCGTCGAAAGGTTTGATCTCAAAATAATTCCATATAATATTTAAAAAAATACATGGAGAATATGAGACATTAGAATTTTCACATATGTTATATATATACTCTATACATATATTTCATTTATTTCTAATTTGGGTTTGGAAAATTTTTTACCTCTAGTTTTGTTATTCTATGGAACTACCAGTTAGCTCATGGGGACTAGGAACACCCATCGTGCATGTGGAGGATCAGCTTAGGTACCTCATAGTGAGGATATCAGAATATATATATCTACATGATTAATAGGTAATGGATATATTCGTTGTTTATAGAGAGGAAAATAATATTGTTCAAAAATATATTTAGGTTTAGGTCATGAAACATATATTTACACTATAATATATGTATTTATTGATTTACTATATGATCATTTATCCCTAATAATAGTGGTAATCATGAAGACATATGTTGGGAATTTTGGCAGGGGTAATTTACCACGATGATTTTATCACATATCTAAATGGAACATGAGTTAAATAAAAATATAGATAAATACATCATGATATATCATGATATATGACAATAGAAGGATTTATTAATGAGTGAAGATTATTAATAAATAAGTGATATGGGTTCTCCATTTGAACCATCATTCTATTAGGGGGGAATGAATAATCAATATGAGGTCTTCTACTACTGATGGTATAGTATAGCCTCATTTCATCAAACTCACTCATAACTAGTATACAGGGGTGGGTATTTTTAATTCCATGAATTACCTAAAGGGGGTTATATTTAGTAAAGTTTTATTTTTAGATTAATTCACTCTAGATATTTTAATTCATTCTATCCTTTAATAGATCTCATTCACTACTTAATCATGACTATTGTCTTTTGAGTGTGGGAGTGGTCATTAATTCTTTTTCTAGATTCATTAAATCATATATTACTATTATGTGGGATATGATAATAACGTTAAACTATGGTTTTGGTGGAACTATTTTATAAAAACTAAAGTATTTGACTATGATTAAAATATTTCCATTAAGATAGAGTGTGGGTACCAACACAATCGATTCACATATAGCCTAATCTAATGTCATCTTGAACAATTCATTATCCTATAGACCTTACTAGTTCTTAATACAAGATTTTGTATTCTCAGTACATTATCAATAATTACACGATTTCAAGTAAGTTTCCTTTTGTTTCAATCAATCATAATTGTTCTAAGTTTTTTCATAAATTCATCGATGTGGGTTATACCTAGAACAATAACTTTCTAAACCATAATTTTAAGAGATTATAATTATTTTTATAACATTGTAAACTTTATTTAGATAGTAAAAATTAACAACACCTAGTGAGAAATCCATCATTTTAAACCTATTACTGAGGACCACCCTTTTAATAGTTAAGGATAATTAGACATTCTATTTTTTCTAGTGTAGTTTTAATTTTTTTTAATGTTGGTTTTTTATTTATTTTTATTTCAGGCAGTATTGTTGATGCAAGAGTACTCTAGTCAGGGAAAAGGAAATAAGTGTACAATTATAATCCTGACTTTGAGAATAGCCTAGGGACACAAAATAAGAAGTAAAACCTGAATTTATTATAGTAAATAGGTTCATGATACAAGAATGTTGTATGATAATGTTAGTAGAGGAAAGAAAATTTAATGATGTATGGTCAATATTCATGTGTGACGGCCTACCCAAGATTTATAGTGAATTTGGTGGCTAAAAATGCCATCAAAATCAATAATATAATTTTTTAAATGATCTCATATTAAATTAAATTCTATTCGTATTGATACTATAGGAAAATCTGAAAAAAAACTAGAGAGTTTTATTTAACCATGTGATAACATCCTATAACGAACTAGCCCGGGTACCCTGGTAACTGGGTAACCATGTTGGACTAGAAATAACCTGAAGTGAATCCTCATACCCAATCGGTTGGAGACTTGAACCTAGAATCATACTAATAGAAAGTGGGAAATATTTTTCCACTAAAAACATATAATTAAAGAAGCAATATATTATTCCTAAAAAAATAAATGCCACTTGTAGTAATGTACCATAAGTAAAAAAGGTATAAACTAGCCCTAAATTCTACAACCCATGTACAAAAAACCAAAAAACATCATAAGTCTCAAAGGAAACCTCATGTATGGTGTGAGATAAAAATCCCAGTATAGATTCACTAGGGATTCCATAACAGATGCAATAATAAATTAACAAATAAAATGAATTCAATTTTAAATATACATTTATTTTATTTTAAAAAAAATTAAATAAATCATTTTAAATTGTTGATGTGGTGGAAAATACTTTAACAAGGGATTTATAAGAAATAGAATATTCCAAATACAATTGATTAAATAAAAAAATTATATCAAATTGTTTATATAAATTTTAATGGAATGAAAACAAGTTAACAACATTTGAATATATTTATATCTAAATTATAAATAAGTGAGAAACATGTTCATCTAACAAATAGGTAAGAAATTCCTTGGTTTTAGGACATTTCACTCTCTAACAGAACAAAAAAATATGTGTACACACACATCCCTATGACACTGGCCAAAGGTGACTCATCACCATTCCCACTAGGGATGTTTAATTCTATATTTATGTTTTAGATCAATGAATAATCATATGGTATATTCAAATAACTCAACAGACAGCTAAGGCATGAATTTTGTCTAAAAAAATCAATGATGGGAAATTTATTTCCAGACTATTTAAAATAAAATTCAATATCATCCCCCAATTTCAAAATTCTGGTCTTCCGTTTAAAACTAAAATAGGTCATTAAAAAAACACAACATTTTCTCATGATAAAACCATTGGGATTCTATCAAAAAAAATTATTTAAAAAATTTTGATTAATGCAACCAATTCTATTTTAATAACAAAAATTCATCAATTCATTTGATACCATTTAAATCCATTTGCAAACACAGCCTAGATTAGCGTAATAGGGGGGTGGATTTAAAATTTCACTCCAAAACATTTCAAACCTCTCAATTCAAAGAAATATGGTCTTAAGAAACCATTTGAATGAGATTTTAAAACTTTATTTTAAATCAACAACTAAAATAAATCCATAAATTCAAGGTTTATTAATTTGGTAAAATGTAATAGAATCACATACCACTTTTATAAAACTCAAACCCTAATGAAACCTCATATGAGCAAGAATCCACTGAAGACCTCGAAACTCAACCAAGATATCAAATGCCGCAACACAGACCATAGATCGATCAATTTTATGATGATATATGTAACCCTAATGAGTATAAAGAGAAAATGGCTAATGAAAAATAGATGAACACTTACACATAAATTCGCACAATAAGTGAAACAATGATCAAATTCCAAAATAAAGTACCCATAAGTGTTGGAGAGCTCCAAAATCCCCTAGTATAGGAGTAGGTCGAGTGAAAAAATGGAGAGGGGGAAAAGTGAGAAGTTCATCCAAGATGCCTATATATAACTAGCCTCTAGGGTATTACTTGACATGAAATCAAATTACACGTCATGAAATAGTTAAAAACCATAACCACTAAAAACCCAGTCACATCAAATAAAAAACTTGTCAATATGTTTAAACACTCATCATGTTTCATAACTATTCAAGGTATAAAATCTTCACATGGTATGCATCGAGAAACTGTTACACATAGTGTTACCTAGTTGCACAACGTGAAAACATCTTCCGGCCTGCAGAACTGACTGGTTAAAGATGAGATTCCAAAAATATTTGAGTTCTACTTGATAGGAATCCACCTAATTAATTCTCAACAATAACCAGTAAAACAAAAGGAAAAACCAATAAATCTTTAAATATACATCTATAAGACCGATAATGGGATGTTACAACCTCCCACTAGAACAACATTCGATCCCCAGATTGACTATGATGAATCTTCCATGCCAAAAATATGAGGCCAATTCTCTTCCATTTGATCCTCCCATTCTTATGTGTCATGGTCATCTAATCCATGATGATATATCCCACAAACCAAAGGAATCGTCCTCCCATGAAAAACCATGATCTTAGAATCAACTATCCTAAAAGGCCGCCCAATCAATGGTAAATCAGGTTAAATATAGAGACCACTCAAGATCAAAACCTAAAATGGATGAGAGATATACTATCCATCTAAGATAACTAGAACATGTTATGTATTGACATCATCCATGGTGGATGTTCTATGTGGTATGCAACTTTCTACACTTTCCCAACAACCACTAATGGTTACATTAGATGAAGAGAAAACATCCCTTTCCTCCCAATCCATCGATGAATCTGCCAGGTCGAAACATTCAAGAACACCCTATCACCAATTTAAAAATCCAAGGGTCTACAATGATGATCAAAAAAGGACTTATATCAACTCATTTCTATTAACATTCCATAATGAACTAACTAATATTTTATGTTGTCCCTTTCAGAAAACCTAGTCCAACCAAAGAACTTTCACCAATATCTAACCAACACAGTAAATATTTACAATGAAAGCTATAAGAAAGCCTAAAAATAATCCATTATAATTGTGGAATAATAACTATTGATATAATAAAATTCAACCAACCATAAATGATCATCTCATTCCCCCACATAAGATGAGAACACAAGCGTGAATCATATCCTCAAGAATCTATATATCTCTCTCTATCTAGCCTGTTGAATGAAGATTACAAGCGATGATTAAACATACATGGGATCCTAGTGACTCCTAAACGCCTTTCCAAAATTGATAAGTGAAATGAGGATCCTTATCAAGAACTATAGAATATAGAACTCCATGAAAATTGAAAATATTTTTTACATGGAGATTTACCAACTCCTCAACATTGGATGAATCCTGAATGGGTCTAAGGTGAGCCAACATGGTCAACCTATCAACCACAACCAATATTAATATCTTCATTCTCTTGGTATGAGTCAAAACAACTACAAATTCCATATTGATTTCATCTTACTTCAATGTACCAACTATAAGTGGTTGAAGAAAACCCAAAGGATTCTGACAGTCATCCATAACCAGTTGGTATGTATAAAAATTGGAATCGAAATAAGAAATTCCTGGCCTCATGGTTGGCCACTAGAATATCTGTATTATGTCATAGAACATCTTCGTGGTTCCAGGGTTCATTGCCCATTTAGAAAAATGAAAACCCCCACCACAACCTTCATTGCTGCCAACGTCACTACATAGAGATTCTAATAACATAGAACAACATATTTTGAGAACAACCACTGAAAAAATCAGTCCCCACCATAATAGAGTATCTAATTATACGGAATTAATTATAAATTATTGGATCCTGAATAATCATATCATGAAGGGTGGGTTTGAACTAGATACTAGATAAATAAAATTAATCCTCATTCCATTGAACTCCAATATTAAATTGTGAAAAAGAGAATAAAATTCCACTATTCTGAATGTTCTTTCACTATCTGGGTAAGAAGTTTCCTTCTCAACAAACCTACAATTACATTCCCTTTTCTTATGGTATATGAGATGTACAATTAATAATATTACAAGTAATCCAGCCAACATCTTCGGTGGAGGTTCAAATATTTTTGAGAGAGGATATAACTCAAACTCATGTGGTGAGAATACATATTAAATATTCCTTTATAAAGTTAATTCCACCAATTCATAAGTGCATGATTTATAGTTGTAGGTTCAAGGTCATGGGTAGTATAACGACCCATAATTTACATAAATTGATATTACTTCAGAATTGAAGCAGACTTATTACAACATATAACAAAACCAAGAAAGGACCGTATAGGTATAGTGTCTTAGAAACTGGGAAACATAAACAACTGGTTCATAAAGCATCTACTTTTCCTCCCATTTATTTCATCATATCTAGAGTCCCTTTTTGGCATATTCTACTTAATATCCTTCTTCCTTAACTATGGAAATAAAACATACAAAAGGGTGAGATCAAATGCTCAGTAAGGGTAAACAAAAGAAATATCAATCACATCATTTACATAAGCACATAACTTTTGGAAATCTTAACCTGCAAAAGAGATCATAATTTCATAACATGGGATAAATCATAGTAGTGAAATGTAATCCCAATAATCATAAATTAAAACATGAAACTTTGTGTCATACACACATAATCATAGAGAATCATTTCTTATTAGTGAAGACTCATTTCCAAGACCATCTTAGTGGACAATGTCTATTTCTGAACCGAGTTCACTCCTCATTTCAGTCCAGTTTCACTGAACTGGTATAACCTACCGTTCCAGCCATCTCTATCTCATGAGATATAAAATATTTACCCAATTAATTGGAGGGATATATAGGTCCCACCCATCTCATAATGATACCATTCTTATGTGTGCCACAAAATCATAAACCATACATCATAGCATAACCCATGTAATAAAAATGGGAATCTTAAACATCGTGAAATCATAAAACAATTCATATAATATAAAAAGATTCATAAAAATATAATTCCTTCACAAAATAATCAAATCAATGTAATAATAGGGATAGAAATAGAACCCTTTATTATCTTAGATGGAAAATAATTTTGATAAAACACTTGAACTCCATTCTTGAGGAAAATATCCTTTCTGCTTCAAAAACACTTTTCCTTTCTTAACATGTCATACAATTCTAAAGTAAAATAAGTTGATTAAAAATAAACTTGAAAACCTGTAAAGGACGCTTCTTGGAAATAATTTTTTAAAAATCCATTCATTCCGTATAAGTTAAAAAAAACATTCTTCTCGTACTTTTGTCGGAAAAGTCAAAAAGTAACTAGTACGAAAAACGAAAAACGATTCCTTTCATATCTTTTACTAAAAACTCACAAAAGGGTAAAATTGGATTTAAACAATTTTAGGTGGATAGGAATAATATTACATATTGAGGAAACATGTATGTGGATGATAAAATACACCACCATAAAATCCGAAGTATAAACAATCTCGGTTAAAAATGAGATTGTGATATTTCCCTTACCTTAGGTCCGATATGATTTGTACATTTCCGAACCTCCTG
Organism: Viscum album; assembly: GCA_963277665.1. Classification (NCBI taxonomy): domain Eukaryota; kingdom Viridiplantae; phylum Streptophyta; class Magnoliopsida; order Santalales; family Viscaceae; genus Viscum; species Viscum album. The sequence continues at coordinate 1,529,433,040 of OY728147.1, read as the reverse complement.
TATAATGATTTAAATAATGTTATTGACTTATTCCAGAATAATACTTTTTTTTATGATATCATATTTGGTCATATTCTTAGCTTCTTAGTAGTAATATTTCATTGCTACTTGTTATTCGGGTGTTTATAACATTTTGTTCTTATGCGTGTTTTGTCGAATAAATTATTATTATTCTCTTTATGTTATAGATACCTCATTTCCAGAATGGTATTAGTGTAATATATATCATATTAATTCATTCAATTCATTTATATAATCATTATGAAATGACGATCATGAAGAACGAGTCGCATCACATCGTGGAGACGGTATTCCGTACGTACGCACGAGTGATGATATCGTTGCTATGATCATGGAATTGTATTGGAGTGTATGTATACTATTTAAGAATCAGTATCACTTTATAATAGTCATATATATTCATTATTTACACCATTATACCCATCCAAGTATGGTGGTGGTGGAAATAAGATTACACCACGGCGTGGAGACGGTATTCCGTACGTACGCACACAGGGTGATTTCTTTTTCCGTAGGTTGGATAGATGGTGAAATAGGGTTGTTTCAAACTTATAATAACATATCAGTATATGAGTAATACTTATGTTATTACTTCATAATGAAACAACTAAAGAAGAATAAGTGGAAGAAGAAATAAATATGAAATAATAGGTAACAGACATTACCTCTTCTTTGAAGTGCTTCTTTGAGACCTCCTTTTAGGGAACTAAAATAGGTCTTTGAAGAAGACCAAAACCTCTAGGATGTTTATAGGGAAGTGGAGAGAAGAAATGGGCAGGGGTTTTCCGAGATTGAAGGCTCAAAGTGGTGTGAGGAAGAGGGGGAGGAGGTTCCCTTTTATAAGGGAGGAGAGGGGCTCCTTTGGAAAAACTAAAAATATTATTTTATTACAAAGTCATGTTAGGTTTTAAATAGCTCCAAATTAATTTATTTCGATGCTAAGGTGGGGATGGGTCGAAATCCTCTAATCAAATAGAATTTAGACAAGTTTAGGTTCCTATTTTAACCTTATCATTTAGATTTAACATTAAGTTAAATGATTTTACCTTTACCGTGTCTTCTTGTGTTCTTATACTATAAGGTTAATAAACCTACTATAAGCATCCAAACGAACCCCAAGTTATTTATTATTAATATATATAACCTTATCTAGGTCATTTGGCCGAACCTTATATTTTTAAGAATAAAATAACAATTACTAATATAATATTTGTTTTAAAAACTATTTTATGTCAATTTTGACACTATTTAGTAATTAATTTTTGTGATAATCATAATAGAATGATTAGTTCGAACAATGTTAATTAAATCAATACTAACATGTCATATTAATCTATAAAATTAGTTTAATTCATAAAAAGTCTCTAATTAAATTTATTTTGGTTTTTATAACATCAATTATGTCAATATTTCATTAATAATATAATTACTACATCATCTTTGTGTCATACATAAATTAAATTATTTAATGTCTAAAAATTAAAAATAAAATACCATTATGTAGTAAATCTTTTTATCTTTCTAATTAATATTTATAGTAGAATTTATCTTATGTATAACCCCATATTAAAAATGATTTACTTATAAACCTTTGATTTTAAATATTTTTACCCTTCTTTAAATAAATTAATAATAAATGTCCAAATCTAATCCAAGTGGGCCTAAATGGTTGTATTTTATTCCTATGGTTTTTTTTGCTCGAATTAAACTTGTCCAATAGAATTAGGACATGTGTTAGGGTAATAATAATACCATTTTTACCCTTAATTACCCTATTTCCTTTTAACCGTGGTAAAAAAAAGTAAAAATTTACCATTCACCAAATAATTATTTTCATCTCATTGAACCACATTTATTTACTGACATCAAATGTGTCTCTCGGATTTTTGTAATTCCACTCACAGAAGTGGTAAAATTAAGTTTTATGAAAAATTCTATTTTTTCAACTACCACTTAGGGGTGTCACTATTCATAAAAAATTGAAAGTTTTCATAAAAATAAAAAATTTCACCCTAGGCTAATTTTGATATTCCGAATCCAAAAATGAAGTCCATTTTGAAAATAAAATTTATAAAATTTCAAAAAGTTGTTATTACTATTCATAATGGCTAGTTTTAATAATATTTTAATAGCATATCATTGTTTAGTGAAACTCGGTATTGCGTACGACGCAAGCTATCGAGGAAGGCCGCAGTTGCGTGTAAAGAAAGCCAAGATAGTGTTGTGTGTAGTGAAAGATTCCTTTGATGATTTATATAACATAAAAACAAAATATTTCACATAAAAGTCTCGGGTGTTACATTCTACCCCCCTTAAAATGAATTTCACCCTCAAAATTCGTCACTTTGTAACAAACAGATGAGGATACCTCTCCCTCATCATATCCTCAAGCTCCCATGTAGCTTCTTGTACTTGGTGGTTCCTCCATAAAACTTGCACCAATCAAGTGGTCTTTTTTCGTAGGACTTTTTCTCTACGATCTAGAATCTCTATCAGTTGTTCTTCATAAGAAAGATCTTCCTCCAGCGGTACAACTTCTGAGCTGAGTACATGTGAAGGATCAGGTATGTACTTTCTCAGGAGAGATACATGGAACACATCGTGAACTTGAGAGAGATTCGGTGGAAGCACCAATCGGTAAGCTACCTTCCCAACACGATCCATTATTTCGAAAGGACCGATATATCTAGGGTTCAACTTCCCCTTCTTTTCAAATCTCATAACCCTCTTCCAGGGAGATATTCGTAAGAACACTTTATCACCCACTTCAAACTCTAGGTCTTTTCTTCGGTTGTCGGCATAACTTTTCTATCGACACTGAGCTGCTCTTATGTGTTGTTGAATAGATCTGAACTTTTCTGCCATTTCATCAATGAGATCAGGTCCTAATATCTTTCTTTCCCCAACTTCATCCCAGCAAGTTGGAGTCCTGCATTTCTTTCCATAGAGAGCTTCATAAGGAGCCATCTGAATACTGGAGTGAAAGCTATTATTATAAGAAAATTCCACTGAAGGTAGGTGTTGATCCCAACCACCTTTGAAATCCATAGAGAAAGATCTAAACATATCTTCTAGAGTTTGAATTGTTCTCTCAGACTGACTATCTGTCTGAGGATGATAAGAAGTGCTCAAACTCAACTCTATATCCAGAGTATGCTGAGGACTTTTCCAGAACATCGAGGTAAATCTCAGATCTCAATCATATATAATAGAAAGTGGTACTCCATGAAATCTTACCACTTTCTTTACATATATCCTGACAAGCTGATCTAGAGAGAAATCCTCTCTAATAGAAATGAAGTGTGCAGACTTTGTAAGACGATCAACAATGACCCAGATAGCATTATTTCTTTTGGATGTTTTAGGAAGTCCTGTGACAAAGTCCATAGTGATGTTTTCCCATTTCCATTCGGGTATGGGTAATGGTTGTAACATCCCCTTAGACTTCTTGTCTCTCAGCTTTATCTTGTTGACAAACCAAGCATCGAGAGACATATTCAGCAACATCTCTTTTCATGCCATCCCACCAGAAGTATTCTTTCATCTCCCTATACATCTTCGTGCTTCCAGGATGAATAGAGAATGAAGAACTATGAGCCTCATCCAGCAGCTCCTTCTTTAATTTGGGGATGGGAGGAACACAAACCCGATTCCTAAAATTTATTATCCCATCACAATAAAGGTGGAATTCAGTAACATTTCTCACCTTCTATTGTAACTCGACATCTTCTTTCTGTGCCTCTTTAATATTCACATGTATAGATGGTTGAACATTCATTTGAGAAAGATAAGATTTTTCCCCTTTCATTATAATTCCAAGATCCATCCTTTGTAAATCCATAAATATTGGATCTTTTGTGATCCTCACCATTGATAAACTAGCATGGTCTTGTCGAATTAATACATCTGCCACCTTGTTTGCTTTCCCAGGGTGGTAATGGACTGAGAAGTCATAGTCTTTAATCAGCTCCAACCATCTTCTTTGGCACATATTCAGCTTCTTTTGTGTGAAAATATTCTTCAAACATTTATGATCAGTATAAATATCACACCTTTCACCATAAAGGTAATGCCTCCAAATATTTAATGTAAAGATTACCGTAGCTAACTCCAAATCATGAGTTGGGTAATTTTTCTCATGTATTTTCAACTGTCGTGAGGCATAAGCTATCACCATATCATTTTGCATAAGAAGACACCACAATCCCTTCTTGGATGCATCAATATAGATCACAATCCTTTTTCCACTACAAGGCAGTGTGAGCACAGGTGCACTAGATAACCTTCTTTTCCACTCCTTGAAATTCTCTTCACATTCCTCCGTCCAAACAAACTTAACTCCTTTGCGAGTCAACTTGGGGAGTAGATTAGATAATCTTGAAAAATCTTTCACAAAACGTCGATAATATCCAACCAAACTAAGAAAACTTCGGATCTCAGTTACTGTTGTTGGTCTCGACCATCTTTTGATAACCTCTGTTTTTGCTGGATCCACAGATATCCCCTCTTTTGAGATTATGTGTCCCAAAAATGCATCTTTTTGAAGCCAAAATTCACACTTGGTAAATTTGGCATAAAGCTTCTACTTTCTCACGGTCTTAAATATAATTTTCAAGTGATCTTCATGTTCTTATTTGCTATTTGAATAGACAAGAATATCGTCTATAAAGACAACCACAAACTGATCAAGATAGTCTCTAAAGACTCTATTCATTAGATCCATGAAGATAGCAGGGGAATTAGTAAGACCAAATGGAATCACTATAAATTCATAGTGTCCATGCCTTGTACAGAAAGCCGTCTTTGGTATATCCTCCCTTTTGACCCTTAATTGATGATACCCTGAACGGAGATCAATCTTGGAAAAGTATTGAGCTCCGCGTAGTTGGTCAAATAATTTATCAATGCACGGGAGAGGATATTTGTTCTTGATAGTGATCTTGTTAAGTTCTCGATAATCAATGCCTAGTCTCATTGATCCATATTTCTTCTTAACAAAGATAACAGGTGCTCCCCAAGGTGACACACTAGAGCGTATGAACCCCTTATCAAGATTCTCTTGGAGTTTATTCTTCAATTCCTGCAACTCAATTGGGGCCATTCTATAAGGTTTCTTTGAAATAGGCAAAGCACCCAGTATGAGTTCTATTGAAAACTCAACTTCACGATTCGGTGGAAGACCTGGTAATTCCTCCAGAAAGACATCATAAAACTATCGTACAATGGGAATATTCTTAATCATGAGTTTCTCACCAACCATTTGATATAAATAACCTTCATTTAGTGGAATCAATACCCATAAAATGGAAGAAATTTCCACTAGAAGGTTATGTTCATCCTTGCATCGATAGACGATCATAGATTGATCTTGAATATGAAACGTGACTTCCGTTCTTTGGAAATTGATATGAGCTCCATGTAGAGAAAGCCAATCCATGCCACGAATCACATCAAATTCCACTATAGGAAGGATCACAAGATTTGCAGGAAGCACTTTCCCACAAACTTCAATCAGAGAAGAATTATAAACTTTTGATGCGACTATTGTGCCATTAGGTGTTGTCATAGCTATCTCAACATATAATTGTTGAGGTAATACGGTGATACCCTTAGAAAATTATTCATAAATAAAGGAGTGGGTGGATCCAAAATCAAATAAAACATTTGCTACTTTAGAGTGGATGGTAAGTGTACCTTTCACCAAATCGTTATCGTACTCCACATCGCTGATAGAAATTGCATGTGACTTTCCTTTGTCTTTAGCCTTAAGAGTTTTTTGACGTCGACCATCATCATCAACCCTTGGATTAGGGCATTTATTGGCATAATGTCCCATATCCTTGCACTTGAAACATTGAAGTGTAGTAGGGCCATTCTGTGTATCCCTTCCTTTGTTTGCATCATTAGACATCTTCTTCCCATCATCGCGACATTCAAATGCCTGATGTCCTTCCTTTCCACATTTGAAACATTTACTTGTCCCTTTAATACAACTCCCTCCATGTTTCTTTCCACACTTTGAGCATAAGGGAAATCTCATCTTCTTTTCAGTGTGCTCTTTAGATTTTCCTTTGAATTCCATTTTCCTATTCTTATCAAATCCATATGACTGATGGGTTACTCCAATCTCCATCTCAACTTTGAGAGCACATCGAACGATTTCCTCATAGCTATTGAAGTCCATTATGGCTATGGCCCTTCGAAGACTTGGTTTTAAGCCACTAAAAAATCGATCGATCTTACTCTCAGGTTGGATAACAATACCAAAAGTATACCTTGCAAGTCTTGTAAAATTTGCTTCATAGATACCAATAGATTCATCATCCTTTTGCTTCAGTTCAAGAAACTCTTTCTCCATCTTTGTTCGGAGAATACGAGGGAATTACTTATTGAGAAATAATTTCTTGAACTCCTCACATTCCATGGACTCAATTTCATCCCTTTGCCTCATATTCTTAATAAGATTCCACCATTGATCAACATCACCTTCCAAACGATACACTACTAAGATGACTTTATCATGCTCAGAACATTGAAGAACTGAAAATATCTTTTCAGTAGTACTAATCCATTGTTCAGCAACTAATGGATCGGTAGACCCGCTAAATGAAGGTGGACGCTGTCTCATGAAGGATTTAATAGAATGTTGCTCCTTCCTTTGATCGTTTAGAAGTCCTACATGATTCATAGCTTGAGAAAGTTGTGTTAGCATGGCTACAAGATTTTGCATTCCATCTCCCATAACGTTTGGTTGCTTAGGGGGACAATCATTGCATTGCCCGTCGCATTCCGCATTAACACGGTTCCTTCGTGTTCCATCCATTGACTAAAACTAAGAAGAATAGTGTGAGAAACACTAATTATAATAGGAAAACCACCTAATCAAGAATAAAATTTCACACTTAAGGTCTTATCCTAGGTTATTCATGGCCATTTCTAAAACACTAAGATTGTGTTCTATTCTTAGACTTATCCTTAGGGTTCTTACTAAGGATTTCACATCCTAGTTTCCAAAGGTTGACTATACCTTTCCTCTGATACCAACTATAACAACCCATACTTTTCATACATTGTTATTACTTCAGAATTGAAGCACACTTATTACAACATATAACAAAACCAAGAAAGGACCTTATAGGTATAGTGTCTTTAGAAACTGGGAAACATAAAAAACTGGTTCATTAAGAATCTACTTTGCCTCCCATTTATTTCATCATATCTAGAGTCCCTTTTTGGAATATTCTACTTAATAACCTTCTTCCTGACCTGGGGAAATAAAACATACAAAAGGGTGAGCTCAAATTCTTAGTAAGTGTAAAAAAAGAAATATCAATCACATCATATACATAAGCACATAACCTTTGGAAATCTTAACCTGCAAAAGAGATCATAATTTCATAACATGGGACAAATAATAGTTGTGAAATGTAATCCCAATAATCATAACATAAAACATGAAACTTTGTGGCATACACACATAATCATTGAGAATCATTTCTTATTAGTCAAGACTCATAGCCAAGATTATCTTAGTGGAAAAAGTCCATTTCTGAACCGAGTTCACTCCTCGTTTCCGTCCTGTTTCACTGAACCGGTATAACCTACCATTCCAGCCATGTCTATATCATGAGATATAAAATCTTTACCCAATGCATTGTAGGGAGATATAGGTCCCACCCATCTCATAATGATATCATTCTTATCTGTGCCACAAAATCATAAACCATATATCATAGCATAACCCATGTAATAAAAATGGGAATCTTAAACATCGTGACATCATACAACAATTCATATAAGATAAAGGAATTCATAAAAATATAATTCCTTCACAACATAATCAAATCAATATAATAATAGGGATAGAAACAGAACCCTTTATTATCTTAGATGGAATATAATTTTGATAAAACACTTGAACTCCATTCTTGAGGAAAATATCCTTTCTGCTTCAAAAACACTATTCCATTCTTAACATGTCTTACAATTCTAAAATAAAAGAAGTTGATTAAAAATAAACTTGAAAACTTGTAATGGAAGCTTCCTAGAAATAATGTTTTAAAAATCCATTCCTGCCGTATAAGTTAAAAAAACATTCTTCTCGTACTTTTGTCGGAAAAGTCAAAAAGTACCTCGTACGAAAAACGACAAAAGATTCCTTTCATATCTTTTACTAAAAATTCACCGAAGGGTAAAATTGGATTTAAAAAATTGTAGGTGGATGGAAATAATATTACATATTGAGGAAACATGGTTGTGGATGATAAAATACACCCCTGTAAAATCCGAAGTATAAAAAATCTCGGATAAAAATGAGATTGTGATATTTCCCTTACCTTAGGTCCGATATGATTTGTACGTGTCCGAAACTCCTGTATAATGATTTAAATAATGTTATTGACATATTCCAGAATCATACTTATTTTTATGATGTCATATTTGGTCATATTCATAGCTTCTTAGTAGTAATATTTCATTGCTACTTGTTATTCGGGTGTTTATAACTTTTTGTTCTCATGCGTGTTTTGTCGAATAAATTCTTATGCTTCTCTTTAGGTTATAGATAACTCATTTCCAGAATGGTATTAGTGTAATATATATCACATTAATTCATTCAATTCATTTATATAATCATTATAAAATGAAGATCATGAAGAACGAGTCACATCACATCGTGGAGACGGTATTCCGTACGTACACACGAGTGATGATATCGTTCCTATGATCGTGGAATTGTATTGGAGTGTATGTATACTATTTCAGAATCAGTATCACATTATAATAGTCATATATAGTCATTATTTACACCATTATACCCATCCAAGTAAGGTGGTGGTGGAAGAAAGATTACACCACGGCGTGGAGATGGTATTCCGTACGTACGCACGCGCGATGATTTCTTTTTCCATAGGATGGATAGATGGTGAAATAGGTATGTTTCATACTTATAATAACATATAAGTATATGAGTGATACTGATGTTATTACTTCATAATGAAACAATTAAAGAAGAAGAAGTGGAAGAAGAAATAAAGATGAAAGAATCGGTAACGGACATTACCTCTTCTTTGAAGTGCTTCTTTGAGACCTCCTTTTAGGGCACTAAAATAGGTCTTTGAAGAAGACCAGAACCTCTAGGATGTTTCTAGGGAAGTGGAGAGAAGAAATTGTAAGGGTTTGGCCGAGCATGAAGGCTCAATGTGGTGTGAGGAAGAGGGGGAGAAGGTGCCCTTTTATAAGGGAGGAGAGGGGATCCTTTGAAAAAACTAAAAATATTATTTTATTATAAAGTAATGTTCGGTTTTAAATAGCTCCAAATTGATTTATTTCGAAGCTAAGGTGGGGATGGGTCGAAATAATCTCATCCAATAGAATTTAGACAAGTTTAGGTTCCTATTTTAACCTTATCATTTAGATTTAACATTAAGTTAAATAATTTTACTTTTACCGTGTCTTCTTGTGTTCTTATACTATAATGTTAATAAACTTACTATAAGCAGCCAAACGAACCCCAAGTTGTTTATTATTAATATATATAACCTTATATATGTAATTTGGCCGAAAACTAGATTTTTAAGAATAAAATAACAATTCCTAATATAATATTTGTTTTAAAAACAATTTTATGTCAATTCTGACACTATTTAGTAATTAATTTTTGTGATAATCATAACAGAATGATTAGTTTGAAAAAAGTAGATTAAATCAATAATAACATCTCATATTAATCTATAAAATTAGTGGAATTCATAAAAAGTCTCAAATTACATTTATTTTGGTGTTTATAACATCAATTATGTCAATATTTCATTAATAAGATAATTACTGCATCATCTTTGTGTCATAAATAAATTAAATTATTTAATGTCTAAAAATTAAAAATAAAATTCCATTATGTAGGAAATAGTATTAGCTTTCTAATTAATATTTATAGTAGAATTTATCTTATGTATAACCCCATATTAAAAATGATTTACTTATCAAACTTTGATTTTAACTATTTTAACCCTTCTTTAAATAAATTAATAATAATTGTCTTAATCTAATCCAAGTCGGCCTAAATGGTCATATTTTATTCCTAAGGTTGTTTTTGGTCGAATTAAACTTTTCCAATAGAATTAGGACATGTGTTAGGGTAATAATAATATCATTTTTACCCATAATTACCCTATTTAATTTTAACCGTGGTAAAAAAAGTAAAAAGTTATTATTCACCAAAAAAATATTTTCATCTCATTGAACCACATTTTACTTACTGACATCAACCGTGTCTCTCGGATTTTCGAAATTCCACTCACAGAAGCGGTAAAATTATGTTTTATGAAAAATTCAGTTTTTTTTAACTATCACTTAGTGGTTTCACTATTCATCAAAAATTGAAAGTTTTCAGAAAAATACCAAAATTTCACCCTAGGCTAATTTCGATATTCCAAATCCAAAAATGAGTCCATTTTGAAAATAAAATTTATAAAATTTCAAAAAGTGGTTATTAATATTCATAACAGCTAGGTTTAATAATATTTTAATATCATATCATTGTTTAGTGAAACTCGGTATTGCGTACGACGCAAGCTATCGAGGACAGCCGCAGTTGCATGTAAAGAAAGCCAAGCTAGTGTTGTGTGTAGTGAAATATTTCTTTTTATGATTTATATAACATAAAAACAAAATATTTCACATAAAATTCTCAGGTGTTACAGGTAGGATATTTCTATACATGAGCCTAAAACTTATAGGATACATAAGAAAAAAGATAATTACATTGCATAAGAACACAACCCAATATAGAACTTGTTGCATCATTGAATACCACATATCCTTTAATGGACTCTAGATGAGTAAACATCAAAAAAGTAGTCAAAATACATTTAATCTAAAAAAACCATGAACATTATCATTTAAGGAAAAACTCACTCCCTTCTAAGTAAGAGATATTTTAAGAGTATCCAACTTTGATAATTCCCTTAAGACTGAAAATAAAATCCATGTACGCTCAAGAATCTATGAATCTCAAAGACATTTCATTGTTTCTCCAAAGCCATAAAATCCTTCACCTTCCTAAAATAAACAAATGGTCCATGTTCTGAAACCCTAAGTCTTATGAAATTCACTTCATTAATCCAGGAATCACATTTCAAAATCATGGCATAGAGTCATTGATTTCTCAATAAACTCAGAACTATTCTTAGTTGTTGTGTGTGATCCTCCTAGTACCTAGAGAAAACAAGGATGTCATTCATAAAGACATTGAAAAAGGTATCCATAAACTCATTGAAAATCATGTTCATCAAATCCAGGAAAAGAGTACGAGATGCTATTAGACTAAATGGAAAAACACGTTACTCAAAATGGACATACCTTCTCGAAAAATAAGTTTTATGAATGTAAAATTCATTATCCTCAACTAATGGTAACCAGATCAAAAGTCAATCATTGAAATCCACTTCTCTCATTTAAACTGATCAAATAGATCTTCAATATGTTCTAATGGATACTTTTTCTCCACAGTAACATTATTGGGAATTCGATAATAAATACATAAGTGAAGAGAATAATCAGATTTATATGAAAATATAACTTTCTCCACCCAAGGTGACACACTAAGGCATTAAATTATTTCTCAAAATGATCTCCTAGTTGGGACACTGTCTATTTTTGTTTAGATGGTTCCATAATGTTACTTTGAATCAAAACGTGTTGAGTACCAGTGATTAAGATAATAGAAAATTCAACATCTCTTTTTGGTGGAAAACTAGAGAAGTCATAAGAAATATGTCAGGAAAACCAATGAAAATAGAAGGGAGATCACCACTCAATTGTCCATCTAAAAATAAAAATAAAACACTGATATTAATTTACCCATTGCAGGATAAGAAGGTCCAGCCCTACTTGACCTTGGGATCCATTCACCTTAAAAGAAAAGAGACACACCACAGAGAGTTATAAGGTATACCCATTGAAGATAATAATGAATTTATTATTTTTTGCAATAAGTCAATATATACCAAAAATTACATCAATTTCTTTCCTGTTGATGACTAGAAAACTCTAGATCAACTCGACAAACGATAGAGATAAAACACAAGAAGGAATAAAAATACTCCACTCTGTCTTCATACCAAATGTGTAGTAATAACCATTGAATAATATAAAATCTACATTAGAATATATTAAATATTAACAATACGAGATGAAATAAATGAATGATACTCACCAATATCAAATAGAGTAATTAATAATTATAATATATAGTAATAGTACCTCTTATAGTCATTGGACCTATGTCCACATCATTTGAATACTCTTACATTGTGTGATGAAGCTTCTTTTCAGATTTATGTGGATGGAACCCTTTTATATGAGAAGCATCTAATTACCTCTCATTTTTATGAGGTTTTGATGATCCGATTCCACTATGTTTCATAAGAATGTTTTTTCAAAATCTTTGAATGTTCCTTGAACATCTAGATGAGCCATAGTTAATGGGTGCCTTAGTGAAATACATCTTAGAATGTTCTACAAATCCCCATACATATAAGATCAATGATTTTCTTTCAGGCACTGTTAGTGGTATGGAATGACACTACTATCCAGAACTTTCACAAGAATCATCTATCTTTTTTTCCCCTAATGTAACTCATACATCCACTAGGATAAAATGGAGTTCTTGAATGATATGACTTAGAATCCATTTCCTTCTCAACCATCATCTCCCTATCCATCACATTAGTATAAGTGGGATGCATTTGTATGAAAACATGTGTACAAATATCTGATCGATGTCCCAAAACAAACTATCAAGAATTCACACTCTCATAAGATAAAATCAAATTGTAGAACTACATGAGTTCAACAAATCATTTTGAATACACTGTCACGGTTCCGTTTTCTTGCTCAAGATTGAAAAACTCCACAACCTTGGACAAAACCAATTACTCTCGATACAACTGTTTTTTGTAAAGAAACTTGATGTATTTACACTACAACCCCCCATGATTATTCAACAACACCATCATGTCCCACTATCTCCTACCTAGTTCCTCCATCTTGAAGGTGGAAAACTAAAAATAGATCATGTACAGTGTTTCCAAGAACTCGAACATATTATCTATCCTACCCAATCATTACTCGACAAATTAAGGATATATAGAGCTTTTGAAAACTAGGGGATTCTAGTAAATGAACTCTAGAGAATTATTTAAAATAACATCCCCTATGGATCCAAAAACAAAGCCTAAACATGGACTAGTTGGGGTCACTATTACAAAACATGGATAGTACACATGATTAGCTTTTCCAGATTCAGAACTATAACAAGATTCACCTGCTGATGTTCCTCAGTAACATCTTCCTTGATCTAATTCACATTTCTTATCAAAAGTATGATGCATGAAAACATTGTCAGAAAACTATGAAGAATTAGATAATTCTAAAAATGATCAATAATGGAAAAATATAATGAAATGATAGAATAAATAATTTTTGGGTTTTACTCTATCCAAATAAAAATTGGGGAGAGACTAGAACTAATCCCAAATATACCTTTATCTGACCACCCCAACGACTTAAGGCTCAGTATGGTGAGAGATTTCCAGGAACTCAATTGTGACATCCTCTAAAGTCTTTACAAGATTTCAAAAATTCATACTGACTTCATGTCAATATTTGAATCTCCTTTGATAGAGATTTTCATGAACCATCCCTGGTAAGCAGGTAACAGGGTAATGGAGCTAGCCCTAACATAGCTAGAAGGGATTTCCCAATCCCCATAGGTTGGAGACTAGAACCTAGAATCAAACAATGTAGAAGTGGGAATGATTTTTTCACTAACAATGTATATGTAAAGAAGAAAGACAATATGAATAACAAAGGAAAATCTATTAGGAGTAATGTACAACAAGTCAACAAGGCATAAAAAACCCCAATGTACTACATCTCAAGTACCAAAATAGATGAAAACATATCATGTTCCTAAGTACACCACTCACCAAATCCAATGTTCTACAACTGGATCATCCTCCAAAGGATCCTTTATCCTTTCTCAAACATGGGAGGAGATAATCTAAACACACCCAGTGGCACATCTTGGGTGTGAGATAAAAATCCTATTTGAGTCTCGCTAAGGATCCCATAACAATGAAAAATATTAAATTAACCAATTTAAGGATTTAAGTTTTATTTAAATAGGTTTGGAATTTTTAACAATATTTGAACAAATTATGTTATATAGTTCAAGTGATGGAAAATAATTTAATCAAAGGCTTTAAATGTGATGTAATATTCCTAAAAAATGGAATAAAGAAATTTTTATATGTGAAATAATATATATTAATTTATAATGGAATGAAAAATAGTATACCAACATTAGGATATATTTTTATCTTAAATGTAAAAATGAGGCAAACACGACCATATTCCAAATAGGTACAAAATATCCATGATATATGACTATAAACTCTCTATGTGATCATATAAATATGTGTACACACACTTCCCTCTAAAACTTGCCAAATGTGACTCTTCAACATTCTGACCTGGGATCTGACCAACAACATTTGTATTTTAGAATGTCTTAAAATCATAGAGTGAATCCAAAAAACTCAAAAACACCTTAATTCATGCATGTTATCTTACAAAATCAAGGATATAAAATTTATTTCATGACTTCTTGAAATAAAATACACTACCATCCTGCCATTTCAATTGATAATTTACACTTAAAACCGAAATATGTCTTAATAAAAAAAATCATTTTCACAAGATATAACCTCTAGTTTTCTATCAAAACTTATTAATAAATTTTCACAATTTTAACTAATTCCACCAATTCATTTTCAAAAATAAAAATTCCATAATTCAATGGAATCCTTTTCTATAAATTTTCAAACATAACCCAATTCAATGGAATTGTTAGTTTCTCCCAATTTCATTCCAAAACCATTTCAAACCTCCCAATTCAATGGAATTGGGTTTCAATAAAACCAATTTAAAGCAATTTCAAACAATTCTAATTAAATCATTAACTAAAATAAATCATGTAATTAAAGGTTTATGAATTTGTTCAATTGGAATGGAATGACCTACCATTTTCTTAAAACTCAAAGCACACAATTAAACTTTCTATGAGAAATAAGGAACTGAAGGCCTCAAAAATCAACCTTGAAACATGATTCAAAAATGTGATGACCTGATATTTTGAATAAATCTTATTTTATAATTTTGTGTGTTATTTTATTTTTCATACTCTACAAAACTGTTTCATTTTATAATAGGAGTATAAATAAAATGAGACTGTTGAGTTTTGACTATTATATGACTGTTAGTCAGTATGACCGTTGGAAACTGAATGTTATGACTATTGTCTCTAAATACAAGTGATCTTGGTTAATTAATATAGAAAGAAGATTTGATGGCCTCATCTAGAAGTCTTGGACCGATCGAAGCCCATATAACAGAACATGGGAATGAGGTAGCACCACTGGGCTTTTCTCTGGACCAAACCCAAGCTGAAATTCATCGCGTGAAGCTCGAACAGAATCGCCTTCCTGAGAAGTTCCAACTGATAGAAATTACTACTCGTGCGATGTTGGCCGAGCCGCCCTCATATTATATCATCTTAGCACACCTTACACTTAGGTCCTATGCTGGGGTTATAAGGGGCTATATAAGGAGACCATAATCCTTTGTTATAGATAAAATTTTTTATTTCTTCTTATGATGAAGTTTGTGAATTTTCAAATGTCCGGATAAATATAGTATGCATATTTTTGATGACTTTTAGAGGAATGATTAAAAAAAATGATTATGTAAACCTTAAATAATTTAAAATGTGTAATGATTTTCCAAAAATGGTCTTCTACAATTATGTTCAGTACAAAATTTAGAGTCTAATAAGACCGACTTAATTTTTGATGAATAGTAAATTATGGATAGTGATTTTATTCTTAGGATTAGTAATAAGACCGAATGTATTAGTAATCACACATAAAGAAAGTATTAATATAATCTAGGAACCTTGATTAAGTAATGTGATTAAATAAAATAGGTAAATAACCATTTCAGAATTAATTAGTCAAGTATTAGTTTTTTCGGGTGAATAGTGCTTTTAATTAAAAATTAAATTAAAAATATTTATAAAACTATTTTTATAAAATGGATTTCATTTTTGATCTCAGAGCATCTGTATTATGTTATGGAAATGTTTGGGGATTTTTCTGAAAAAAAATGAATTTTCGGTGAATAGTGTATTTATTTAAAAATTAAATTAAAAATATTGAGAAAATTATTTTTATAAAATGGAGTTCATTTAAGTAATTAGACCATCGATATTTGGTTAAGCTGAAATTTTGGGATTTTTCTGAGAAAGTTGAATTTTTATTGAATAGTAAAAATACAGTTTTAGGGTTTCGGTATGTTTAATGACATCATAACTATGTCCGGATGATTTCATGAGATATTTTAAGGCTTGGCCGACCAAAGGTGATGACTTATTTTATGGGGCGACTCATGTGGCCTAACTCCATGGGAAATACCATGGGAGAGCCCATGGTTTTGAGAAAACAACTTGTGAGGTGTCCCTTGAAATTATTAAAGTATCACCTCCTATTCCCTATAAATACCCACCCTCTCCTCCTTTAGTTTTCACCCCCAAATACCCCCAACAAAGCTATGGTCTCATTACCTCCCAAAGAGTCCTCCCAAGGTTCCCCTAAGCCCTCATGGTCCCAACCTTTAAGTTTTAAGAGTTACGTTTTAAGGTAAGGGATCTTACCTCACTCTTTCTTTTTAAGTACTCTCCTTTATGTCATTTCTTTTAATCTCATCTTTATTATGTTTGAGGATGTTCTTTTATATTCATCCTACTGTCCTTTTCATGTTCATATGATGAGAGGCTCCCTCATTCTCTCATCATTTCATTTTAATAATGTTAAAGTGTCGTCGTTAGGCTGCCAAATTTTTAAGGGATTCTTTCACCCTTCTCGTTTTCAAGATCTATTTTCATGTCAAGTATTTCAAGTTCCTTTATATTTTGTTTGGGTATGATCTCTACGTCTGTCATACTAATATTTTATGTTCATATGATTAGAGACCCTATTTGATCTCTTCAATTCAGTATTTTGATGTTTTAAGTTGCGCCGTTAAGCTGCCAAATTTTTAAGGGATTCGTTCACCCTTCTCGTTTTCATGATCTATTTTTATGTCAAGTATTTCATGTTACTTTTTATTTTATTGGGGTATGGTCTCTAAATCTATCATAATAATATTTTATGTTCATATGATCATATAACCTATTTTATCTCTTCAATTCATTTTTGTGAGGTTTTAAGTGACGCCGTTAGGCTTCCGAATTTTCATAAGAGAAATCTTATGTTTGTCTTCATTTCATGTACTTCGTTTCATATGGTATATCATTAAAATTTCATTACCATATTCTAAAATCCTTTATATTTTGTTTCCCTACTGTTTTATGTATCATTTATGAGTGGGTGACCCATGTCCCCTCTTTTTCAATGTTTTCTAAAACCCTGTATCATAGCCGTTATGCTGCAGAATTTTCGTCTCAAAATGTCTTTCTCTTTTTCTCAAATTATTTTATTTTATTATGTGAATACTCAAAGATATTTATTCTATAGGGGTATTTACATATATATCAAAATTTTCTATTTTAAATCTTGTATTTACATACTTGATACCCTCTTTGTTTTCTCCATGAGTTTAAAGTGACATAAAGATCACGTCTTGAAAGCAGTTTTTAAAATGTGATGACTATGAAATGAAACCCATTTCTTTTATGATATATGGGTTGTTTATGAAATGTTTTATGATGATATGTGTAGCTCACATGATAATAAAGAAAAATTTAAGGGTTCTCCCTAATAGAGCTCCAATGCATTGGGTAAAGGATTAATCTCTAGAGATGACCATTTTTAACGACCCCTTGGTGACAAATCTTGGTAATTTTTAATGACACCTTGGGGATGGACCATGGTGAAACGGAAATGATTTTCTATGTTAAATGTTGCAGCCACATATTCATGTTATGAAATACGTTATTTTTATTATGATATGCCTCATGATTTCTTTCTTATGCCTTAATGTTCTTTTTCATGACTTTATTGATCTATCTCAAGTTCACATGTTAAATGTTTCCCCTTGTTTCCCTTACTGGGAATTCTGCTCACCCTTTCTTTTGATGTATGTCCCTAGGTTATGAGATGCAGTAATAAACCTAGGATGAACATAAGGAGAAGCCTTTAATGTGTTTAAGAAGAATGTTTTATGTTTTCAGGTTTTAAGTTCTAGGTTTCCAAGACACTAAACCTTAAAGATCCTCGATTTTGTAAAATGTAATTAAAAGTTAGGTTATAAAAAGGTGGGATATTATAGTTGGTATCAAAGGTCAGTTTAGTTATTTGTGGAAATTAGGCTATGAAAAATTTAATAAGAACCCTATATATAATTTTAAATATAGGAAATCTTCTTGGTATTTTGGTGAGTATTGAGTTAGTGGTTTATCAAATAAATACATCCCTGTCTAGATACAAGCAGGTAGAGGCGGTTCTGGAACAGATGTACATAGGGGTAAAACCCGAAAACACCACTTTGAGCTAGAATCGAACAGGAACTGGTACACGACAACGAGCCTTGCTGCACTCTTGGTTATGACACTCCCGGAGGATATGCTTTGGTAAATTCATAAGCTTAGTATGAAATATTATTAAAGGAACAAAGATAAAATAAAATAAAGATTCAAATAAGAATATATGATCATGGATAACCTAGATTAGAACCTATGGGATCACAAGTTACGGTATACTTTTCTTCAATAAGTTTATCCTTCTATGCTTTAAGTTTCCTTTTCATAATTATTGGCTAAGTATTTAGGCCCTCTAATTATACTTTATTTTCATAGTTAATGGCGGGAAATGGATGAACATGTCCCAACAACCAACGTGATATGAAATGTGATGAATACCCTATTAATGAGATAGAGATGATGAGAGATCAAGTTGAACATATTGTGATTATGCAAAACCAGCTATCAAAAATCACAATTAATAATTGGTACCTAGTTGAATTCCCAAATTTATCAAGGAAGAATAAGATGAAGTCTCAAAGAAGTTAATCTGATAAAGTTGATAAGGGAAAGAAGACCAAATTTCCTTTCTGCAAAAAGTGTGGAAAGAGGCACCAAGGATAATGTCACAAAGGAACCAGGAGATGTTTTATGTGTGGGAAGATAGGGCATAAAGTAGCCAATTGATTTAAAAAATGGATAATGTGATGAATAGAGATATGGTTCGATCTAATGTACCTTATAATTTTCATTGTCGTAAATGTGGAGAAGTTAGAAATTATCCAAGGAAATTCTCTCTTGGAAGAGATGAGAAGTATGATGAGCATAAAAAATCTTCAAGGACAAGGGAACAATGCAAGTCCTATTCTGAGATGGATCGTGATTACTAAAGTACATGTGACTTATTTGTAATAATTGACTATGACATGTTGTTTTTTTAGTTCATTCCCTATGATCATATCTTTAAATATTTCTAAGAACATCGAGTCACTACCTAAGATGGTTTTACATCATTAAGGAAAACATCTATTGTTATGTACCACATGTTGATGTTGTGAATCTATTCTTCTTAAGAAAAATATGATTAGGGGATTAAAAGATTATTATTATTTTGGAATACGTTCACTATTTTGGGAACCCTATATGATCGAAGTAATTAGATTACTATGGTATTTTCTTTGAGGAATAAAGTTTGACTTATATTTTGAAGATTCGATGAATTTGAGGTGAAATTATGGTAATATAGGTTACTTATAAAAATGATTAACCTATCTTGGGGAAAATATGTTTAGGTTAGATACTTTTGTTATAAGATATTAAGAGTTGTTGATGTTGTTTGGAGATGAATGATGAAGTTTATTTTGGAAGATTATGTTATCAAATCCTTCTTGTATTTGGGTTCCAATCATAGTTTGATTTATTTTGAGGAATTTGAAGGAAAGTTATTTATAAAATGGTATATGATGAACTTTGGGTAGTACCGTTGAATTTTGAAGGTTTAAAAGTAGTTTCCCTTCATATGGGGTTCTTTATTTTGGAAGAGTTGTTTTATCTTACCCTTTCTGTTTTTTAGATAATGTTTAAAGACAGAAGAAATAGATAGTTAATCTTTGGCGGATTATGTGATTATCTAGAAGATGATTCTTGTGCTTTTGATGAGAGAAAGTGTTTTTTTAATGCTCATCGTTCGGAGAAAAGATTAGTTTTGGTAGAAACTTATTAAGGGATGAAACTCTACTTGAAGGTAAATATATTTCCTTGTGTTTTTATTCTATGTAGTAAATGAATTTCTCAAAACTATGAAAAGGATCATAAAACAAAAACATTTTCTGTTAATGTTTCCTACTGAGAAATCAAATACCATTTAACCCATCATAAGTTTCTGATTTTCTTGATGTTAACTTTCTCATAATCATGTTATCTATCACTCTCCCTCAGGAAGTGACCCTTTGCTTTCTCTTCCATTTCCATGTTTTCCTACATGAAATCCTAGTATGGGTTAACTTGGGTGGCCTTTGTACTTCATTTTCATTATTTTAAAGTAATAGTGCTATTGAATCTTTTTCTGATGTGGGACATTCGATGAAATTTCCAAGCCCAATTTTAAAAATTGCAAGGATGACATTTCTTAAGGGGGGAGAATGTAACGACCCAAAATTTTGAATAAATATTATTTCCTAATTTTGTTTGTTATTTTATTTTTTATACTCAACAAAACTGTTTCATTTGATAACATGAGTATAATTAAAATGATACTACTGAGTTTTGACTATTATATGACCATTATTCAGTATGACCGTTGGAAACTGAATGTTGCAAATATTGTCTCTAAATACAAGTGATATTGGTTAATTAATATAAAAAGAAAATTTGATGGCCCCATCCAGTAGTCTTGGACCGATTGAAGCCCATCTAACAGAACGTGGGAAGGAGGTATCACCACTGGGATTTTCTCTGGACCAAACCCAAGCAGAACTTCATCATGTGAAGCTAGAACGGAATCTCCTTCGCGAGAATTTCAAACTGATAGAAATTACTACTCATGCGATGTTGGTCGAGCCACCCTCAGATTCTCTCACCTTAGCACACCTTAAACTTAGGTCCTATTCTGGGGTTATAAGGGGATATGTAAGGAGACCATAATCCTTTATTATAAATAAAAATTGTGATTTCTTCTTATGATGAAGTTTGTGAATTT